>OX451741.1:793889742-794436835 GCA_948472305.1 Vicia faba
GTTGGGAAGCTTCCGTAAACTGAATTCAAAGGTGCATCTGAACAAGCTGATAGATTAACATCCGTTACTTGGGAAGAATCTATGAACTGTTTTCAGAAGTCTTGGGAAGAATCTGAACAAGTGATAGGTTAGCATCCGTTTACTTGGAGAACCCGTGAACTGTTTTCAGAAATCTTGAAGTTGAATGATTTTAGTCTGTCGACTGATCTTACCTGAAAAAGGCAAAGAGTTAGTTGGATGCAATGCTATGATGCATGATATAATGTATATCATGGTTTTATGAATGTAAATGGATGTGCATGTAAGCTGGAGAGCTGTCTTGCATAGGATAGATGAATCCGGGACATCGGAAGATAGAAGTATCTTGACTGCTGCCGGGGAAAATAAGTCCTGGGTCGTTGCTGGGGAACCTGGAGCTTGGATTGTATACCAATCTTCCGGGGAATTTCCTGAAGTCTTCTACTGGGGAGTACCAAACTAGTGGACTTAATGCTGGGGAGGCCAGATTGAGAATCTTCAGCTGGGAGAGAAGTATCTCTGGAGATTTCACTGGGGACTCAAGATTTTTCTTCTAAAAACTCTGGGGGGAGAAGATTTAAAAGTCTGACTCCGCTGGGGATTGTCCATTTGAAACTTTTGATCTGCTGGGGATACTGAAGCTTAACTCTGAGGGAAAATGATTTCCGGAAGATTCTTTGGCTGGGGATTTGCAAAGGTAAGCTCCTCCGGGGATAGTATTGATAAGTTATTGTCGGGGGAATTTTGAGGAACTCCGCTGGGGATGGGAAGAATCTTGGCGAGCGCGACCTCCCCTGATGGTTAGCTGAGGATAACCTAGTTATAAGCCTTCGCGAGGAATAACCTTGAATAAAACTTGGAAGGGACGTCCGTACTCTGCGGGGAATACCTTTCAGAACCTTACTGGGGATAAGCTCCGAGGGTCTGCTGGAGATAGACCTCAAGGTCTGTCAGGGACGTGGATTACAGATTTCGAGGGATTTCCTTTGAAAGGGTGTCAAAACGTCCGTTTGTACTTTTATCCTATCAGTAATCCTTTTCCTTGGGTTCAATTAGGAAGTGATCATGTTTCAAATGCATATGCCTATTTAACAAAACATTGGACGTTTCTCAAAATAAAACAAATAGTGTAAGAGAAAAAGAAAAAGGGAAATGACACAAATTTTGGGAAGAGTATTCGTATTGATTTTCTTTGAGTATGCTTGTACAAAGGAGACAATCATCCTTGTAAATATTTGAAAAATTTATACAAAATAAAGATGGCTATGTGAAATAATTCCATGGGATTCCATTCTGCTGTAGCTTTCACAACTCTGAACCTCTGTCCATTCAATGCTTCATTTGACGATGGCTGGATTGATCAGAAACCTGGAACCGGTTGATGAAGAGATTGTCTTTGAAGTGATCCGACGAGACATAGTCATACGCTTTAATTCCCTAATTTTTGCCTGAATCGCCCTTTCGGGTTTTCGATCCACCGAGAAACCCCTTTTTGCCCAAGCCGCCCTTCCGGGTTTTCGACTTGCCGGGTGTACGATTTTTTTGTTTTTATCCCTAATTTTTGCCTGAACCGCCCTTTCGGGTTTTCGGTTCACCGGGATACCCATTTTTGCCCAAGCCGCCCTTTCGGGTTTTCGACTTGTCGGGTTATTTTATGCGTAGTATCTTTTGACTATGTCTGCGTTCGCAGGGTGTGGCAAATCATCGCCATCCATGGTGGTCAGAATCATTGCCCCACCAGAAAATATGCTCTTGATCACAAATGGTCCTTCGTATGTAGGAGTCCATTTGCCCCTGGGATCACTTTGCGGCAAGATAATCCGCTTGACTACTAGATCTCCGACTTGATACACTTGACGTCTGACTTTCTTATTGAAGGCCTTGATCATCCGTTTTTGATACGTCTGACCATGGCATATAGCAGCAAGTCGCTTTTCGTCGATCAGATTGAGTTGATCAAGTCGGGTCTGCATCCAATCCTCTTCGTTCAAACCTGCGTCCTTCATAATCCTTAGAGATGGGATCTGGACTTCCATAGGCAAAACAGCTTCCATGCCATAAACCAAAGAAAAAGGGGTTGCCCCAGTTGAGGTACGTATCATCGTACGGTATCCATGCAGCGCAAATGGTAACATCTCATGCCAGTCTTTGTAAGTGACTGTCATTTTCTGAATAATCTTCTTGATATTTTTGTTCGCAGCTTCAACAGCACCGTTCATCTTCGGCCGATAGGGAGATGAATTGTGATGATAAATCTTGAACTGTTCGCATAATGCAGTGATCATCGTGTTATTCAGATTTGTACCGTTGTCTGTGATAATCCTGTCTGGAACACCATACCGACATATGAGGTTATGTTTGATAAAGCGGGCAACCACATTTTTGGTGACAGAGGCGAAGGAAGCTGCTTCGACCCATTTAGTGAAGTAGTCAATGGCAACCAGGATGAAGCGATGTCTGTTGGAAGCCGTGGGTTTGATCTCTCCAATCATATCAATGCCCCACATTGCAAAGGGCCATGGAGCAGTTAGGACGTTGAGGGGAACCGGAGGGACATGAACTTTGTCAGCATAGACTTGACACTTGTGACAAGTACGGGAATGTTGATGGTAATCAGCCTCCATGGTAGACCAATAATAGCCTGCCCTTAGGATCTTCTTAGCCATTGTATGCCCGCTTAGGTGAGTGCCAAATGTGCCGCTGTGTATATCAGTCATGATTAACTCTGCTTCAGCCTTATCAACACATCGGAGTAATACATAATCATGGCTTCGCTTGTAAAGGATGTCGTTGCTCAGGAAGAACTTAGCAGCGAATTTCCTTAAGAACTTCTTGTCATTCACGGAAGCTCCTTCAGGATAATCTTGGGTCTCGAGATACCTTTTGATTTCATGGAACCAAGGTTGTTCCACTACTTCTTCGGTATTAATCTCATGACAATGCGCGGGTTCATCCATTCGCTCGATGGAGATTTGGGGAGCCTCATTATCCCAGTTGAGTTTAAACATGGAGGACATTGTGGCTAGAGCATCTGCTAGTTGATTCTCTTCTCGCGGAAAGTGCTCGAAGGTAATTTGCTCGAAGTGAGGCAACAATGTCAGAACATGTTCTCTGTATGGAATAAGATTAGGATGCTTGGTATCCCAGTCTCCTTTGATTTGGCTAATGACCAAAGCCGAGTCCCCGAATACGATCAAAGATTTGATCCCCAAGTCTATAGCAGCCTTGAGACCAAAGATGCAGGCTTCATACTCCACCATATTATTTGTGCAGCTGAAGCAAAGTCGGGCCGTGAAAGGGGTGTGGCATCCTTCCGGAGAAATAAGTACTGCGCCAATGCCGTTTCCGAGTGCATTTGAAGCACCATCAAAGTACAGGGTCCATCGGGATCCCTTTTCGGGTCCGTCATACGGTCTGTCGCCTTTGATGTTGTCCAAATTCATGATGTCCTCGTCTGGGAAATCAAATCTCATGGGTTGATAGTCTTCGATAGCCTGATGAGCCAGATGGTCAGCTAGTACACTCCCTTTTATAGCTTTTTGGGTGGTGTACTGGATGTCATACTCGGTCAAGATCATTTGCCATCTGGCTATCCTTCCAGATAAAGCGGGCTTTTCGAAGATATATTTGATAGGGTCCATTTTGGATATTAACAAGGTAGTATGAGTCAACATATACTTTCTTAGTCGGCGAGCAGCCCATACCAAAGCGCAGCAAGTTTTCTCGAGCAGTGAGTAGCGAGTCTCACAGTCGGTAAACTTTTTGCTAAGGTAATAAATAGCATGCTCTTTTCGACCAGACTCGTCATGCTGGCCCAAAACACACCCCATTGAGTTATCCAAGACGGTCAAATACATGATCAATGGTCTTCCTTCGACGGGTGGCATCAGAATAGGAGGTTCTAGCAAATACTCCTTGATTCTATCAAAAGCAGCTTGGCAGTCGTCGTTCCATTCAATTACCTGATCTTTCTTCAAGAGTTTGAAAATTGGCTCACAGGTAGAAGTCAGATGTGAAATGAATCTGGCAATATAGTTTATTCGCCCCAAGAAACCTCTAACTTCCTTTTCAGTACGGGGAGCAGGCATCTCTTGTATTGCTTTTACTTTTGCCGGATCGACTTCAATGCCTTTGTTGCTCACAATGAATCCCAGGAGTTTACCAGACCTAACTCCAAAAGTGCATTTACTCGGATTCAGCCTGAGCTTGTATTCTTTCAATCTGGCAAACAGCTTTTCCAGATGTTCAAGGTGCTCTTCCTCTGTTTGTGACCGAGCTATCATATCGTCTACGTAAACTTCAATCTCATGATGTATCATGTCATGAAATAGAGCTACCATGGCGCGTTGATAAGTCGCCCCTGCGTTCTTCAACCCGAATGGCATCACTTTGTAACAGAAAGTGCCCCATTGTGTGACAAAAGTTGTTTTCTCCATGTCCTCGGGGGCCATTTTGATTTGATTGTAGCCCGAGAATCCGTCCATGAAAGAAAACACCTTATGCTGAGCTGTATTGTCAATCAGGATGTCAATATGAGGTAGCGGGAAATCATCCTTAGGGCTGGCCCTATTCAAATCCCTGTAGTCCACACACATTCTGACTTTGCCATCCTTCTTAGGTACTGGCACAATATTAGCGACCCATTGAGGATAGGACGTAACAGCCAGAAAGCCAGCATTGAACTGCTTCATCACTTCTGCTTTGATTTTTTCGGACATGTCGGGCCTCATTCGGCGAACTTTTTGCTTGATCGGTGGACAGTCTTCTCTTGTGGGGAGACGGTGAACCACGATGTCGGTGTCTAGGCCCGGCATGTCTTCATAGGACCAAGCAAAGATTTCAACATACTCATTTAGTAACTGTACCAAGCATTTCTTGACTTCTGGTTCCAGGTTGGCACCCACTTGTACCTCCTTTTGATTCTCCTCGGTTCCCAAGTTAATAGTTTCCAACGGCTCTTCATGCGGTAAGATGGCCCTTTCCTCTTGTTGCAGGAGTCTGGCTAGTTCCCCGGGTACTTCACAACCTTCGTCATCTTCATACTCGGCTAGATTGACCAAGTCTTCCGAGTTGTTGAAAGATACAGCAGAATAGTCACCCATGGAATCCGGAGTGGATGGGTACCTGCGTTGGTGAGTGGTGGGTGTGTGTAAGGGATAGTCATCCTTAAACAACAACAAAAAAATGCAAAAGGAAAGAAAATGAACACAAGCAGTTTATCAAATGAAAAACGTCCAATGAATCATTAAACATGGCATATGAATATGAAAGATAGTCAAAACCCTTACAAGTGGACCTACATGCCCCGGGTAAGGCAGGAGGTGGAAAGATAGTGTACGGATGGTTTGAAAGTGAAATATTACAGACCAAATAGAAAATGTTCGATAGATAAATTACTGAGGAATAAAAGTGACGGGGACAAAGTCTTTAGCCTCCCAATTGCTCAACCCTCCTCTGACAGTCGGATGAATCCACTCTTCAAAGTTGCTTTCTTTGTCTTCATCTTCCAGGGCGTTGATTCGGTAAGGAGAAATCTTGACCGGCGCTCTCTCAATCTTTGACCGGCGCATGGCTTTCTGGCCAGCGGTGGTGAAACCTAATCCAAGCTTATCAACCTTATGCGGAAAATCGGGTAGCTGCCCCCACGCTGAACCCTTTCCTTCTTTAACTGCAGCCCTTGCATCCTCCAGAGATGCCATCCTGGCCATCTGTCTTGGTGTCTCAGCTGCCAACTTCGCCACTGCTATCTCGGGAAATACTTCCTCGAAATGTTGAAACGGTGTCTCAATGAACTCCCCTTCGACCTCCACATACCGGAAAGAATTTAAATGGCTAATCATGTACTCTTCCTCGCCGTGGACAGTAATGATCTTTCCCTTTACAGGATATTTCAGCATCTGGTGCACGGAGGAGGTGACTGCCCCAGCATGGTGTATCCAAGGTCTACCCAGCAGGCAGGAGTATGATGGACGGATGTCCATTACATAGAAAGTGGATTTGAACACCTCGGTACCTATCTTGACAGGAATTTCAACTTCTCCATGGAACATTCTTTTCGACCCATCGAAGGCTCTGACGACAATATCACTCGGCTTCAATTCCAACCCTTCGCAATCTAGCCGGTCCAAGGCCTTTTTAGGCAAAACGTTCAGCGATGAGCCGGTATCAACCAAAACATGCGCAAGAGTGGTTCCGCGACACTCGATTGAAATATGCAACGCATCATTGTGATTCCGGCCTTTAGGGGTCAGGTCGGCATCAGAAAAACCTAATCCATTGTCTGCAGTCAGACTAGCCACGCAATGTTGAAATTGATCTGCAGAGGTTTCTTGGGGCACATGAGCTGCCTTTAGAAACTTAATCAAAGCTTGAGCGTGCGCTTTTGAGCAAAGCAACAGTGCCAGCATGGAGATCTTGGAGGGGGTTTGCCCCAACTGTTCCACCACACCATAATCACTTTTCTTGATTATCCTCAAAATTTCGTCCATTTCTTTCTTGGAGGCTTCCGGAATCACCAAAGGTTGAGCCCTCGTCCTGACGGGCTCATCTTGTATTCTTTTTCCTTTATCGGCAATGGTAGGAGAGACAGCACTAGGAACGAAAATTTCTTCGATCAAAGGAGTTCTGGCAGAGAGCTTTACTGGTGCAGGGATGACTTCTTTAGCTGATGAGGGTCCAAAGACTGCTTTAGGAGGAGCAATCTCTGGAGAAAATATCCTCCCACTCCTGGTGATTTTGCTGGTGCCCGCAATGTTACTAATGCTGGCTTCATCATCATCTGAATCTTCTTCAATTATTTCAACTTGCTTGATACCATGGTAGTAGATGTCACCACCATAGTTCCAAGGTATCGACTTCTCGGAGACATAGGGAACAGGCCCCGGCATTGTTATCTTCAAAGGTATAGACTTTGCAGCTGGTGTAATCTTAACTGGCTTTTTGACGGCCTCGGAAAGATTGGCGTGAATGGTTATGATTGAGATATTTTCAACATGAACTGGAACAGCAGGAACTTTTTCGAACAAAATTTGTCGGCTATCCATGAGGCCTTGGATGCCTTCCTTTAGTAGCGGACAATCCAACGGCAGAGAGTGGCAACAGTAACAGTCTTTTTTGCATCC
This sequence comes from Vicia faba, assembly GCA_948472305.1. Lineage (NCBI taxonomy): Eukaryota > Viridiplantae > Streptophyta > Magnoliopsida > Fabales > Fabaceae > Vicia > Vicia faba. Next base: position 793,896,882 of record OX451741.1, read on the forward strand.
CGGGAAGATCCCGGCCCTTAACAAATTCAACTTAACGGTTAACAGCGGAGTAGTCAGATCACTAACGTCAGCAACATACAGATCCTCTTCAATGGCATTGACATTCCGACCGTCCTTCGGCATAGGCGCAGAGATCACATTGGGCTTTTCTGGAGCGTCAAACTCTACCTCCTTAGCATCTATCAGGTCCTGGATCTTATGCTTGAGTGCCCAACAATCATTGGTGTCGTGTCCGACACTGTCTGAATGATAGGCGCACTTAGCATTGGCATGATAATGTGGAGAGGATGTATTTACATTCTTTGGCGCCTCCTTGATAGTGGCAAGATTCAATTTCAACAGATGGGGCAGCACCTGCACTGGAGTCATATTAATACGAGTGAACTGCCGTTGTGGCCTTTCCACCCGTTGCTGATTTGGTCTGGATTGGTTGTAGCGAGGCTGCTCACTCGGAGTGTTTTGAATCATTACGGCCCCCACAGTCGGCCGACGCTCCACCTTCCCTGCTCTTCTTTGAGAATATACCATAACTGTCTCCTTCTTAAACGGCTTCTTCTCAACACTTGCAGCGACACCCTTCTGAATTTTTCCTGACTTGATGCCAGCCTCGATTCTTTCGCCCGTTAAGATCAGATCAGTAAACCCCGCGGAAGAGTTACCGATTAAATGATTGAAAAATGGCCCAGATAGGGTCCCAAGAAACATATCAACGAGCTCACGATCGGTTAAAGGAGGCTGCACCCTGCCAGCCAAATCCCTCCATTTTTGTGCGTATTCTTTAAATCCCTCACTTGTTCCTAGCGACATACCCTGAAGCTGGGTACGAGTAGGAGCAAGATCAGAATTATACTGGTATTGTTTATAGAAAGCGGTGGCCAAATCTTCCCAATTCCTGACACTGGTTCCTTCTAACTGATAAAACCATTCCAACTGGGCTCCCGACAGGCTGTCTTGAAAGAAATGAATCCAGAGATTTTTATCTGCTGTATAGGGTTGAATCTTTCTCACATAGGACCTGAGATGCATTTTGGGGCAGGACAGCCCGTCATACCTTACAAACACTGGCACCTTGAATTTTGGAGGAATCACAATTCCGGCAACCAAGCCCATGTCTTCAAAATCCAAACCCGGTACCCTTTGCAATTCCATGGCAGCCAATCTATCTTCTAAACCCTTGTACTTGTCATCAGCTGGAGGATACTGCTGGTCAGAATAATCTTCGTCCTCTTCAACCTCTTCCTCCTCTACATCAGACTCGGAAGGCACCGCAACCCGATCTCTTTTACTGGTCCCTTCATCAGAAGTAGGAGGAAATTCAAGCACCCTCCGAGCTTCTCTGTCAAACCTTCTCCCCAAAGTAGCCACTCCGACCCTCTTTTTCTTCTTCACTGGGTCCTTGCTCTCCAGATGAGCTTTGATATCCTCTTGACTCTTGACCAAGGTCATCAAGAGTTGCTGGAACTGTGCATTCTGGGCTTGTAGGTCTTTAACCGTTTGCTCGAGATCCATCCTTCTTAAATAAACAGCAGATAGATAAGGAAACCTGGAGTGAAACCTGCTTATGCACATGATGAATGGTATGTTGATGTATGCAATGCATTCAAGGATTTAGGACATTCAAAATTGTTTCAGACAAAGAAGAACGCACGTCATATTAATAAGAAGAAATCTGTTAGTACATAAATGCCCCATGGGCCAAATGTTATAACATAAACTTCTCAAGGCAGAAAGACATTGCGCATCCTCTTTGGTGCGATGTAGGTATTGAGGGCCTCTTGCTCATGGAGTTGGCGGGTAAGCTCTAGAACCTTCTTTTCACTGGCGTAGTAGCTAGCTTCAAAAGTGTTCCGTTCCTCCTTGAGCTGAATCCAACTCTTCTGCATTTCCTCCCACGATGTAGGCATGTCTGGATGCAGGATGGTGTAGGGGACCTCTCCTTCATTGACGGGCTCCTTAATCACTGGGAGTACATGGGGATAAGGCATCATTAGACTTTGGGCTCGGGCTCGTACCCACTTGAGATAGGGCTCAAGAGGGATGGAGTTCTTGTGTCCCAGAGTCTTGCTATCAACCTTGTTGAGTTTTCCCCAAGCTCTGATGAATCTTTGGCGAAGTCCTTGCGCATCGTTGTCGAAGTCAAAAACTAGGCTAGGAATCAACATGTCATGAGGGCCATCCCTCCGTGCATATCCAAATTGCCTCAAAGCTAGGCAAGGGTTGTAGGTGATACCTCCCCTGATTCCAAGTAAAGGAACATTAGGAAATTCTCCGCAACGATCGACGATGATGACATTTTCTCTGGACCGAGAACACCAATGCACATCAGAATGAGTGAGAGTCATCAATCGCTGGGACCACCTTATACCTTGATCATTCTCCAAGACAGATTGTGGAAGGTGCGAAATAAACCACCTTGCGAGGATAGGAGTACAGCACATGAGAACACCCCTCTTTCTCATTGTTCGTGTGTAAAATGAGTGAAGGATGTCTCCAAGCAATGTTGGTATTGGATTTCTGGACAAGAAGATTTTGACAGCGTTGACATCTACCAATTGATCAGGATTTGGGAACAGGACCAACCCATAGATAAGGAGTGCCACAATTTCTTCAAATGCTTGTAGGTCCAATGAGTTCCAACATTCTTGTGCCTTCTCCAACAAGAATTTTGCTAAGAATCCTTTGACACCGCTTCTGGTTTCCTAATGCCCCTTGATTTCAGATGGTTGTAGATGTAATGCTCGAGCAACATCTTCAGGTTTTGGTTCCTTCTCCGTACCGTTGAAGGGTAGTTGACTAAGGATAGGGATTCTTAGGAGTTGAGAAAACTCCTCCAAAGTGGGTACCAACTGATAATCAGGGAAAGTGAAGCAATGGTGAAGGGGGTCAAAAAACTGGAATAGCACTTTCATCATGTCTTCTTCAATGTTGGTGTTGACTAGGCTGAGCAGTCTGCCATGTCTTTCACTGAAGGATGAATTTTCCGGAATTCTGGAAGTGATCTCCTTGAGTTGAGGAGAGATTCTCACAAGGCTGACTTGAATGGTATTTCGGCGGGGTATTTCCATGACCTACAAAACAAGAACAATGATGAAGATCCAAACCCTTGAAATGGTTAGTAGATGCATATGATGCTTCATGATGTTTATGATGTATGCATAAAACATATGTACAAGCAAATCACACCAAACCCTAGTTTCAGGCTTGCATGGGGTTTCATAGGTAAGTACCCTCTTGAGTGTAGTTGGCTTAAAAAACCTGTCCTATAAATAGTAACCGGGTTCTAAGGAGCTCAATATCACTGGATCGTTTTCATTGTTCATTGTTTTGGTTTAGCCACTTAACTGGCGACCAAAATATTCCAAGAAAACAACCCTCAATGAGTGTAGTATCGAGTATCTACCAACTTCGGACTGCACCAAAGCCGGTCATCTCACTACCCCTAATAAAAGGCCAAGATGGTCAAGTAAGGTTCTAGGTCATTAGTGCTTAGTGACATCACTCAGCGGCCCCGTACTCTCCTTGATTGAACTCAAGGGTTACCGGTACTCACAAATATGTCGCACTAATATAGCTATTGCTTATACCGTGTCGGTATACCCCGCACAGTTTCCACAACGTATTGCTATCTATGAATGTTTCCCAAAATCCGGGTGGAGGATTGTAAACCCAAACAATAGAGCCAAGGTATAAAGCAAGCAAATCAAACAATTAGTCATGCAAGAGGGTGATCTAAGCCCTAAGGTAACCCCACTTTAAAAGAATCCCCAGCAGAGTCTCCAGTTCTGTGATACGGTGGGAGAACTGACTAGTGTTTTGCGTTCGTATTCGCACTTGTGCGGTTGAGCAAGAGTCGCCACCGACTTTTTATTTTATCCTAAAGGAAAGGTTAAAAAAGCACAGCAAAAACCTTTTGAGATATTTCGTGGGTTCGGGGGGTAGATTATGAAAAGGGAAGGTATTAGCACCCTTTTCATCCATGGTTATCCATGGGCTCTTAGGTACTTGCTTAGATCAATCTTGCCTTGGTTTTCAATTGTATGAAATGGTGCTTTGCGTGTTGTTTTGAAAATGTTTTGAAAAAGATGCCTTGTGTTAGGCTAACCTTGTAACAATTCTTTACTCGAATGTTTTACAAAAGGTGTTTTATCTTTTAAAAAGATGTTTCAAGGGTTTGAAAAGTTTGATTTTTGAAAGTGTTTGTGAAGTGGGTTTTGAAATTAGGCAAGTGTTTTCTTTGCAAATTGACAAGTACTTAAGAGTTTATCTACCCTAAAGCTTTCTCAAAGATTTTTGTCGTGTTTTAACCCCTTTTAACAATTTTGTTCTACCATTGAAATTGGTAGGCAATCTTGCATTTTAGGAAGTTTATTCGGGACGGGCGCGGGTCATCGTATGGACCATGAATGCAATGATGCCAAGTGTCTTTGGCAATTTGCTTTGAAGGGACTATGATCATTCTGTTTAGGCAACATTTTGAGGGACTTATGATCATTTGATTTTGTTTTGCCAAAGATACTCGACGTGCAAGCATGGCCCATTTTGGAAGGCAACATGTGGGATTACCCTAGAGGGTGCAAGTGTGATTGTGTATTGATTACATGTATTTGTCTTGTATTAGGTTATCTAGCGTTTGATTTTTATGTACATACAAACCCTAGGTCTAACCATGGTATAATTGGAAAACTGTAAATTGCGGAATGTAAATCTACGCTATTACAAAATAGTATCAGGGAGTGGGAGTATAAATGTACAAGGGGATGAGACTTATAGTACCCAATAAGTTACAACCAAATCGAATGTCGCAATCAAATGTAAATATCGAATATACAAATATAAGATAAAATGTGTACAGGGCAATATATTGTGTAAGTGTAAATGTGAGATGTATATGTATATGAATTGTGTAATTATATACGAGTGCGATAATGTGAAGTTGAATCGTATTAGGGTTTTTGACTTAGATACATGTTTTAATCTTGTATTTTTTATTTATGTGTTAATTATGTACAAAAGAAAAAGATGTTTTAATTAAATGGTATGTTCAAACATTAAATTGTATTATGCATAAAGAGAGTATTTTAATCACATATTTAATATTAGAGAAATGTATTTATGTACAAAAGTAAATTAATTAAAAGAATAAAAAAGTATTTTCAATTTTTAATTACATGATGTGTACAAATGTATTTTAATTAAAACAAGTTTCCAAGTTAATTATATGGTAAAAATGATATGTATTATAAAATTAATGTTTTTCAAAATGTGTGTGTAAATATATTTTAAATGAAGTTTTAATCTTATGATAAAAAAGTATTTTAATTAGGTTAGTATTTTACAAAGAATAAAAAACATTGTTTATAAGATAAAGTTAGTAAAAGAAGTAAATATTGTTTATAAAAATAAAGTTAGTGTTAAGAAAAAAGAAGTAAATATAAAATAAAAGAAAAGAAAGGGTTAGTGTTAATGAAAATGTTTGTAGAGAAATGTTAATGATTTTTTTTATGGGCTTTGGGGAAGGCAGAAACGGGTCAAGCCCATGTCAAACCAAAGGCAAAATTAGGGTTAGGGAATTGGTATGTTCAGTTGAGACAAAGGGCTTTAGGGGTTAGCGAGGCAGCGACGGCGCGTTCGTCTTCTCCGTTCTTCTCCATCTCCCTGAATGCTGAATGTGATGCCTAATGATGTCGGACCAACCCAACGCCACCTCCGATTCCGCTCATCTCCGCGGTTGGACTAAACCTAAACGGATAGGGTAACGCTCTCACCTTCTCTATGCATTAGGGTTTTCACTCTTCTTTGCATGCTTAGTTTGACTTGTAGTTTCACACGTTTATTATTGTTTGTTTTTTTCTTTTTCTGAGATTTGAGAAAAAAGGAAGAACGAAAAGCTACCTTAATCTTGAGGACGGAGAAAGAGGAATCGGAACTGGAGGCGTTGAGGTGGATGCCCGGTGGCGAAGCTGGAAGCTGGCTTAGGAAAGTTTGGTACTTTTATATTTGTTACCGTTTTAGGGCTTGATGATGATGTATACTGAGAAGCCCTTTTTAATTCACCGCTTTATCTTCTTCTTCTTACGGTGATGCCTTTGCTTCTGTTTGTCCTTTGAATTGTTGCCTTTGGATATGCTTCTTTCTTTTTCTTCTTTCGTGTTGCCTTTGGGAATCTTTTGAAAATTTGTTGCTGGATGCTATGGTTGAAACAATTGTGTTGTTTTGATTAGTTTCTTTCTGGATTGCTTAATTTGAAATGGCCAATGATGAACATTTTCCTGAGGCCTAGGAGTTGGCTGGCTTATGGGTTTACATATTGAGGCAGAGTTGATGAGTTCATGGTTGCGTTTGATGGTTTTGGTTATAACAGGGTATTGGGTGTTTGTGATTCTAGTTTTATCAGGTTTGAGATGTTCAGTTTAAGGTTATGTGTTGACAGGAGGTGGGGTTATGTTGGGCTTGGCCAAGTTTGAGGTTGCTCAGGTTTGATAGTGTTTTGGGTGACTGGACAGTAGGCAAGTTATGATGTTTTCAGGTTATGGTTTTTTGTGGGATTTTTGCTAATGGGCTTGTGTTTAATCTGGACAGTAAGCAGGTTATTGGAGCATTAGCAGGTTTTTGCTTCAGTTGCCCTTGGTTCTGGTTCATAGTTTGCAGGTTATGGTTGTTATGAGGTTTAATTGCTAATGGGTTTGTGTTTGACAGTATGGTTAAGGCATTAGCAGGTTATCAGTTTTTTTTTTGAAGCTTGAGGTTATATTTTCAGGTTATGGTACTGGTATGAGGTTTGATTGTGTTTTTGATAACTTGTGTTTTTTAGACAGGTATCAGCTTCTGGCCTCTATTGGTTTAGTTCTGAGTTATATGGGTGATATTGGTGCTTGGATCAATCAGTATGTTTTCTTGTATTATTTCGTCCTTTTGCTATTGGTCTTTGGCGCCCAACCTTATTTCAAACTTTGGTCTTCTCTTTGATCCACGCTTGCTGGGTAGTTTGACAAAATTTCTTGGCATCTTTTCCATTTTTAGTAACTGTCCATGCTGTGTAGTTTTGAACAATGCTGAATTGTGTCTTCTTTTCTGTATATCTTTTCTGCTATCCTACTGCCTATGCCTAACCTGAACTCTGCCTATGCTCTTTATCTCTCTTTTTCTCACTCATAGTACAGTTTAGAATTATTATATGATTTTTATTGTACTATGGTTCTGAAGGGGCCCCCTCTTATACTGGGAAATGATGAAACGGATCAAATTGCTTGCATATACTTCTCTGCATTCTTATTCTGCTTTTGACAGCTTTGCTACACTTTTTGCATTTCTTTGATATCTTGGCATTTTGACTTTGCAGCAAGTGTACCTTTGGGTAATCCTTAGGCATTTTGACAGCAACTTCCCTTTTTGCTTTGGATAGAAAGTTAGAATTGGATTTTTTCAGTTTAGTTTGAATTGGAAATTGAGATTCTATGCAGCTTGAATTTTTAGAAATTATGCATTTGACATTTGCATTTCATGAACAAAAAATCTTCCCTCTCTGTGAACCGGGAGAAATCCCGTGATTTGCAGAGAGGGTCAACTGATCCCAGTCAGTGGCCCCTAATGATGAGCAATATTTTATCTGTCTTTAATTAACTGCTTTCTGACTTCCTCTTCCTTTTTGCAGATAAAAAAAATATGGAGCACCGGCATGAAGTGGAGAATGAAGAATTTAGAAATAGGATAGAATTTTTATTTTCAGTTTAATTCTTGTACATTATTATTATTATTTAAATACTTTGTAATAAATATTAGTATCCAAATAATAACAATTGTAACAATTATTAAATGTGAAATAAAAATTCATTTGATATTTAATTTTCTTTCAATTCCTTTTCTTTAATTGTTCATTTGTTATTTATAGTCCCTTAAAATAAAATAAAATGAAGGTTTACACTTCAAATATTTTAATTCTTAGAATCATAAATAATCAACTAAACCTTCAATGATCAAAATAAATGAATTCGACGTATCCATTATTCAAAGCAACGCACAGTCGAACACAAAAACTTAATCAGATGCAATCCCCTTTTTTTTCACTGATTCTTTTGCCAAGCACTGTAACTCCACATTGCACATATCCCTTTTGACTGGTGAATTCCAACCAACTGCCTCATTTACAGATTAAATCCAGATAACGCGAATTTTAACCCGAATCTCGGAATAAACTGCAAAGTGCGGTAGAATTTAAATTCTTCTGAGAATATGCCCCTAAAACCTTAATTTCTGATTAAATGCTAGATAATGCTCGCCTGATCAAAATTGAACCAAAAATCAATCAAAACCCTGAGCCAATTGTGAAACAATCCAAAGCTCTGAAAATCAGTAAAAACCCTAATTTTGCTTGACTATTAAGAAAAGTCAGTTTGTCCGATCCTTGCGCCAGTTTGAAAAGTCAGGAAATGTCTGAAGCTGAGATTGTTCGTAGCAAAATGCGAGGGCAAATTTTGGGGTACAACAATATATATATATATATATATATATATATATATATATATATATATATATATATATATATATATATATATATATATATATATATATATATATATATATATATATATATATATATATATATATATATATATATATATATATATATATATATATATATATATTCAAGTCTTAATAATAAATAAAAAGTATTTAAATGCTTTCAATGTTAGAAAAATTAAAATAAAATGCCAAATAAATGTAAAAAATTATGAAAATATTTTTTAAGCATTTTTTATATTTGGAAATAAATAAACAAAATCAGAAAAGAAAACAAAAATGCAAAAATGTAAAAATACAAGAAAATGGGCCAGGGGGTGCAAAAATGAAAATGGGAGGTGTCAAAAGCAAGCCAGACCAAGCCCAGCCCAAGCCAACTTCATCTTCAACCTCCAGATTTGGAAAATGCGCGCGCCTGTACAAACTTGGGACATCCTGTATACGTGATCTATTGCAAAAACACACAACATCAAACTTGTAGAGAATCTCAAGACGAATTCAACCATATAAACAACTTGTTCTAACTCTCAAAGACCAGAGAGAATTTCTCTGGCCCTAAAATCTGACCTAGTTTTTTCAGCATGTTCATGGATGAAATTCTCCTAGCACACTTAATATAAATGAAAACTGAGCATATGTATAGCTTCATGGCAATGATCACTACATTTTTTATTCTCAAACCTAAGGCTAAATGTTCCTAACTAGAGAGATAGAAAGTGAAGAAAAACCTGTTTCAGTTGGATTCGTGTAGGGCAATGTAGTGCTTTTTAATGAGACTTGAGATATCTGGTAGCTTGCCTGAACTTCACTTAACCTTCTCCAATAGCTAGCTTTCCTTGAATGTCCTTGAACCAGTCTATAGAACTCAACCTGCACAAGCTCAAAATGAAAATGGTGAACACTGTAAATGGAGTTACAGTTGGTATTTGAGGTTTGGGATAGCTTGAGTGAGTTGAATGGAAGGTATTTGAAGCAACTTGGGGCAAAACGCACGAGCCAAATGAGCTATGGCACTCAAGTTGCGGAACCTGCCCTGTTTTGCCAAAGGAATGTGATTTCTGGCTATGGGGTGTTTTGGGGCTCAAGCAATCATGTTTCTAGCTCAAAGGGGTGTGAGAAAGATGTTCAAACTGTTTGTGTAAGTTAACATTGGCTGTTTTTCAAGTTCTAAGGATTTTGACAAGTTTCTTGTTTTTGAAGTAAGAAAGTGGAAATGAGGTTCCAGACATGTACAGGCTATCAAATATGCTTGCATACCTTGCTCTTGGCCCCTCTGATTTGTGGATTTGTTTTGCTGTAAGAGATATTGGACCAATGCTCAAGGATTATTGGTTTGACATAAAGCATACTTAGGTAAAAATGGAAATTTACCTTTTTCTAATTGAGGCTTAATCTTGTGTATAATGTCCAAATGACCAAAACAAAAGCTTAGACTGATGGATTGGCATTAAATTATGGAGTGTGAAGTGGTTTAGAGGCCTGCAAACTAGTGTAAGGCATGCTGATTTGAAAATGCAACTTGTATGAACATGAAAATGCCATGGATGGAAAGTAAGTTTTTTCCAACTTCAAGCCTTCGATTCTCCCTAACCACAAATGTGTTTGAGGAGTTCTTGGATAATTTGGAAAGCTTGCAACATGCTCTATAACCCATATTTGAAATGAAACTTGATACTCCAAGTGGAACTATGTGAAAAATGGCCAAGAAGATAGGTCAAAATCCTGCCTAAACTAGGGCAAAATATCACTAAGTTAAAAGTTTTAGGGACCCTTGTTCCAAAAATCATAACTTGAGATCCAAGCTTCTTTTAAGAAAACTTTGTGAATAAAAGTTGTAGACTTTTTGGAGGAATACAACTTTCATGTTGGAGGTTTTGTTTTAATCCATTTGCATCATGGTGAAAATGTGGGGCAAAGTTAGGAAAAATTAAGAAAATTTCATAACTTAGAAAAATTCTAAGTTATGAAAATTTTCAACTTCAAACCCTAATTTTCAATTTTGGGTTTCTTGATGAACAAGTTTCATAATTTGACACATCTTGATGAAAAATGACCCTTGGCATTTTATTTTGACCAAAAAGTCAAAGTTTGACTTTTTAGTGTACAGTCAAATTTTGATCAATTGACTGAAAAATTCATCTGTCAATCCCATGCATTTGAGATCTTTTGAACTTGTTGAATAAGTCAAGATGATGTCATTGAGTCCTTAAGTCTATGGTTGAACCTAATTTTCCATTGGCTAGGTCAAAAAGTCAGAAATTGCCTTTGTACAGTCAAAACCCTTAATATGACCATTTTGCCCTTTTGGTGATCTGATCAAATTTCTTGTGGAGTTGTGGTCCAAACTTGATCCAATGGTTCATATGAGTTCATAATGTTGATGTGGGTCAAAATTAATGAGGTTTGACTGTAAATTGGCCATAGTTGACTTTTTCCCCAATGCAACTAATTTCTAGGTCAACTGTCCAATTGACTGAGCAAAAATTTGATTCAAGACTTGAAACTTGGTATGGGAAAACTTATGAGTCCAATATGAAGTATGAAAGTAAATTTGAGCATTGAAGGTCCAAAGACCCTTGTGCAAACTCAAACCCTAGTTTAGGTCATTAGTGCAAGGAGATGTCTTGAGCAGAGCAAACCCTAGCTTGATCTTGAGTTCCAAGAGCCTTGTGATGAGAAATGTTGGTAAAATGAGAGGGAAAATTTTGGGGTACAACAGTTTCCCCTGTTCAATCTTATTGAACCTGAAGAGTTAGATTGGCAAGTTTACCTTTCGTGACTCGAAGGTAAAAGAGGATTGGACACTAGAGTGCCCGTAAATTTGCACTCGTCAAAATGTAGCTGAGGGAATGGGCTTATAGATGCCATTTGGAAATGGTAGAATATTGATGGAGATGGACTTAGAGATGCCATCCAAAACTTGTTTGTCAAAAATCAGTAGAATGAACATCAGAAAGGTATCCGTATTTGGAACGTATCTGAGTTGTATATGGAGACTGAGTTCATATGAGCAAGGGAATGGCATCCGTTCCCAGAGCGTATCCGAGCTGTAACTGTATTTGATTCTTGAATAAATATCAGAATGACTGCCGTGTTTGGAGTGTATCTGTATTCTGAATAGAGAACATCTGTGTATGGAGCATCTATGTGCCGGGGATAAATTCCGAATGAGTGACAGAATGGCAACCGTGTCTGGAGCGTATCTGGACTGTATCTGAATTTGAGATCTGTATGAGTAGCAGAATGACTTTCATGTCTGGAGTATATCCGTACTATAATTGGGATCCGGACAAGTGACATAATGAATTCCGTGTCTGGAGTGTATCTGAACTTGAGTTTGATAGTTGAACTTGAATGAGAAATAGAATGGCCGCCGTGTCTGGAGCGTATCTAGTCTATATCTAATTGCTGAAGTTTGAGTGAGTAATAGAATGACCGCCACGTCTGGGGTGTATCCATACTGTATCTTGACTTGAAATTCTCAATGAGTAATATAATGACCACCGTGTCTGGGGGTGTATCCATACTGTATCTGAAATCTCTGAATAGTTGTTAACGATAGCTTTTTAATCTTATCCTGAAAAGGGTAGAATGTTAGCTAAAGCACAAAGTTATGTTGCATGATATGTATGATGCAATAAAATGTGTTCCATCAATGTTTATGATATATGAATGTAATGGATGGGCATGTAAGCTGATCAGCTGTCTTGCTGAGGAAAATAAATCCTTGATAGCTGGAGATAATGAAATCTTTGACTGCTGTCGGGGAAAGTAAATTCTTGACCGATGTTGGGGATTCTAAAGATCTTTGATTGTTCAAGATGAGAAATCCTTGCTGATTACTGTTGGGGATAGAAAATCCTTGGCAACCTGCGGGGATTATCAAAACTTTGACAACCTCCATGGGGATGTGAGAATCCTTCATGACTTTCCTGGGGAAATAAGGAAAAATCCGACGACCTCTACTGGGGGAATTAAAACCTGGGAGGCTTCAAATGGAGAAACGAGCACTAGAATCTTTGTTCTGTCGGGAAATAACTCTGTGGGGAGAGTGTTTATTCTGCCGGGGAAATCAGGAGTTTGGGTTGTATGCCAATCTACTGGGGGATTCCTTGTTTTATGGAGAACTCTGCTGGTGAATTGGGGGAAGTTGGATAGTATTTCACCATGGTTTAAGATTTGAAGTTTTGGACTCCGCTGGTGATGAAAGTTTTTAGAGTATTCCGGCTCCGCTGGGGATCAGGAGTTTTTTAGAAACTTAACTCTGATGGAAATTTTGAAATTTAACTCCGCTGGGGATATGTACTTCAAGGTTTTAGCTCCGTTGAGGATCTGAATGACATACTATAGGGGATTTCTTCTGGAATAGCCTAAAGATGTTTTCCTATACTTTCGACCTATGAGTAATTATTCTTTCTTATTTTGTTTTATTTGTAAACAGTGATTATATTCAAATGCATATGCTCATTTAATAAATCATTGGACGCTTTCAAATAAAAACACATGTGTAAAAAGAAAGAAAAGGTAAACGAATTTATGCACTTCGAAGTATCTTTGTATTAACTTTTGTAAGTATCTTTGTACAAAGGAGACAGGCATCCTAGTAAGAGAATGTTGTCGAACAATTTGAGAAAAAATTTATACAAAAAGAAAGATGGCTATGTGTAACAATTCCATGGGGTTCCCATTTTGCTGTAGCCTTCACAACTCTGAGTATCTTGTTCACTCGTTGCTTCGTCCACCGATGATTGGATTGATCAGAAGCTTGGAGTTTGGTCATGAAGAGATTGTTCTTAAAGTGATCCGACGAGACATAGTCATACGCTTTAATTCCCTAACTTTTTCCTGGACCGCCCTTTTGGGTTTTCAGTCCACCGGGAAACCCTTTTTTACCCAAGTCACCCTTTCGGGTTTTCAACTTGTCGGGTGTACGAATTTTTTTTATTTATCCCTAATTTTTGCCTGAATCGCCCTTTCGGGTTTTCAATTCACTGGGATGTCCATTTTTGCCCAAGTCGCCCTTTCAGGTTTTCAACTTGTCAGGTCATTTTATGCGTAGTATCTTTTGACTATGTCTGCGTTCGCAGGGTGCGGCAAGTCGTCACCGTCCATGGTGGTCAGAATCATTGCCCCACCAGAAAAAATGTTTTTGATCATAAATGGTCCTTCGTAAGTAGGAGTCCACTTGCCCCTGGGATCACTTTGCGGCAAGATAATCCGCTTAGTTACAAGATCTCCGACTTGATATACCTGACGTCTGACTTTCTTGTTGAAAGCCTTGATCATCCGTTTTTGATACGTTTGACCATGACAAACAGCAGTAAGTCACTTCTCATCGATCAAATTAAGTTGATCAAGCCGGGTCTGAATCCAATCGTCTTCACTTAGACCAACATCCTTCATAATCCTTAAGGAAGGAATCTAAACTTCCATGGGTAAAACAGCCTCCATGCCATCTACCAAAGAAAAGGGGGTTGCCCCAGTCGAAGTACGCGCCGTGGTATGATATCCGTGCAGAGCAAATGGTAACATCTCATGCCAGTCCTTGTAGGTGACTGTCATCTTTTGAATGATCTTCTTGATATTTTTGTTCGCAGCTTCAACAACACCGTTCATCTTTGGCCGATAGGGAGATGAATTGTGATGTTGAATCTTGAACTGCTCGCACAGAGCGGTGATCACAGTGTTATTCAGGTTTGTACCATTGTCCGTGATGATCCTGTTAGGGATACCATACCGGCATATGAGATTTTGCTTGATGAAGCGGGAAACCAGATTCTTTGTAACGGAGGCGAAGGAAGCTGCTTCGACCCACTTGGTAAAATAATCAATAGCGACCAAGATGAAGCGATGTCCATTGGATGCCGTAGGCTTCATCTCTCCAATCATGTCGATTCCCCACATTGCGAATGGCCAAGGAGCTGTCAGAATGTTGAGAGGAACCGGAGGAATATGTACGTTGTCAGCATAGACTTGGAATTTGTGACAAGTACGGGAATATTGATGACAGTCAGCTTCCATGGTAGACCAATAGTAGCCTGCCCTTAGAATCTTCTTAGCCATCGTATGTCCGCTTAAGTGGGTGCCAAAGGTGCCACTATGTATTTCGGTCATGATCAACACTGCTTCAACCTTGTCCACACAACGAAGCAGAACACAATCATGGTTGCGCTTATACAAGATACCATTGTTCAAGAAGAACTTGGTAGCAAATCTCCTTAAGAACTTTTTGTCATTGACGGAAGCTCCTTCAGGGTATTCTCGGGTCTGGAGATACCTTTTGATTTCATGAAACCAGGGTTGTTCCACTACTTCTTTGGTATTAATCTCATGACAGTGCGCAGGTTCGTCCATTCGCTCGATGTTGATTTAGGGAGCCTCATTATCCCAGTTGAGTTTAAACATGGAAGACATTGTAGCCAGAGCATCTGCTAGCTGATTTTATTCTCGTGGGAAATGCTCAGAGGTAATCTGCTCGAAATTAGGCAACAATGTCAAGACATGTTCTTTGTATGGGATAAGATTAGGATGTTTAGTGTCCCACTCTCCTTTGATTTGACTGATAACCAAAGCTGAGTACCCAAATACGATCAGAGATTTGATTCCCAAGTCAATAGTGGCCTTGAGACCAAAGATACAAGCTTCGTACTCGGCCATGTTGTTGGTACAGCTGAAGCAGAGTCTAGCAGTAAAAGGTGTATGGAAACCTTCTGGAGAAATAAGTACCGCGCCGATACCGTTGCCAAGTGCATTTGAAGCACCATCAAAGTATAGGGTCCATCGGGATCCTTGTTCAGGTCCGTCATACGGTCCGTTACCTTCAATGTTGTCCAAAGTCATAATGTCCTCGTCAGGGAAGTTGAACCTCATAGATTGGTAATCTTCGACGGCTTGATGAGCTAGATGGTCAGCTAGTACACTTCCCTTTATAGCTTTTTGGGTTGTGTACTGGATATCATACTCAGTCAGGATCATCTGCCATTTAGCGATTCTTCCGGATAAAGCAGGCTTCTCAAAGATGTACTTAATCAGATCCATTTTAGAAATCAGCAAAGTGGTAAGTGTCAACATATACTGTCTTAGCCGGCGAACAGCCCATACCAAAGCGCAGCAAGTTTTCTCAAGCAGTGAGTAGCGAGTCTCACAGTCGGTAAACTTTTTGCTAAGGTAATAAATGGCATGCTCTTTTCGGCCAGACTCGTCATGTTGGCCCAGTACGCACCCTATTGAGTCATCCAAAACGGTCAGATACATGATTAAAGGCCTTCCTTCGACGGGAGACATCAAGATAGGAGGTTCCAGCAAGTACTCCTTGATCTTATCAAAAGCAACTTGACAATCGTTGTTCCATTCAACCACCTGATCTTTCTTCAACAGCTTGAAGATTGGTTCACAGGTAGATGTTAGGTGAGAGATAAATCTTGCAATATAGTTTAAGCGTCCCAAGAAACCTCTAACCTCCTTTTCAGTGCGGGGGGAAGGCATTTCTTATATAGCTTTGACTTTAGCAGGATCAACCTCGATGCCTTTGTTACTGAAGATGAATCCCAAAAGTTTACCGGACCTGACTCCGAAAGTGCACTTGCTAGGGTTCAGTCTGAGATTATATTCCTTTAACCTGACAAACAGCTTCTGCAGATGGTCGAGGTGTTCTTCTTCTGACTGTGAACGGACTATCATGTCGTCTACGTAGACTTCGATCTCATGATGTATCATGTCATGAAACAAAGCTACCATGGCTCGCTGATAGGTTTCCCCGGCATTCTTCAGTCTGAATGGAATCACTTTATAGCATAAGGTACCCCACTGCGTAACAAAAGTAGTCTTCTCCATGTCTTCGGGGGCCATTTTGATCTGGTTGTATCCCCAGAATCCATCCATGAAGGAAAATACCTTGTGTTGAATTGTGTTGTCAACTAAGATGTCAATGTGTGGTAGTGGAAAATCATCTTTGGGGCTAGCCCTGTTTAGGTCTCTGTAGTCCACACACATTCTAACTTTGTCGTCCTTCTTAGGCACGGGCACAATGTTAGCAACCCATTGTGGATAGGAAGTAACATCCAGAAATCCAGCATTGAATTGTTTCATCACTTCAGCTTTGATCTTTTCAGACATATCGGGTCTCATTCGGCGGACTTTCTATTTGATTGGTGGACTGTCTTCTCTTGTAGGGAGACGGTGAACCACAACATCCGTATCTAATCATGGCATGTCTTCATAGGACCAGGCGAAGATTTACACATATTCATTCAACAACTTAACTAAATGCTCTTTGACACTTGGCTCCAGGTTGGCACCCACTTTAACCTCTTTCTTGTCTTCTTATGTTCCCAAATTGATAGTCTCTAGCAATTCTTCATGGGGCAGAATAGCCCTTTCCTCTTGTTGCAGAAGTCTAGCTAACTCTCCAGGCACTTCACAGTCTTCATCACCTTTGTACTCGGCATGATTGACCAAATCTTCAGAGTTACCGAAGGCCAAAGCAGAATAGTCACCCATGGAATCCGGAATGAATGGGTACCTGCATTTTGTGAGTGTGGGTGTGTGTAAGGGATAGCCATCCTTAAACAAAACAAAATATAAAATGAAAGAAAATGAACACAACAGTTTATAGACGAAAACGTCCAATGATTCATTAAAAATGGCACATGATAATGAAATAATAAAGCCCTTACAAATGGACCTATATGCCCCGGGAAAGGCACAATGCAAAAAGAGTGTACGAATTGTTTAATTATTACAGACCAAACAGGAAATTTTTCAAAGATAAATTACTGATTGATGAAAGTGATGGGAACGAAGTCTTTCGCCTCCCAATTGCTTAATCCTCCTTCAATGGTTAGAAAGATCCAATCTTCAAAGTTGTCTTCTTCATCATCATCTTCTAAGGCATGAATTCTATGGTGAGTGATTTTTAAGGGTGGTCCTCCAGCCCGGGAGCGACGCACAACTTTTTGTCCAGCAGCAGTGAAACCTAGTCCGAACTTGTCCGTCTTGTGAGGAAAATCAGGCAGTTGCCCCCACACTGTACCTCCTCCTTCTTTGATTACATCCTCCGTATATTTAAGGGATGCCATCCGAGACACAGGCATGGAAATTATAGGCACATCAGTCATTGTCTTTGCTACTGCGACTTCAGGAGAAACCTCTTCAAAGTGTTGGAAAGGCGTTTCTATGAATTCGCCATCGAACTCCACATAGCGGAAGGAGTTAAGGTGACTTATCATATACTCTTCCTCCCCATGAACCGTTATGATCTTACCCTGAACTGGATACTTTAGCATTTGGTGTAGAGAAGAAGTGACTGCCCCAGCGTTGTGGATCCATGGCCTTCCCAACAAGCATGAATATGAAGGACGGATGTCCATCACATAAAATGAAGAGTTGAAGATTTCTGTACCCACTTTGATTGGAATGTACACTTCTCCGTGAACTATCCTCTTAGAACCGTTGAAGGCTCTAACAACGATGTTACTGGGCTTTAGGGTCAAACCTTTGCAGTCCAATCTGTCCAACACCTTCTTTGGTAAAACATTTAAGGATGAATCGGTATCTACCAGAACATGAGCAAGTGTAGTCCCCCTGCACTCTACCGAGACATGCAATGCATCGTTATGCTTTCTTCCCTTGGGGGTCAAATCAGCATCAGAAAAACCAAGACCATTATCGGCTGTAAGGCTAGCCACTCACTCTTGAAACTGGTTGGCAGAAGTTTATTGAGGCACGTGTGCCGTCTTTAGAAATTTGATCAAGGCCTTGGCATGAGCCTCATAGCAGAGTAAGAGAGCCAACATGGAGATTTTGGAAGGGGTTTGCCCTAGCTGCTCCACGACATCGTAGTCTCTCTTCTTGATTATATTTAAGATTTCTTCCATCTCTTTTTGGGTGGTCTCAGGGATAACCACAGTCTGAGCCTTCATCCTGACAGGCGCTTCTTGTATCCCCTTACCTTTATTGGCAGTAACATCAGAGGGTCTAGCTTCGGGTGCATCAACTTCTTCCATTACCGGGATTTGCACAGATGGCTTGATAGGTACAGAAACTCTCGAGGGTCCGAAGACTGCTCGTGGAGGAGCAATCTCAAGAGAGAAGATCCTTCCGCTACGATTTATCTTGCTTGTTCCCGCAATATTCCCTATATCAGGGGTTTCATCATCGGAATTCTCTTGGACTGATTCGAGCTGTTTGATAATGTAAGATTAAGATTGCGCCTAAGAGGGGGGTGAATTAGGTGGTGGTCGATTTTTGACTTATTTTATACTTTCTGGTTTTGATTTAGTGCTTTGAAAACTGTAAAGTGCAGAAAGTAAAGAGACACGGAGAATTATCCTGGTTCCTTCCACACCCCGGAAGTACGTCCAGTCCCCTTGCAAACACGCAAGAGATTTTACTATATTGTTAGAACTTTTACAAGACTCTTCCTAGTCTTATCCACTAAAGAACCTAACAAATAACCAAGAACACCCTCTTGGATTTCCAATAAGTCTAATGAGAACAATCCTCTCAAAAGATACCTCTTGTTTCCAATAATGGACAACAAGGAACAAAAGTAATCTAATACTTAATTCCAATAATCCTGGAAATAAGTTACACTTTGTATGTTTTTATGAAGTATGATTTCTTGAAAGATGTTGATCACATAGAGTGACTTCTTTGAAGTTTCTTCTTTCTTCTCTTGTAAGCAATTCAAATTGATTGCTTGCCAAGTTCCTTGAAGCTTTGAGTGAATGATGCTTTAAGTTGATTTCCACTTCTTTTCCTTCTTTCCATAATGCTTGTTTGTCTTTCATCAAACTAGCTTGTTTGTCTTTCATCAAAACTAAAGTTGAGTTGAGGCTTGAGATTTCATTATCCCCCTTTTTGATGATGACAAACCATTTTCCTTTATGTGTTGATCAGAATTTTAGCAGAATGTGTTTTCTCCCCCTGAGAAGATTTCTCCCCCTATGGAGAAAAAGATTTGAAAGCTTGCTCTGTAAAGACAATGAAAACAAACAACCATAAAGTGCTATTACATCCTTCTCCCCCTTTGACATTATCAAAAAGAAGGGAAAGATGCAACAAGAAATTATACCAGAAAGAAATGTATAGGAACATGAATGAAAAACAAAAAACTTTCAAAAATTATCGAACAAAGTTTAAGAACACAATACATAAAATGAACACTTGAAATACAACAAGACAAAAACCATAATGATACTTATAACAAGAATTTAATAACATTGATCAGGAACATTTTAGAAAGGTCCTTGATATGGAAATTGTTGTTGAAGGGGTGGTTTGGTGTATTGAGGAGGCGGAGGAGCAGGATTGGTTGGGTCGTATGGAGGGATATGAAGATGTGAATAAAGATATGAAAATTGTTGGTTCACATCATTCTGAAAAGCATTTATTCGAGATGAGGTAGAGTCATTTATCTCAGTCCTTCGAGCATTGATGTTAGAATTGAGAGAAGCAAACTTTTGCGTCATGAAATCCATAACATCTTGATTTGTTGGACCAGAAGAAGCAGCGGGAGGAGGAACTTCATGGTCTTCTTCATCTGCATTATTACCGTCATCGCCGACAACATCCTCTCCAATGTAAGTGATGGTTTTTGCTTCAGCATTGAAATGAACACCCATCCTTGAATCAACATTTTTGATGGAGATCCTAGTGGTGATTGGATCCATTTCAATCCGCTCAAATCCAGTGAAATCTATATCAAAAGCTGCCATAATCCTTGTAATGAAATATGCATATGGTAGAAAGGTGGCCCTTGCGGAAACTTTTAGCATATGCATCACAATCAATTTTGCCCAATTAACCGGAATTCCATTTTTCCTTGCATAGATGATTTGCAGTTCTAGGTCGGTCACCGTACAATGATTCCCTGCTCTAGGAAACAGAATATACACTAGAAAATAGTGAAACAACCTATCATCTATATGAAAATTTCCAGCACTCCATGTGTCCCTAGCTGGAATAACCCCGCCAAGACTTCGAATCTGCTTGGCACGGTATTCAGATTCTGATAGCCTTCCAATGCTATAGAAAAATTCTCGCTTCTGATAGTTTTCCCAAGCAGCATCTTCTGGATCATAGAGGGTACTTCCAGAATATGGAATGTTCAAAATTCTGCCAATAGTTTTGGAATACAGAGGGATTCTTTTTCCAAGGACATAGGTATAACATTTGTTGTTGTCATAGCAGATATTGCTGTAGAAAATTCTAACCAGATCCGGGTAATAGAAACCATGTGAAGATATTAATGGTTCTAAACCATAAGCTATGAAATCTCTTTGAAACGAGAAGCATTCATCTGGAAAAGTAGATAACATACCAAACTTTGGAGCAGAGATGATTTTCTTTTGAAAATGCTTGATAAATCTGTCCCGCTGTGGATCCGAGAGGTATTCGAGCACAGAGTTTTCAGATGTTGACGTAGCTTGCTTCTTTCCTTTCTCTGAGGCAGAGGCTTTTCTCTTGGGAGCCATGGATCTTGTTAGGGTTTTGGAAAGAGAGATATAGAGTTCTTTGTGTTGTTATGTGAGAGAGTGTGTTGGTGTTATAAGATAGTTTTGGTGAGTTTAAATAATATAGAGAGTAAGTGAGGTCTTTATGAGGTTTTAATTTTGGTGATTTGGTCAAGGTTTCATTGATTGGGCAATAGTAGTATGGGAGGTTGAGAGACAATGAATGTTTGACCAATATATTAAAAGCTCATACAAGTATCACATGTTAAAAAATAAATTGCATAGAGAAAATATACAGAAAATGCTTCAGATTCTGTGGTAAATCGATTTGCCCCTTGGTTAAATCGATTTACACAGAACATTTTTTATAAAGAATAATTTTCGTACATATTGTGTAAATCGATTTACACAAAAGATTTTATAAAAAAAATGATTTGCTTCAGTGGTAAATCGATTGACATATGGTGTAAATCGATTTACTTAAAGAAAAATTTTAAAAATCATTATTTTTAACATTTGAAACAATGTCTAACCACATATATATGTACATTAAGGTATAGTTAAGGATTGAGTGCACCTTAAATATCTTGTTCATCGAGGATTCCAAGTTCACGACGAATTTTGAAAAATGCATCCTTTGCAAGAGGTTTTGTGAAGATGTCCGCGAGTTGATTTTGAGTGTCCACGAATGTGATCTCGACATCTCCTTTAAGTACATGGTCTCGGATGAAATGATGTCTGATGTCAATGTGTTTTGTCCGGGAATGCATAACTGGATTTTTCGTAATATTGATCGCGCTTGTGTTATCACATCGAAGAGGAATGCATCCAAGGTTTACTCCATAGTCAAGTAATTGTTGTTTTAGCCAAAGAATTTGAGCGCATCCACTTCCAGCCGCAATGTATTCTGCTTCGGCAGTGCTGAGAGCTACGCTTGCTTGCTTTTTGCATGACCATGAAACCAAGGCATTTCCAAGAATGTGACATGTTCCACTTGTACTTTTGCGATCAGTTTTGCAACCCTTTACAAACCCTTTTTCACATAGGAATGCGCTTAGTCTATCATACCAAGCCCTTGGTGCTTGCTTCAGCCCATAGAGAGCTTTCTTTAGTTTGAAGACATGATTAGGATGTTTGAAGTCTTCAAATCCGGGAGGTTGCTTTACATAGACTTCTTCATTTATGAATCCGTTGAGAAATGCGCTTTTTACATCCATTTGAAAAAGTTCAAAGTCCAATGAGCATGCATATGGAAGTAATAATCTTATTGCTTCCAAACGTGCTACCGGAGCAAAAGTTTCTTCAAAATCAATTCCTTCCTCTTGGTTGTATCCTTGAGCAACTAGTCTTGCCTTGTTTCGAGTGATTATTCCATTTTCATCCATCTTGTTTTTGAAAACCCATTTGGTTCCAATGATACGTTTATTTCCTGGATTAGGAACAAGTTCCCAAACTTCGTTCCGCTCGAATTAGTTTAACTCCTCTTGCATGGCAAGGATCCATTGATCATCTTCTAGTGCTTGAGCCACTTTAGTAGGTTCAACTTGAGATACAAACGCCATATTTAAGCATGCATCCTTAAGATTTAGCCGAGTAGATACTCCTTTGCTAATATCTCCAATTATATTGTCAATTGGATGATCACGATGAGTTCTCCATTCTTGAGGAAGATCATCATCATTTTCATTTTGATGTGAAAGTTCATGTGTTTGTTCCGGATTGACAATTTTGCCATCTCCGCAGGAAATCTCATGAGATAGATCTATAGAATCATCATCATCACAAATAACAACTTCCTCCTTGGAGGACTTCCTCCTTGGAGGTGTTAGATTCATCAAAAGAAACATGCATTGATTCTTCTATAGTTAAAGTTCTTTTATTGTAAATTCTAAAAGCTTTTCTAGAAAGGGAGTAACCGAGAAAGATACCTTCATCCGATTTTTCATCGAACTTACCGAGATTGTCTTTGTCGTTGTTAAGGACAAAACATTTGCACCCGAAAATATGAAAGTGAGAGATATTTGGTTTTCTTCCTTTGTAAATCTCATATGGAGTTTTCTTTAGTATAGGTCTTATGATCACGCGATTGCTTACATAACATGCCGTGCTTACCGCATCCGCCCAAAAATATTTAGGCAAACTTGAGTCACTTAGCATGGTTCTAGCAAGTTCCACCAAAGACCAATTTTTCCTTTCAACTACTCCATTTTGTTGTGGAGTTCTTGGTGCTGAAAAATTGTGGAAGATCCCATTTTCTTCACAAAATTCTTCAAATAGATTGTTTTGGAACTCTCCACCGTGATCACTTCGGATTGATGTTATCTTTGATGACTTCTCATTTTGAACTTGTTTTGCATATCTCTTGAATGCCTTGAATGCTTCATTCTTGTGCACTAAAAACAAAGTCCAAGTGAAACGGGAAAAATCATCTACAATAACTAATGCATAAATGTTACCTCCGAAGCTTCTTGTTCTAGATGGACCAAAAAGATCCATGTGCAATAATTGAAGTGGTCTTGTTGTTGAAACTACATTCTTTGGTTTGAAAGTTGATTTGGTCTATTTGCCCTTTTGGCATGCACTACATAATTTGTCTTTGATGAACTTCATCTTTGGTAGACCAATAACTAAGTCATGCTTAACCAATTTGTTCAAGTGCTCCATGTGAATGTGAGCAATCCTCTTATGCCATAACCAAGCGTCATTGTTGTTTACCATAAGACATTGTACCTTCATAGACAAATCATCTAGAGTAATCATAAAAATATTGTTAGATCTTATACCTTTGAGTTTTACCTCATTGGTTGCCTCATCCATAATAAGGCATTCTTCTTTGTTGAATTTGATCTTGAACCCTCTATCGCAAAGTTGACTTATGCTAAGAAGGTTGTGCTTTAATCCTTCAACATAGAGAACATCCTCAATTTGAATGGATGGAGGTGTGCCAACTATTCCAACGCCAAGAATCTTTCCTTTGGTGTTGTCTCCATAGGTGACATACCCTTTGGCTTTATGTACTAGATATGAAAATTGGTGTACATCTCCTGTCATATGCTTTGAACATCCACTGTCAAGATACCAAACATTTGAAGTGGATTTCAAGCATACCTAAAAAAACAAATTATTTCTTGTTAGGTACCCAAGTTGCCTTGGGTCCTTCATAGTTAGTTCCCTTTTTCACCCATGAATAATGTCCACTAGCCATACTGAAATTTCTAATATAGCATGCATTTGGTGTGTGTCCAATAATACCACAGTAAAAACAGTTTGGAACAAATTTGCTCTTGTATCTAGGAATTTGTTTTCTTTTAGATACATTAGCCTTTTTCTTTTGATGATTATGAACAACTTGCTTCTTTTCTACTTTCTTGGGATTGGAACTATTACTAGCCTTTACAAAAACAGTGGGATTGTTACTTGGTTTCTTAGTATTCACATAACCAAGACCTCTTTTATCATTTGGATAACGTTGTTGGCTTAGTAATCCTTCCAATCCTATTTGTCCTTTTTCATATCGTTCAATGACTCTTTTCAATTGAACAATTTGAAAGACATTTGATTCACACTTGGAGCATGCAAAGGTTTCCTTTTCTTTAATAAAATTCTTTTTTTGAAGATCAAAATCTTTAGTCATGGTGTCAATTTTTTCTAGACAAATTAGAAGTTCTTTTTCTTGTTTTGACACCTTTTTGTATAAACTTTTGCATTCTTTCAAGAGTTCATCAATTGCACCTTGAACATCATCATCAAAAAGATTAAATTCATTACTAACCTCTTCTTCATTGTCGGAGTGATGCGATGCCATTAAGGCTAAGTTTGCACATTCGTCGCTTTCCGATTCCGATGAACTGCTCATATCATTATCTTCCCATGCTATGTAGGCTTTCTTTTGTTTTGAGTCCTTTCCTTTGAATCCATTTTTCTTTGGGAGATTTGGACAGTGTGGCTTGATGTGTCCTTGCTTTCCACATTCATAACATGAGACATCTTGTGTTGATGTGGAGGCTTCTCTTTTCTTGAAGTGCTTTCTCTTATGTGCATGAGATCCTCCTTTGTCATTTCTGCCAAAAAACTTCCCAAGTCTTTTCACTAGAAGCATGAAATTTTCATCTTCTTCCGGATTGTCTTCTTTTACAACTTCTTTTGAATCAATTTTTAAAGCAATGTTTTTGGACTTCTTTTCTAGATTCTCATGTTTTTCAAGTCTACCGAGTTCCGTTTCGTATTCTTGAAGTTTGCCAAATAATGTAGCGGAAGTCATTGCGAAGAGACTCTTCTTTTCCGAGATTGCCGTTACCTTTGGTTGCCATTCCCTAGTCAATGATCTAAGGATTTTCAAGTTGAGTTCATCATTTGACAGGGTTTTACCAAGAGCAATTAAGTGATTTGTCAAATGCACAAATCTCTTTTGTAAGTCAAGAATGGATTCTCCGGTCTACATTCAAAATAGTTCATATTCTTGACTCAAGGTATTTAGCCTTGATCTTTTTACTTCAGTTGTTCCTTCATGAGTTTGAACCAAGGTATCCCAAATTTCCTTTGCTGTTTTGCAGTTTGAGACACGGAAAAATTCGTCCATACTGAGTTCACCTTGAAGAAGGTTTATTGCCTTTTTGTCATAGAGAACTTTCTTTTTATCATCATCGTCCCATGCAGTTTTGGGCTTTGCAGACCCAACACCATTGATTACCGTTATCGGGATAAATGGACCATTTTCAACAGCATCCCATACTTCCTCTCCTTGTGCTTCTAAATGCGCCTTCATGCGTATTTTCCAAAAGTCAAAATATTCACCACAAAATAGAGGAGGCTTGTTGTTACTACCACCATCTCTGAAAACTGGTTGATGATTTGCGGAAGCCATTATGGATCTCTAGGAGCAGGTTACCTATAACCTGCTCTGATACCAATTGTAAGATTAAGATTGCGCCTAAGAGGGGGGTGAATTAGGTGGTGGTCGATTTTTGACTTATTTTATACTTTCTGGTTTTGATTTAGTGCTTTGAAAACTGTAAAGTGCAGAAAGTAAAGAGACACGGAGAATTATCCTGGTTCCTTCCACACCCCGGAAGTACGTCCAGTCCCCTTGCAAACACGCAAGAGATTTTACTATATTGTTAGAACTTTTACAAGACTCTTCCTAGTCTTATCCACTAAAGAACCTAACAAATAACCAAGAACACCCTCTTGGATTTCCAATAAGTCTAATGAGAACAATCCTCTCAAAAGATACCTCTTGTTTCCAATAATGGACAACAAGGAACAAAAGTAATCTAATACTTAATTCCAATAATCCTGGAAATAAGTTACACTTTGTATGTTTTTATGAAGTATGATTTCTTGAAAGATGTTGATCACATAGAGTGACTTCTTTGAAGTTTCTTCTTTCTTATCTTGTAAGCAATTCAAATTGATTTCTTGCCAAGTTCCTTGAAGCTTTGAGTGAATGATGCTTTAAGTTGATTTCCACTTCTTTTCCTTCTTTCCATAATGCTTGTTTGTCTTTCATCAAACTAGCTTGTTTGTCTTTCATCAAAACTAAAGTTGAGTTGAGGCTTTAGATTTCAGATACCATGGTAGAAGATCTCTCCTCCGTAATTCCATGGTATCATCATGTTAGATTTATACGGGATAGGCCCCGACATGGTGATTTTCAATGGCACAAACTTAGGATCAGGCGTAATCTTAACAGGCCTTTTGCAGGTCTTGGAAAGATCGTCGGAGATGGTTATTATAGCAATGTCATTGGTTGGAGTATCAAAGGTAACAGGAGTAACATGAGTGATAGTATCAACAGGAGTCTTTTGAAAGAGGATCTCTTGGGTATCCATCAGGCGTTGGATGCCTGATTTCAACAGTGGGCAGTTGGTTTGCAAGTTTGAACAAAAGTAACAGTATTTTCCACAGCCTGGGAATATCCCGACTTTCATCAAATTCACTTTAATCATTGGTAACGGAGTCAAAAGATCATCAATAGTGGTAACATGAAGATCTTCCACAATGGCATGGACATTATGACCGTGCTTGGGCATTGGGGCAGAAATCACATTCGGCTTTTCAGGCGCATCTAATTCTACCTCCTTGGCGTCTATTAGGTCTTGGATCTTGTTTTTAAGAGCCCAACAGTTGTTGGTATCATGCCCTACACTGTCCGAGTGGTATGCACATTTTGCATTGGAGTGATAATAAGGAGAAGAGGTATTGGGGTTTTTCGGCGCTTCTTTCAAGTTGGTAAGGTTCAGCTTTAACAGATGAGGGAGGACTTGAGCCGGTGTCATGTTGATTCGGGTGAATTGGCGTTGTGGCCTTTCTACCCTTTGCTGATTAGCTCTTGGTTGATTGTTGCGAGGTTGGTCGGCTGAGGAGTTTTGGATCATAACAGCCCCCACCGTTGGTCGGCGCTCTGTTCTCCCTTGGTTTCTCTGGGTATGAATAGAAGAAACTTCCTTCTTGGCTGGGAAGGTCTTCTTAATAGCAGTGGAAGTGGAGACATCCTTCTGAATTTTACCACTTTTAATGCCATCTTCGACCCTTTCACCGGTCAGAATTAATTCAGTGAATCCTGTAGATGAGCTCCCGATTAAATGATTGAAGAATGGACCTGACAGAGTCCCTAAAAACATGTAAACCAGCTCTCTATTCGACAATGGTGGATGCACCCTTCCAGCCAAATCCTGCCACTTCTAGGCATACTCCTTAAATCCCTCATTAGAGGCCATACCCATACTCTATAGTTGAGTATGAGTAGGCGCTAAATCTGTGTTGTATTGGTATTGTCGGTAGAAAGAAGCATCCAAATCTTACCAATTATGGAAATCAGATCTCTCAAGTTGATAGAACCAGTCCAATTGTGTGCCTGACAAACTATCTTGAAAAAAATGGACCCACAGATCCTTATCAGAAGAGTGAGGTTGGATCTTTCTGACGTAGGACCGCATATGCATCTTTGGACAGGACAAACCGTCATACTTAGCAAATGTAGGTACTTTGAATTTGGGAGGAATGACGATCCCAGCAACCAACCCTAGTTCTTCGAAATCTAAACCAGGTACCCTTTGCAACTCCATGGCTGCCAACCGATCCTCAAGATTTTTGTACTTATCATCCGCCGGGGGATATTGCTGTTTGGAGTAATCTTCGTCCTCTTCCTCAACTTCAGATTCGGAGGGCATTGAAACTCCTTTTCCTTTTCCTTTACCAACCCCTTCGTCAGACGTCAAGGGAAATTCCAGAACTCTCCTAGCCTGATGCTCAAATCTTCTTCCCATAGTGGCTACCACGAATCTTTTATTTTTCTTCCTTTCTGGTTCCTTATATTTCTCTAACAGTGCTTTAAGATCCTCTTGACCCTTTGCTAAGGTCATGAGGAGTTGTTGGAATTGCGAATTCTGTGCTTGTAGATCTTTAACCGTCTGCTCCAAATCCATCTTGCTGAAATAAAGAGCAGAAAGATAAGGAAACCTGGTGTGAAGACCTGTTTATGCATATGATGAATGATATGTTATTCATGTAATGCATTTGTTGCAGACAAAAAGAAACGCACGTCATATTAATAAGAAGAAATTTGTTAGTACATAAATGCCCCATGGGCAAAATATTACAAAATTCTTAATGTAAAAATACATTGCGCATCCTCTTTGGCGCGATGTAAGTGTTGAGAGTTTCCTCTTCGTGAAGTCGGCGGGTAAGTTCCAAAACCTTCTTCTCACTAGCATAGAAGATGGCTTCAAAAGTATTCCTCTCTTCCTTGAGTTGTATCCAACTCTTTTGCAATTCTTCCAATCATGTTGGCATGTCAGGATGTAGGAGGGTGTATGAAACATCTCCTTCTATAACAGGATCTTTGATCACGAGGAGAATGTGAGGATAAGGCATCATAAGACTCTGGGCGCGGGTTCGTACCCACTTGAGATAAGGCTCAAGAGGGATGGAATTCTTGTGCCCCAGTGTCTTACTATCCACTTTGTTGGGCATTCTCCAAGCTCTGATAAACCTTTGTTGAAGTCCTTGCGCATCATTGTCGAAGTCAAAAACCAAGTCAGGGATCAGAATATCATGAGGACCATCCCCCCGGGCATATCCAAACTGCCTTAGAGCTAAACAGGGGTTGTAGGTGATGCCTCCCCTAATGCCAAGTAATGGGACATTATGGAATTCCCCACAATGATCAATGATGATGACATTTTCTCTAGACCGAGAACACCAATGAACATCAGAATGTGTGAGAGTCATCAACTGTTGTGACCACCTTAAACCCTGCTCATTCTTCAAAACTGATTGGGGAAGGTGAGAAATAAACCACCTTGCTAGAAGAAGAGTCAAACACATGAGAACGCCTCTTTTCCTCATTGTTCGTGTGTGAAATGAGTGTAGGATGTCCCCAAGCAATGTAGGTACAAGATTCCGAGATATGAAAATCTTGACGGCATTCACATCTATAAGCTGATCAGGGTTTGGGAACAAGACCAACCCATAGATGAGAAGTGCTACAATCTCCTCAAAGGCCTGTAGATCTAGAGAATTCCAGCAGTCTTGTACCTTCTCGAATAGAAACTTTGCCAAGAAACCCTTGACACCACTTATGGTTTCCCAATGACCTTTGATATCAGATGGTTGCAAGTGTAATGCTTGAGCAACATCTTCCGGTTTGGGCTCTCTTTCCATACTGTTGTAGGGTAGTTGATGGAGAATAGGAATCCTCAGGAGTTGAGAAAATTCCTCCAAAGTAGGTACTAGTTGGTAATTAGGGAATGTGAAACAGTGGTGTAGGGGGTCAAAGAACTGGAAGAGAACTTTTACCATGACTTCTTCAATGTTGGAGTTGACCAAGTTGAGAAGTCTACCATGTCTTTCACTGAAGAGAGAATTCTCTGGAATTTTGGAAGTGAGCTCTTTGAGTTGAGAAGGGATTCTCACAAGGTTGACTTGGATTGTTTTCCTGCGAAGAGATTCCATGACCTACAAAACAAGAACAAAGATGAAGATCCAAACCCTTGAAATGGTTAGTGGATGCATATGATGCTTTATGATGTTCATGATGTATGCACAAGCATATGTACAAACAAGTCACACAAGATCCTAGTTTCAGGCTTGCATGAGGTTTCATAGGTAAGTACCATCTTGAAGTTAGTTGGCTCAACCTGTCCTATAAATAGTAACCGAGTTCTAAGGAGCTCAATATCACCGGATTATTTTCTGTGTTCATTGTTTCAGTTTAGCCACTTAACTGGAGACCGAAATATTCCAAGAAAACAACCCTCAATGAGTGTAGTATCGAGTATCTACCAACTTCGGACTGCACCAAAGCCGGTCATCTCACTACCCCTAAAAAAGGCCAAGATGGTCAAGTAAGGTTCTAAGAGTTCATTAGTGCTTCATGACATCACTCAGCGGCCCCGTATTCTCTTTGATTGACTCAAAGGCTACCGGTACTCACAAATATGTCGCACTAATATAGCTATTGCTTCAACCATGTCGATATACCCCGCACAGTTTCCATAATGTATTGCTATTTACCTATGAATGTTTCCCAAAAATCCGGGTGGAGGATTCAAACCCGAACATTAGAACCAAATGTAAAGCAATAAAAGCAAACAAGTTAAGCATGCAAAGGTGATCTAAACCCTAAGGTTACTCCACTTTTAGTTATTTCCCCAGTAGAGTCGCCAGTTCTGTGATACAGTGGGAGAACTGACTTGGGATTTTGCGTTTGTGTTTGCAAATGTTTAGGTTTAGCAAGAGTCGCCACCGAATTTTTATTTTATCCTAAGGAAAGGTCAAAAAGCACAGGAAAGACCTTTGAGATGTTTTCTTGGGTTCAGGGAGTAGATTATGAAAAGGGAAGGTGCAAGCACCCTTTTCATCCATGGTTATCCATGGGCTCTTAATTACTTGTTTAGATCACTTGCTTTGATTTTCCAATTGTTTGAAATGGTGCTTTGTGTGTGGTTTTGAAAGATGTTTTGAAAAGAGGCCATCGTTGTGGCAACCTTTGTAATGATTCTTGTTTGAATGTATACAAAGGTGTTTTTGTCTTTTGAAAAGATTTCAATGTTTGAAAGTTTGATTTGGATAATGTTTTGAAATTATGTGCTGAAGTGTGTTTGAAAATAGCAAGGATGTTTTTTTACAAGCTTTGATCGAGTAACTAAGAGTTATCTATCCTATTTTACTCAAAGATCTTTCCTAATGTTTTTAACCCTTTTGACAGTGTTGTTTCACCATTGCATTTGGTGAACAACCTTGTGTTAGCATGTTAAACGGGACAGGCACGGGTCATCGTATAGACCATGATAGCAATTGTGTCAAGTATCTTTGGCAAATATATATATATATATAGTTATATATATATATATATATATATATATATATAATAATATATATATATAATATGATATATATGATATATACTATTATATATAATAATATTATATATATATTATATAAGTACTTATATACTATATATAGTATATACTATATTATATATATACTATAAATATATATTATAGTAATATATATATATATAATATATTACTATATAATATTATATAGATATATATATATAACTATATATATATATATATATATATATTATATATATATATATATATATATATATATATATAGTATATATATATATATAATAGTATATATATATATATATATAATATTATATATATATATATATATATATATAGTATATATATATATATATATATATATATATATATATATATATATATATATATATATATATATATATATATATATATATATATATATATATATATATATATATATATATATATATATATATATATATATATATATATATATATATATATATATATATATATATATATATATATATATATATATATATATATATATATATATATATATATATATATATATATATATATATATATATATATATATATATATATATATATATATATATATATATATATATATATATATATATATATATATATATATATATATATATATATATATATATATATATATATATATATATATATATATATTCAAGTCTTAATAATAAATAAAAAGTATTTAAATGCTTTCAATGTTAGAAAAATTAAAATAAAATGCCAAATAAATGTAAAAAATTATGAAAATATTTTTTAAGCATTTTTTATATTTGGAAATAAATAAACAAAATCATAAAAGAAAACAAAAATGCAAAAATGTAAAAATACAAGAAAATGGGCCAGGGGGTGCAAAAATGAAAATGGAAGGTGTCAAAAGCAAGCCAGGCCAAGCCCTGCCCAAGCCAACTTCATCTTCAACCTACAGATTTGAAAAACGCGCGCGCCTGTACAAACTTGGAACATCCTGTATACGTGATCTATTGCAAAAACACACAACATCAAACTTGTAGAGAATCTCAAGACGAATTCAACCATATAAACAACTTGTTCTAACTCTCAAAGACCAGAGAGAATTTCTCTGGCCCTAAAATCTGACCTAGTTTTTTCAGCATGTTCATGGATGAAATTCTCCTAGCACACTTAATATAAATGAAAACTGAGCATATGTATAGCTTCATGGTAATGAACACTACATTTTTTATTCACAAACCTAAGGCTAAATGTTCCTAACTAGAGAGATAGAAAGTGAAGAAAAACCTGTTTCAGTTGGATTCGTGTAGGGCAATGTAGTGCTTTTTAATGAGACTTGAGATGTCTGGTAGCTTGCCTGAACTTCACTTAACCTTCTCCAATAGCTAGCTTGCCTTGAATGTCCTTGAATCAGTCTATAGAACTCAACCTGCACAAGCTCAAAATGAAAATGGTGAACATTGTAAATGGAGTTATAGTTGGTATTTGAGGTTTGGGATAGCTTGAGTGAGTTGAATGGAAGGTGTTTGAAGCAACTTCGGGAAAAATGCACGAGCCAAATGAGCTATGGCACTCAAGTTGCAGAACCTGCCCTGTTTTGCCAAAGGAATGTGATTTCTGGATATGGGGTGTTTTGGTGCTCAATCAATCTTGTTTCTACCTCAAAGGGGTGTGAGAAAGATGTTCAAACTGTTTGTGTAAGTTAACATTGGCTGGTTTTCAAGTTCTAAGGATTTTGACAAGTTTCTTGTTTTTGAAGTAAGAAAGTGGAAGTGAGGTTCCAGGCCTATACAGGCTATCAAATATGCTTGCATACCTTGCTCTTGGCCCCTCTGATTTGTGGATTTGTTTTTCTGCAAGAGATCTTGGACCAATGCTCAAGGATTGTTGGTTTGACATAAAGCATACTTAGGCAAAAATGGAAATTTACCTTTTTCTACTTGAGGCTTAATCTTGTGTATAATGTCCAAATGACCAAAACAAAAGCTTAGACTGATGGATTGGCATTAAATTATAGAGTTTGAAGTGGTTTAGAGGCCTGCAAACTAGTGTAAGGCATGTTGATTTGAAAATACAACTTGTATGAACATGAAAATGCCATGGATGGAAAGTGAGTTTTTGTAAACTTCAAGCCTTCGATTCTCCCTAACCACAAATGTGTTGGAGGAGTTCTTGGAAAATTTGGAAATCTTGAAACATGATCTATAATCCATATTTGAAATGGAACTTGATACTCCAAGTGGAACTATGTGAAAAATGGCCAAGAAGATAGGTCAAAATCCTGCCTAAACTAGGGTAAAATTTCATTAAGTTAAAAGTTTTAGGGACCCTTGTTCCAAAAATCATAACTTGAGATCCAAGATTCTTTTGAGAACACTTTGTGAATCAAAGTTGTATACTTTGTGGAGGACTACAACTTTCATGTTGGAGATTTTGTTTGAATCCATTTGCATCATGGTGAAAATGTGGGGCAAAGTTAGGAAAAATTAAGAAAATTTCATAACTTAGAAAAATTCTAAGTTATGAAAATTTTCAACTTCAAACCCTAATTTGCAATTTTGGGTTTCTTGATGAACAAGTTTCATAATTTGACACATCTTGATGAAAAATGACCCTTGGCATTTGATTTTGACCAAAAAGTCAAAGTTTGACTTTTCAGTGTCCAGTCAAATTTTGATCAGTTGACTGAAAAATTTATCTGTCAATCCCATGCATTTGAGTTCTTTTTAACTTGTTGAATAAGTCAATATGATGTCATTTAGTCCTTGAGTCTATGGTTGAACCTAATTTTCCATTGGCTAGGTCAAAAATTCAGAAATTGCCTTTGTACAATCAAAACCCTAAAAATGACCATTTTGCCCTTTTGGTGATCTGATCAAATTTCTTGTGGAGTTGTGGTCCAAACTTGATCCAATGGTTCATATGAGTTCATAATGTTTATGTGGGTCAAAATGCATGAGGTTTGACTGTAAATTGGCCACAGTTGACTTTTTCCCCAATACAGCTGATTTCTAGGTCAACTGTCCAATTGACTGGGCAAAAATTTGATTCAAGACTTGAAACTTTGTATGGGCAAACTTATGAGTCCAATATGAAGTATGAAAGTCAATTTTATCATTGAAGGTCCAAAAACCCTTGTGCAAACTCAAACCCTAGTTTAGGTCATCAGTGCAAGGAGATGTCTTGAGCAGAGCAAACCCTAGCTTGATCTTGAGTTCCAAGAGCCTTGTGATGAGAAATGTTGGTAAAATGAGAGGGCAAATTTTTGGGTACAACACCTAGTTCCAAGCCTTATCCATTGACAACATATGGAAGAATGAGAATTTTGTGGTTTCCCTGAAGGATGCGCAGCAGGTTGTGCGCAATGGTCATAATGTAGTTTGGGGACGACTTGTGGATCCACCTGTGAACAAGAACATAACTGGTTTGCGTTTCTCTTCGAGGAATGGAAAAGGCGAAAATTTGAAGTCAAAGTCTTCTGTGAACATATATCATGATGTTTTCCACAGCGGAGGCTACCTCCATCCAATTGGTTATGGAATTAATGTTGTTGAAGAGGATGAAGCAGAGCAGGAAATACCGAATTATGTGATGCATGGAGTCCGAGTTCAGAACTGGGTCACAATTGATGTTCCTTCTTGCATACATGTTTCAAAGTAATTTGTTTTGTTAATCTGCTTCTTTCTTTTGAAAAGATTTCACTATGCTCAAGGTGGAAGTATTAATGTTGTAGGGCTTATTTGTTTGCTATAATTGTTAAGATCATTAATAAAAGTTGTCTTTGCTTCCAAAATTATGTCTTTTATTTTCAGCCTTTTTCTTGGGAAATGGTAATAATAAAAAAAACCTTTCAAAATAAATAATAACTAAAAATTAATCTGCATGATCACTTGTTATATGTATCAGTTTCTAAAAACAATCATAAATCATATGTGCAGATTAATTAAAAAACCCGTTGAATACAATGACCTTGCACCCTCTCCCAACTTTGATTGTCCTATGTTTGGGTCTGAAGAAGAAGATTATGATGAGATTCCAGAAGAGGTCTCACGGTTGCTTGAACACGAGGAGAATACCATTTAGCCATATAAGGAGCCTTTGGAAGTGGTTAATTTGGGTTCAGGAGAAGATCCGAAGGAAGTCAAGATTGGAGCATCGTTGCATCCTGATGTAAAGAGAGGGTTGATTGAGCTATTGAAGGAGTATGTGGATATTTTTGCTTGGTCTTATCAAGATATGCCTGGTCTAGATACAGACATTTTCGAGCATCGTTTGCTGTTGAAGCCAGAGTGTCCGCCAGTTAAACAAAAGTTGAGAAGAACCCACCCGAATATGGCAGTAAAGATCAAAGAGGAGGTCCTAAAATAGATTAATGCTGGTTTTATTGTGACATCAGTGTATCCTCAATGGATCGCCAATATTGTCCCAGTACCAAAAAAAGACGGAAAGGTCTGCATGTGCATAGATTACAGAGATCTAAATAAAGCTAGTCCAAAAGATGATTTTCCATTTCCTCACATTGACATGTTAGTGGATAGCACATCAAAATTCAAGGTATTCTCGTTCATGGACGGATTTTCCGGGTATAATCAAATAAGAATGGCTCCAGAGGACATGGAAAAAACAACATTTATCACACCCTGGGGAACATTCTGTTACAAAGTAATGCCCTTCGGGTTGAAGAACGCTGGTGCAACATACCAGAGGGCTATGACAACCCTATTCCATGATCTGATGCATAAATAAATCAAAGTATATGTTTATGATATGATTTCCAAATCCCAAACTGAAGAAGGGCATATAGAAGATCTGTTGAAGTTGTTTTGGAGTTCGAGGAAGTAT
This sequence comes from Vicia faba, assembly GCA_948472305.1. Classification (NCBI taxonomy): domain Eukaryota; kingdom Viridiplantae; phylum Streptophyta; class Magnoliopsida; order Fabales; family Fabaceae; genus Vicia; species Vicia faba. The sequence continues at coordinate 793,933,060 of OX451741.1, forward strand.
CGTCTCCGCCTGAATCCAAATAAATGCACCTTCGGAGTTAGATCGGGGAAATTGTTGGGTTTTATAGTTAGCCAAAAAGGAATTGAATTTGACCCTGATAAAGTCAAAGCAATTCAAGAAATGCCAGCACCAAGAACTGAAAATCAAGTTAGGGGTTTCCTCGGGCGTTTGAATTATATCTCCAGATTTATCTCCCAGATGACTGCAACGTGTGAACTGATCTTTAAGTTGTTAAAGAAAGATCAAGGTTATATGTGGACAGATGATTGCCAAAGGGAATTTGAGAGTATTAAAGAGTATTTGCTTGAACTTCCTATCTTGCTTCCCCCCGTAGAAGGAAGATCGTTGATTATGTATCTAACAGTGTTAGATAAATCCATGGGTTGTATTCTGGGACAACAGGATGAAACGGGAAAGAAAGAGTTCGCTATTTATTATCTCAGCAAAAAGTTCACTGATTGTGAGTCGCGGTACTCTATGCTAGAAAAACATGTTGTGCTTTGGCCTGGGCAGCGAAGCGTCTGCGTTAGTATATGCTGAATCACACTACTTGGTTGATATCCAAAATGGATCCAATTAAGTACATCTTCAAAAAGCCTGCTCTTACTAGGAGAATTGCCCGCTGGCATATGTTGTTATCTGAATATGATATCGAGTACCGCACTCAAAAGGCTATCAAAAGTAGTGTGTTGGCAGATTACCTTGCTAACCAGCTGGTGGAAGATCATCAGTCTGCAGAATATGAATTCCCCGATGAAGATGTGATGTTCTTAAAAGTGAAAGATTGTGATTAACCATTGCCTGAGGAGGGCCCCGACCCTGAATCTCGTTGGAGTATGGTATTTGATGGAGCTATGAATGCTTATGGCAAAGGAATTGGTTATGTGATCGTTACTCCTCATGGATCGCATATTCCTTTTACTGTAAGGTTAACATTTGATTGCATTAATAATATGGCAGAATATGAGGCTTGCATCATGGGTCTTGAAGAAGCTATTTATCTCAGAATCAAGATTCTAGATGTTTATGGTGATTCATCTTTGGTAATAAATCATATTAAAGGAGAATGAGACACTCGTCACCCGGGCTTGATCCCTTACAAATATTTTGCTAGAAGACTATTCACCTTCTTCAATAAAGTTGAATTCCATCACATTCCTAGGGATGAAAATTAAATGGCAGATGCTCTGGAAACTCTGGCTTCCATGTACAAAGTAAATGCCTGGAATGATATTCCCCGAATTACAGTTCAACGGCTAGATAGGCCCGCTCATGTGTTTGCAACAGAGGAGGTAGCAGATGAAAAACCTTGGTATTATGATATCAAGCATTTTCTTCAGACTCAGGAATACCCATTTGGTGCGTCAAAGAAAGATAGAAAGACACTGAGAAGATTGGCAGGAAGTTTCTTCCTCAGTGAAAATGTGTTATACAAGAGGAGTTTTGACATGATCTTGCTCAGATGCGTGGATAGACACGAAGCAGACATGTTGATGCATGAGATCCATGAAGGTTCATTTGGAACTCATGCTAATGGACATTCAATGGCTAAAAAGATGCTAAGGGCAGGTTATTATTGGTTGACAATGGAATTTGATTGTAACAAGTTTGCAAAGAAGTGCCATAAATGCCAGATTTATGCAGATAAGACCCATGTACCTCCGACACTTATCAATTTGATTTCCTCCCCGTGGCCTTTCTCTATGTGGAATATTGACATGATCGGGATGATAGAACCCAAAGCTTCGAATGGACACCATTTTATCTTGGTAGCAATTGACTACTTTACCAAATGGGTAGAGGCTGCTTCGTATACCAATGTTACCAAACAGGTGGTTGTGTGTTTCATCAAAAACAATCTTATATCCCGGTATGGTATGTCGAGCAGAATCATCACTGACAATGGCTCGAATTTGAACAACAATATGATGACTGAACTGTGCGAAGAATTCAAGATTGTCCATCACAATTCATCTCCATACAGGCCAAAGATGAATGGGGGTGCTGAAGCTGCTAATAAGAATATCAAGAGAATTATCCAGAAAATGGTTGTTACTTATAAAGATTGGCATGAAATGCTCCCTTTTGCTCTACATGGATATCGAACATCTGTCTGCACTTCAACAGGAGCAACCTTGTTTTCTCTAGTGTATGGAATGGAAGCTGTACTCCCTGTCGAGGTAGAGATTCCCTCGTTGCGTGTGATAATGGAAGCCAAATTGACAGAGGATGAATGGGTTCAGAACATGTTTAACCAATTGAATTTGATTGAAGAGAAGAGAATGATGGATTTATGTCATGGGCAGTTATATCAAAAAAGAATGAAGAAAGCATTTGATAAAAAGGTAAAACCTCGTGAATTCAGAGAAGGCGACCTCGTGCTCCGAAAGATCATGTCTTTCAACACTGATTCTAGGGGAAAGTGGACTCCCAATTTTGAAGGCTCGTACGTTGTCAAGAAAGCCTTCTCTAGTGGTGCATTAATTCATGAAACTATGGATGGCGAGGAGTTCCCACGTCCCATGAATGCTGACGCAGTCAAGAAATACTTCGCCTAAAGAAATAAAAGAACAACTCGCTAAGTTGAAAACCCAAAAGGACGGCTTAGGCAAAAAAGAGCGTCTCGATAGGCCCAAAACCCGAAAGGGCGGTCTAGGCAAAAATTAAAGACAAACAGAATAAATTTCTCGCTAAGTTGAAAACCCGCAAGGGCAGCTTAGGCAAAAGTTAGGTATTTTTCTTGGCAAGTAACTACGTCAGACAAGACTTGATCGTTGAAGAAACAATCTTCTCGAATCCTCACCATACTTCAACAAAAGCTGTTGCTCAGGACTTCAAAAGTTGTTAGGGGGAATAGTGGTCATTGTATCTCAATGTATCTTTTCCATTATGTATTACCATTTCCCAAACATTGTAATCATCCATGGAGTCTCGCCATTCGCAGACTACCATTCTATGAATGAAATTCGAGCTTTTGCCCAATTCTTTGTGTTCTTATTTTTATTTAACTTACAAAGACTCCATTTATTACTGATAATAACTGTTAAAGCAAAAAGATTAAAAAAGCAAAATTGACTTTTCAAACAAAAGAGATCTTTACAATTCAATTTACTTTCGGATTTATGATGAAACAATGACAACAAGAATGGTGATTCCAAGAATGAACAAACTCAAGTTGTTTCAAGAAGATTTACTTCCTTCATGAAAGTTTTTCTCAGGTCATTTTATTGGTATATGCGCAATCTTTGTGTGTTTCTCAAATAGTTCAAGACGATACCAGTGGGTGCAAGGTACAGTATTGGGTTTGTGATCCCATTATCCCCAGTCAAGTCTTGGTTCACTTTTGATTTTGGGTTTTCATGGTCAGAAGCCTCTGTCCCATATTCCCCAGCGAAGTCTTCCCTCATACGATGAAAGGCTTTATTCCCTTGGTGTGCTGAGATGTCGCTCTTTCTGCAGTATTGGCATTATTGTTGATATTTATTTCCCAGGCAACTAGACCAGGGCGGTATATTTTCTAAGAAGTGTCGAGACAGTTGTCAACCCTTTGGGTTTTCACCCACCAAGTGTTGGGTTTGATTTAAAATCCTCATGGGTTTGACCTCTTTCTTTAATTTTGACTTCTTGATTCCCCAGGAAGGCTATCCTAGGGCTTCTTTTGTTGGAATAAGTTTTCATGATGTAAAGTTTCATCCGCATTTTTCTCCAGGGAGGCAGGCTTGAATTCCCCAGTGTAGTTTGATGGTTTCGGCGTCAGTCTGCTTTATTTGAGGCTGGTCTTGCAATCTCCAGTAGGCATGTTACTTTCAGAAAAACTGGTTTCTCCATTGAAGCCGGAAGAAGGATGTTCTATCCCGATATCTGTTTTATTTGTCTACCTCCGAATTATGTTTCTCCTTAGTAAAGTTAAAGACAAGCCGTAGGTTTGGTTTCCGCAGTTGGCCTTTACCTTTCTTGAAATGATCATTGTGGTTGAATTTTAGCCAAATATTGTTAGTACCTGAGGCGGGTTTTGTTTGTCTACACTGATTATGTATCCTTTTTACCAGCACATGCACAGTAGAAATCATACATTCATACATACATCATGCATTGCCAAAAATCTTCGTTCATTGATTTAGTGTTCTGACTTTTCCTACAGTGCTCTTTGCTTTAGTTGAATTTGGTTTTCCCTCTTGAGTTTATTTCTCAAACGATGAGTATGCATTGGTCGTCTTTCTCCAGTTTATTTCTGAATTGGATTTGTGGTTTTCTGAAAACTTTGGGTTTTGGTTTGTGCATTTATTTTGCACAGGAAGACTTTAACTCCTCAGCAGGAATATCGTGGCACTTCACTGGGAAATCATATTTCCATCCCTAGAAAGTCATTTCTCTTTGCAAATCCCCTTGACAATAAGTGGAAGTCTCTTTATTTGAGACAGATTACGTATTACCCTTTCCAAGCAGATTTCCTTGGTTAAAGAAGAAGTTGAGACCCGTTCTTGGCAAAACACCAGAATCTTAGGGAAATATGATATATTTTCTCTTTCTACCTTCAGTGAACGTTGGTAGTACATCGACAGTGAACGTCGGTGTTTGTTATCTTTTTGCTATCTTCAGTGAACGTTGATAGTTCATCGTCAGTGAACAGCGGTGATATGATATATTTTCTCTTTCTACCTTCAGTGAACGTTGGTAGTACATCGGAAGTGAACGTCGGTGTTTGTTATCTTTTTGCTATCTTTAGTGAATGTTGAAAGTTCATCGTCAGTGAACGATGGTGATATGATATATTTTCTCTTTCTACCTTCAGTGAACGTTGGTAGTACATCGGCAGTGAACGTCGGTGTTTCTTATCTTTTTGCTATCTTCTGTGAACGTTGATAGTTCATCGTCAGTGAATGGCGGTGATATGATACATTTTCTCTTTCTACCTTCAGTGAATGTTGGTAGTACATCGGCAGTGAACGTCGGTGTTTGTTATCTTTTTGCTATCTTCAGTGAACATTGATAGTTCATCGTCAGTGAACGGAGGTGATATTATATTTTCTCTTTCTACCTTCAGTGAACATTGGTAGTACATCGGTAGTGAACGTCGGTGTTTGTTATCTTTTTGTTATCTTCAGTGAATGTTGATAGTTCATCATCAGTGAACGGCGGTGATATGATATTTTCTCTTTCTACCTTCAGTGAACGTTGGTAGTACATCGGCAGTGAACGTCGGTGTTTGTTATCTTTTTGCTATCTTCAATGAACGTTGGTAGTTCATCGTTAGTGAACGGCGGTGATATGATATTTTCCCTTTCTACCTTCAGTGAACGTTGGTAGTACATCGGCAGTGAACGTCTGTGTTTTTTTTATCTTTTTGCTACCCTCAGTGAACGTTGGTAGTTCATCGTCAGTGAACGACGGTGATATGATATTTTCTCTTTCTACCTTCAGTGAACGTTGGTAGTACATCAGCAGTGAACATCGGTGTTTGTTATCTTTTTGCTACCCTCAATGAACATTGGTAGTTCATCGTCAGTGAACGGTGGTGATATGATATTTTCTCTTTCTACCTTCAGCGAACGTTGGTAGTACATCGGCAGTGAACGTTGGTGTTTGTTATCTTTTTGATATCTTAAGTGAATGTTGATAGTTCATCGTCAGTGAACGGCGGTGATATGATATTTTCTCTTTCTACCTTCAGTGAAAGTTGGTAGACCATCGACAGTGAATGTCGATGTTTGTTATCTTCCTCTCTGCCTTCAATGAACATTGGTAGCTTCGCCTTCAGTAGATTTTGGTGTGTCCTTTGATCATCCTACTATCCTCTCTGATTCAGTTCTTTGGGTCCACCAGTGATTTATTTTCCTGGTCGGGTTTCTCTTTTGATCATTGTCTCCTTTGTTACATCCCAGTGATGTTTTGCGTCTCTTTGAATTTGTTCATATGCATTCATGCTCATAAGCATTGCATGGCATCTTAGAGACAAAAATAGGGTTTGTTTTATATTTAAGTATCTTCGATTGCATCGACACGAATATTTTTAACCTTCGTATCTCTGGATAGAAGAAACTTAAATAAGGGCAGCTGTTGTACCCCAATTTTCCCCCCTAAGATTCCCCTATCATATCATGTCAACTTGATCATAAGAAAATCACATTAGGGTTGGTTCTTTCTCTTTTTCTATCTCCTATCTTTAAGTTTGCTCTTGAGGAATCTTCAAGCACCTTAGTTGTGTATTTTGTATATGCGTTGATAATTAACCTCTAACCAAAATACAAAAAATATTTGTCTTTGCCTTTGCATATTTGTGTTTTGTAGGTACCGAGTCGAAGCATCCGACAAATAAGGTTTTCCGGTATTATTTCCTAAAATCTCTTTTTTGCAAAGAAAAATAATAATAATTAAATTTTTTTCATTTTTGTTTTCCTGTACAATCGATTGCTCCCATAGTGCAATTGATTGCACAGAGTGTATTGTGCATAATCTTTGAAAAAAGTGTATTTTTAGCCTTCAAAAATCAAATAAATTTAGTATGTGTCGACACATACGTGTTATGTGTCGACCCATGCAAGACAGTCAATTCTATAATGTGTTGAAATAGCATCTTGCATTGACCCATAGAGGTTTGTATCGACTCATCCTGCTTTGTATAACTAGCATTTGTCGACACATAGATGTTATATATCAACTCATGCAAGTTGATTGATTCTGTATTATATTGAAATAACAGCTTGTATCGATCCATAGAAGCTTGCGTCGACTCATGTTGTGTTATACAACTAGCATGTGTAGACGCATATGACTCTTGTGTCGACTGATAACAGTAAAACACACGTAATTTTTGAAAAAAAAGCCAGCAATTTCAAATATATCATCTTTTTGGCTCCAATTTTTCTGCATAATTTGAAAATTATATCATTAATTCAATTTTTGGCTCCAAGAATCAATTACCAAATTACCACTAATTCCCAATCTTAAAATCTACAAATAGAGACCTCATTTCATTTAAATCACAAGCTTTTGATAGCCAAATCCACCTTGCTAAAAAATCTCTCAATTCTCTCCATCTACCAAATTCACTCAAAGCTCCATTTTAAAAAAAAAAGGGGTAGTAAGCTTTGCATTGAAGTTTACTAATCTTTGAGCTAAACCTTCATCCAAACACTTTTTCTTCATAAATTCTCTACATCCAAGCTTTGGTAATTGATTCTTGTGGTTGAATTGAAGCAAATTCTGGAAGTTGTTTGATAATTCTCTAATTCTACCTTTGGTAAGTTGGATCATTATCTTTCACAATGTGATCTCTTGTGGATTTCTGGTTTTGATTCATTGAGCATTGTTTTATGACTCCATTAGTTCTATTTTCTCATAATTTGATGGAATTTTCATGCTCAATTGGATCCATGATCATAAGGTGTTTGATGAAAAGTTGGAACAAGAATTTGATCCTTGAAATGTTATTTTCTACTGATTTTAATAGGTTGCAATCAATTGTTGTAACATTGCAATTGTTTGTCACAGAAAATTGATTTGAAAAAAACTGCACTGATGCAATTGGTTGCTGTCTAAGCACAATTGATTGTAACAGTGCCAAAAATACTTTTTCTGCCTTATTTTGGGGCTGTTTTGACTCAAATATTTTTTTCTACTCACTCTCTTTGATGAATAATTTGGATTACAATTTTAAATGGCCAATTTCTCTTTAAGTTCGATGGACTTTGTGGTGTAGATGAAGTTGGATAAATGTTCATCAATTCAAATTTATCAAAGAGTGAATTATTTAATTCATTTTTGGTGCTTTGGATTAATGATATGTTTAGTGCTTTAATCCATCTAGAGGAGTGGTTGAATTTAAAGATGAAATAATTTTGAGATGGTGATCCAAATTAACTTATCATTCCCCTCCCTCTTCATCTTATCATTTTCGTTTTTAATTGTGCTACATGTTAAGGGGTGATGATCTCTATATCATTTATCCAAACATGAAGTACATAGATTGCTATTGACCGGCCTCAAAATAGGTGTTACTTCTACATAAGTCCACTTACGATTGCTTAACATAGTGCTAAATTTTGTCCCGATTCAAATAAATGATCATTCGTGGCTCAAACTTATGATTGCAAGCCCAAGTATGTTAATTTGATCTCTTTGATCCAATAACCTTGAGATTCATTGTGTGGAGGCTTTGGTTCTACCAATCCTCTAATGGATTTTCATAAATTTTGGTCAACACGGATCACTTAAACATCGTTGATCATTAAATGTTTCCTTGAGAATTTATTAAATGGATGATATACTTGACAAAAAGCAAATGCAACTTGTTGTGTGGAGGCTTTGATTCTACCAATCCTTTAATGAGTTCCAAATGCAAGTTTCAAGATGGTCATCCAACTAACCACTAATTATTGACTTATTTTATATTATGCTTTATTACTTTTTATGCTTTATATACTATTTACTTTAAGCATTTACATTTCATGTCATTTTCATTTTTTCTCATTTGAGCATTTATTTTCTTTCCATTTTTACTTTGCTCACTTGAGATTTTCTTTTCCTTTCTTAAGATACTTAATAATCAACATAAACCATAAAAAACTTTAATGGCACTTGGACTATTTGGTTACTATCCTTGGCATTATGGAGCATTGGACTTTTTCTTGGACTTAGGATTAGAAACCTTGGCCTATCTTGGAGACCTTATGATCCTATCTGATTATTTTGTCTGGAGTTCTTGAGGTTTACCTCAAGACATTGGGTTGTTTGTTTGTTTTGTATGCAGGTTATTGTGATTACATACTTTGTTTGTAATCTGGAATTCACCCGTATACAGCCGTTACTCTGCCCAATTTTTGCGAAGACTTAATATGCTTGAAGTTTGGCTCCCTCAAGAGGTCCAGTATCTTTGCTTGCTTGGTTTCAATCCAAAGAATGGGAATTCTATCTTGACTCATAATGTCAAGTATTGGCTTCTTGTTGTTTAGATGGTTCTTCTCCTTAGCTTTTACCTTATGCTTTAGGATAGTCTCTTCTTCTCCTCCCATCTTCTTTAATTTCAAAAATCTTCTCCCTCCTTTTGAAAACTCTTCTTATTTCTAAACTTGAAACACTTTCATAATAAACTTGGACTTATGTCCATGCATTTTCAAAATATTTTCATAAATAAACTTCAATCAATTTAATAATACCTTGACATTTTTTTTTGTGAGAAGACTAAAAGTCAATCAATCTCATTTCAAACCATTTTTCCACTTTAGCTTTTATCTTTAAACTTTTCTCAAAAAGATTGGACTCTTGTCAATCCTTGTAGTGATGCAAATAACTATACTTCTATAATATGTAGTGAAGTGATATATTTTCCACTTGGGTGTTGAGAGAGGCATTGTTGATTTTAAAATCCAAGCCATATCCTCCACTTTGAGATGAAGCAAATTCTCCTTTCTCATGATTGTGGGTAGTAAGTATGTTTTCCACACGGACAATGACGATGACGTCTTATCTCATAAAATTAACAAATACATTTGTGTTTAAAACGTTTAAAAGAGGAACTACGTGTACCCTGATCCCCTATTACACGAAAGTTGGTACGAAGGCACTAAAGGTTCGCAACCGCGGCGGGTGCAAAAATCATAAAAAAATACTTCTTTTCTCACCCCCACTATCCATTTTATATACAACACACTTTTATAGCCAAAATATACAGATTTTACAAAGAGGTTCCTGCGGAGTACCGTAGATGTTTAGGGTGCTAATACCTTCCCTTTGCATAACCAACCCCCTTACCTTGAATCTTTCCCCCTCTTTTGGGTTATTCGCTCTTTTCCCATTCCTATGGAAACAATAAAGCATGGTGGCAATTTTTATTTTGATTTGTATAAAGTCTAGTCAATCCAATGGCTTAGTCTTTAACATTTCTACCGCTACAGTTATGCTTGTGGGATGTCTTAGCACAAACAAAAATATAAGATCATAGTCCCTCAATGATGCTATCAAAGTTTCCTTTCGAAGTGATCTTAGTCCCTAAAGAAAAAATGCTAAGTCGTCTCACAACATTGCTATCATGGTCATACGATGACCCAACACCCGTCCAACGATGGGGCTTCTTACCAAATTAATGGTAAGATAGAAACATCTAAAGGAGGAGGAAAAGAACATCTAAGACCTTTTGAGTAGGTAGATTTTCTCCTAGTTTCTCTCTTGTCAAAACAAAAACATTTTATACACTCACACTTCCACTTGAAACATTTTCAAAAGATAACACTTTGTATGCGTTCTTATAGAAACGAGAGCCATTACAAAGAAAACCCTTTTCAAAATCACTTTCAAAAACACATCCCACAAACACATCTTTGAACTATTTTTCAAAACAAAACTTTGTACGCATTCTTATAGAAACGAGAATCATTACAAAGTCCCATTTTCAAAATATTTTCAAAAACCACACAAAGCACAATTTCAAACAAAAGCAAGTGATCTAGCAAGTTACTAAGAGCCCATGGAAAATCATGGATGAAAAGGGTGCTAACACCTTCCATTTTCATAATCTACCCCCCGAACTCAAGAAAAAATCTCTAAAGGTCTTTCCTGTGCTTTTCAACCTTTCCTTTTAGATAAAAGAAAAGTCGGTGACGACTCTTGCTAAACCGCAACATTTGCAAACACAAACGCAAAACCCTCAAGTCAGTTCTCCCACCGTATCACAAAGATTATATGGTAAGTATTTTACCCTAAAAAATTTCCTCTCATTTCACTCAAGACATGACTCCAAAGATCTTCAATTGCTCAAGTTGACTAAGGATTGACCAGACAAATCCTCCTCTTAAGACAATAAGCCTCAAACTAGGTGTTGTACCCCAAAATTTTCCCTCCCATTTTCCCAATATTTTCTCATCACAAGACCCTTGGAGCTCAAGACCCAGTCAAGGATTCCTCTGTTCAAGACTTCTCCTTGCACTGTTGACCCAAATTAGGGTTTGTGTTTGCACAAAGATATTTTGACCTAAAATGCCTAAGATGACTTTCATGCTTCATGTTGGACTCCCAAATTTATCCATACCAAGTTTCAAGTCTTGATTCCCAATTTTGCCCAGTCAATTGGACAGTTGACCTAGAAATCAACTATATTGGGGAAAAAGTCAACTGTGGCCAATTGACAGTCAAATCTCATGGAAATTGACCCACATCCACATTATGAACTCATATGTACCATTTGATCAAATTTGGATCACAATTCCATAAGGAATTTGATCAGATCACCAAAAGGGCAAAATGGTCATTTTTAGGGTTTTGACTGCACAAAGGCAATTTTTGACTGTTTGACCTAGCCAATGGCAAACCAAACTTACATATGGACTCAAGGACCCCATGGAATTGTCTTGACATACTCAACAAGTTCAAAAGATCCCAAATGCACAAGATTGACAATTGAATTTCCCAGTCAATTGATCAATTTTGACTGTATACTGAAAAGTCAAACTTTGACTTTTTGGTCAAAATCAAGTGTCAAGATTCATTTTTCATCAAAACATGCCAAATCATGAAAATTGTTCATCAAGAAATAAAGGTTTGCAAATTAGGGTTTGAAATGAAGATTTTTCATAACTACGAATTTTTCTAAGTTATGAAAAACCCTAATTTTTTCCTAACTTTGTCCCACTTTCTCACCAAGATGCATTTGGATTCAAGGAAAAGTCAAAACATAAAAGTTGTAGTCCATTGCAAAATCTACAACTTTTATTCACAAAGTTTTCCCAAAAGAAGCTTGTAGCTCAAGTTACAATTTTTGGAACAAGGGTACCAAACCATTCTTAACTTAGAGAAAATTTGACCTATTTTAGGCAGGATTTTTTCCTAACTTCAAGACCATTTTTCACATACTTCCACTTGGAATTTCCATTTGCATTTCAAATATGGATTGTAGTACACATTCCAAGCTTTCCAAAATGTCCAAGAACTCATCAAACAACCTCATGGTTAGGGAGAATCGAATTTGGCAAGTTGGGAAAAAGTCACTTTGTTTATGGCCAAGTTACATGTTCATACATCTAGGCCATTTTGAAATCAGCTTGCATTCCTTGATTACAGGTCCTATATCCCATTTGCACTCAATAATTTAATGCTAACTCATTGTGCCAAGGCCTTGTTTTATGTGTTTAAGCATTACATGGAAGATTAAGCCATTTTTGGATAAAGTATTTTTGCCATTTTTGAAAAGAAGTGCTTTATGTCAATTTGTAAATCAAGAAGGTACAAAGAAAATATCTGAGGCACAAGTTATGAGACTAAACACACTGATCAAGGGGAAGGTTAGCAGCACATTAGGGGGGCCTCTATCAGCCTAAAACTCAAGTCGACACTTTGTTGCTTAAAGTTGAAGAAACATAGCATAACAAGACACAACTCTCATTCCTGTAAACCAGAGCTTAAGCAAAGTTATCAAACACTTATAATCATCAAACCTAAGCTGAAACACAAGCCAACCATCTCCATTGCCTTCTCAAATACAGAATCACCCTAAAACTGCCAAAACAGGGTACCTGCTGCAGATTGAGTTCCATAACTCAATCCATTCATGCATTCTTGCTAAAACCACTTCAAACATATCCCACATCATCCCTTGAAACTATTCCAAGCCTCAAACACGACCTGTAACACTCCCAAGCAACATCACCATTTTCATTTTCTTGTTTTGCAGTTGAAGTTCCATAACACGATTCTCTTGGTTTCCAAACAAAGTAAAGCTTGGAATAGCATCCCTGGACATCAAGGAAGTTGTACCAATCATCACCTTGCATTGAAAACACCTCCATCATCAGATATGATTCCAACTGAACAGGTAAGTTGATGGACTTCTATCTCCCTATCCAGGCATTGTTAGCTCTAGGTTTGTGAATGAAAAGTGTTCTACTCATGCCCCTGAAGCTGTACATATCTTTACTTTCCATTTATTTTGCATGTGCTATGAGAATTTAAGGTCTGAACATTGATGGAAACTTAGGTCAAGAATTAGGGATGGGGAAATTCTCTCTCATCTTAGAGAGTTAAGTCAAGTTCTTTATATGTCTGGATTCGTCTCTTAATGCTCTACATTTTTCATGTTGTGAGTTTTGCTTGAAAGTCCAGGAATCTGAAGATAGAAAACGCGCGTTTTGTTCATGTTCAAACAGTCTGGAGGTTGAAGAAGCTGTCTTTGGGCTGGGCCTGTTCCACTTTTCTTATTTGCACCCTATGTTTACTTTTGAACCCCCTTGGCCCATTGTGCTTATTTGAGACATTTTCTTGACTTTTCTTTTTATTTCTGACTTATTTATTTTTTCTCATAATATTAAAAATATAAAAAATATTTTTCACACCATTTTTGAATTTATTAGGTATTTATTTGTTTAAAATAATGTTTGTACATAAATAATATACAAATACTATTATTTAAAATAACTAAAAAATAATACAAACATATTTTATTTCTGATTTTTATTTTATTTTCTCTCTTGAAAACATTATATAAAATATACTTTTTTTTTTGTAAATGTTAAATATTTAATTTTTGTATATATTTAATATATTTGATAAATAATACAAATACATATATATTTATTAGTATATTTAGGTTAAAAAATACAAAATATATACATTTTCATTTTTATTAATATTTAACCTAAAAAAATCACTTTTTCATAATATATTTCCTTTTTATTTATTTTTTGTACATAACTAATAAATATCGTACATATTAAATAATTAATACCTTTTATTTAATTAATTAGGGTTTTGCCCTAAATACATAAAAACTCCAAAAAATAATACTTTTATTTTGTTTATTTGACACATAAAAAAATACTTTTTTTATACATATAAAAAGCCTTTTTGCGTCTTACCTATTTATTTTATTTTTATTTAATTTGTGCAAATAAATACCTTGTAAATTCTCAATTTGATGTAATAGTCTAGGTTTAAATTCCTTGTCAAAATACCCCCCATTTGAACATTTGTACCCCCCTTCCCATATATTGTGTTGTAATAACTTAGGAACTTTATTTTTCGCACTTTAATGCTTTCTAATTATGCCATGTTAGAATTAGGGTTTTGTATGCGAATCAAAAACAACAAAAATAGTTTGACCTAATTTCAAGATAAACAAACATGAAAATGGACAACACTAATCACACTTGCACCCCTAGGGTATTCCACTTGTTGCCTTCAATAATGGGCCATATTGCATGTTAGGTCTCTTTGGGCAAAACAAAACAATCAAATGATCATGGTCCCTCGTTGACGCTTTCGAAAGTTGCCTAAAAATGATCAAATCCCTTAAAGGAAAAACTGCCCAAAGATACTTGGCACCATTGCAATTATGGTCTAAACGATGACCCGCGCCCGTCCCTTTCACATCCTAACACAAGATTGTCCACCAAATGCAATGGTGGAACAAAATTGTTAAAAGGGTTAAAACATAGCAAAAATCTTTGAGAACTTTAGGGTTGATAGCTCTTAAGTACTTGTCAACTTGAAAAATAAAAACACTTGCCTATTTTTCAAACCACACATCACTACACTTTCAAAACAACTTTCAAAAACCTTGAAACATCTTTTCAAAAAGACAAACACCTTTTGTAAAACATTCGAGTAAAGAATTGTTACAAGGGTAGCCTAGACAAGGCATCTTTTTCAAAACACTTTCAAAACCACGCACAAAGCACCATTTCAAACAATTGAAAATCAAGGCAAGTTGATCTAAGCAAGTAACTAAGATCCCATGGATAACCATGGATAGAAAGGGTGCTAATACCTTCCCTTTCTATAATCTACTCCCCGAACCCAAGAAAACATCTCAAAGGTTTTTGCTGTGCTTTTTTAACCTTTCCTTAGGATAAAATAAAAAGTCGGTGGCGACTCTTGCTCAACCGAAACATTTGCAAAAATAAACGCAAAACCTATAGTCAGTTCTCCCACCGTATCACAGAACTGGCGACTCTGTTGGGGACTTGTTTAAAAGTGGAGTAACCTTAGGGCTTAGATCACCCTCTTGCATGATTAATTGTTTGATTTGATTGCTTTATGTCTTGGCTCTCTTGTTTGGGTTTGCAATCCTACATCCGAATTTTGGGAAACATTCATAGATAGCAATATGTTGTGGAAACTGTGCGGGGTATACCGACACGGTTGAAGCAATAGCTATATTAGTGCGACATATTTGTGAGTACCGGTAACCCTTGAGTTCAATCAAGGAGAGTACGGGGCCGCTGAGTGATGTCACTAAGCACTAATGACCTAGAACCTTACTTGACCATCTTGGCCTTTTATTAGGGGTAGTGAGATGACCGGCTTTGGTGCAGTCCGAAGTTGGTAGATACTCGATACTACACTCATTGAGGGTTGTTTTCTTGGGATATTTTGGTCGCAAGTTAAGTGGCTAAACCAAAACCATGAACGATGAAAACAATCCAATGATATTGAGCTCCTTAGAACCCGGTTACTATTTATAGGACAGGTTTTTAAGCCAACTACACTCAAGAGGGTACTTACCTATGAGACCTCATGCAAGCCTGAAACTAGGGTTTGGTGTGAATTGCTTGTACATATGTTTTGTGCATACATCATAAACATCATAAAGCATCATATGCATTCACTAACCATTTCAAGGGTTTAGATCTTCATCTTTGTTCTTGTTTTGTAGGTCATGGAAATTCTTCGAAGGAAAACCATCCAAGTCAACCTTGTGAGAATCCCTCCTCAACTCAAGGAGCTCACATCAAGGATTCCAGAAAGCTCACCCTTCAGTGAAAGACATGGTAGGCTGCTCAGCCTAGTCAACACCAACATTGAAGAAGACATGATGAAAGTGCTATTCCAGTTCTTTGATCCTCTTCATCACAGTTTCACTTTCCCCGACTACCAGTTGGTACCCACTTTGGAGGAGTTTTCTCAACTCCTGAGAATTCCTATCCTTAATCAACTACCCTACAACGGTACGGAAAAGGAACCAAAGCCGAAAGATGTTGCTCGAGCATTACATCTACAACCATCTGACATCAAGGGGCATTGGGAAACCAGAAGCGGCGTCAAAGGATTCTTAGCAAAATTCTTGTTTGAGAAGGCACAAGAATGTTGGAATTCATTGGACCTATAAGCCTTTGAAGAAATTGTGGCACTCCTTATCTATGGGTTGGTCTTGTTCCCAAATCCTGACCAGCTGGTAGATGTCAATGCTGTCAAAATCTTCTTATCCAGAAATCCAATACCAACATTGCTTGGGGACATTCTTCACTCATTTTACACACGAACAATGAGAAAGAGGGGTGTTCTCATGTGCTGTACTCCTCTCCTTGCAAGGTGGTTTATTTCGCACCTTCCACAATCTGTCTTGAAGAATGACCAAGGCTCAAGGTGGTCCCAACGATTGATGACTCTTACTCACTCTGATGTACATTGGTGTTCTCAGTCCATAGAAAATGTCATCATCGTCGATCGTTGTGGAGAGTTCCCTAATGTTCCATTGCTTGGCATTAGAGGGGGCATTACCTACAACCCTTGCCTAGCTTTGAGGCAATTTGGATAAGCACGGAGAGATGGCCCTCACGACATGTTGATTCCTGACCTAGTTTTTGACTTCGACAACGATGAGCAAGGACTTCGCCAAAGATTCATCAGAGCTTGGAGGATGCCCAATAAGGTTGATAGCAAGACACTGGGGCACAAGAACTCCATCCCTCTTGAGCCTTATCTCAAGTGGGTAAGAGCCCGAGCCCAGAGTCTAATGATGCCTTATCATCATGTTCTCCCTGTGATTAAAGAGCCCGTTAAGGAAGGAGAGGTTCCCTACACCATCCTATATCCTGACATGCCTACATCGTGGGAGGAGATGCAGAAGAGTTGGATTCAGCTCAAGGAGGAACGGAACACTTTTGAAGCCAGCTTCTACGCCAGTGAGAAGAAGGTTCTAGAGCTTACCCGCCGACTCCATGAGGAGGAGACTCTCAACACCTACATCGCGCCAAAGAGGATGCGCAACGTCTTTTTACCTTGAGAAGTTTTTGTAATATTTGGCCCATGGGGCATTTATGTACTGACAAATTTCTTCTTATTAATATGATGTGCGTTTCTCTTTTGTTTGCAACAATTTTGAATATTCTAAATCCTTGAATGCATTGCATACATAAGAATACCATTCATCATGTGCATAAGCAGGTCTCACGCCAGGTTTCCTTATCTGTCTGTTGTTTATTTCAGTAGGATGGATCTCGAGCAAACAATCAAAGACTTGCAGGCTCAAAATGCACAGTTTCAGCAACTCCTGATGACCTTGGCTAAGGGTCAGGAGGATCTAAAGACCTTGCTGGGGAATAAGGACCCAGTGAAAAAGAAGAAAAAGAGACTCGGGGTGGCTACTTTAGGGAGAAGATTTGAAGGAGAAGCCAGAAGAGTGCTTGAATTTCCTCCTACTTCTGAGGAGGGAACCAGTAAAGGGGGTGCGGCTGCAGTACCTTCCGAGTCCGATATGGAAGAAGAGGAGGCTGAAGAGGATGAAGACTATTCTGATCAATAATACCCTCCGGCTGATGATAAATACAAAGGTTTAGAAGACAAGTTGGCAGCAATGGAGTTACAGAGAGTGCCGGGTTTGCATTTCGAAGACTTGGGTTTAGTCGCCGGGATTGTGATTCCCCCAAAGTTCAAAGTTCCAGTTTTTGTGAGGTATGACGGGTTGTCCTGTCCAAAAATGCATCTCAGGTCCTACGTAAGGAAGATCCAACCTTATACGGCAGATAAGAACCTTTGGATCCATTTCTTTCAAGACAGCCTTTCTGGGGCTCAACTGGAGTGGTTCTATCAGCTAGAGGGAACCAGTGTCCGAAACTGGGAAGACTTGGCTACCGCCTTTTACAAACAATATCAGTATAATTCTGACCTTGCTCCCACGCGTACCCAACTTCAGGGTATGTCACTGGGAACAGGCGAAGGATTCAAAGAATATGCACAAAAATGGAGGGATTTGGCTGGCAGGGTGCAGCCGCCTTTAACCGATCGTGAACTTGTTGACATGTTTCTAGGGACCATGTCTGGTCCATTCTTAAACCATCTGATTGGTAACTCTTCCGCGGGGTTTACCGATTTGATCTTAACAGGAGAAAGAATAGAAGCTGGCATCAAGTCAGGGAAAATTCAGAAGGGTGCCGCTGCAAGTGTTGAGAAGAAGCCTTTCAAGAAGGAAACGGTTGTGGTATACTCTCAGAGAAGAGCAGGGAAGACTGAACGCCGGCCAACTGTGGGGGCCGTAATGATCCAAAACTCTTCAAGTGAGCAGCCTCGCTATAACCAGTCCAGACCAAATCAACAACGGGTGGAACGGCCACAACGGCAGTTCACCCGCATTAATATGACGCCAGCGCAAGTGCTTCCCCATATGTAGAAGTTGAATCTCGCCACTATCAAAGAGGCACCAAAAAATGTGAATACGTCCTCTCCGCATTACCATCCTAATGTTAAATGCGCCTACCATTCTGACAGTGTCGGGCACGACACCAACGATTGTTGGGCACTCAAGCATAAAATCCAAGACCTGATAGAGGCGAAGGAGGTGGAGTTCGACGCTCCAGAGAAGCCGAACGTGATATCTGCTCCAATGCCGAAGCACGGCCGAAATGTCAATGCCATTGAAGAAGATTTGTATGTTGCTGATGTCAATGATCTGATAACTCCGTTGCTAACCATCAAGTTGAATCTGTTAAGGGCCGGGATCTTCCCGGGATGTAAAGAAGACTGCTATTGTTGTTACTCTCTGCCGTTTGACTGTCCGTTACTAAAGGAGGCATCCAAGGCCTAATGGACAGTCGACAAATTTTGTTTGAAAAAGTTTCTGCTATTCCAACCCATACTGAAGATGTCTCAATTATAACCATTCACGCCAATCTTTCCAAGGCCGTCAGGAAGCCTGTTAAGATTACACCAGCTACGAAGTCTGTTCCTTTGAAGATAACAATGCCAGGGCCTGTCCCCTACATTTCTGAGAAGTCAATACCATGGAACTACGGCGGTGACGTCTACTACCATGGTATTAAACAAATTGAAATAACTGAAGGAAGTTCGGATGAGGAAGAAGCCAGCATTGGAAACATTGCGGGCACAAGCAAAATCACCCGGAGCGGGAGAATATTTTCTCTAGAGATTGCCCCTCCAAGAGCAATCTTTGGACCCTCATCTGCTGCTAAGGTTATTCCTGCACCAATAAAACTCTCCGCTAGAACCCCATTGATTGAAGATGTTGTTGTTCCTAGTATTGTCCCTCCTACCGCTGCTGATAAAGGTAAGGGAACCCAAGATGAGCTCGTCAGGACGAGGGCTCAACCCTTGGTCATCCCGGAAACCTCCAAGAAAGAAATGGAAGAAATCTTGAAGATAATCAAAAGGAGTGATTACGACGTGGTAGAACAACTGGGGCAAACCCCCTCGAAGATCTCCATGTTGGCACTACTACTTTGCTCAGAAGCGCACGCTAAGGCTCTGATAAAATTCCTGAAGGCAGCCCATGTGCCCCAGGAGACCTCTGCAGATCAATTGCAAAATTGCGTGGCCAGCCTTACTGCGGACAATGGATTAGGTTTCTCTGATGCCGACCTAACTCCTAAAGGTAGAAACCACAATGATGCTTTGCATATTTCAGTCGAGTGCCGAGGAACTACTCTAGCACATGTCTTGGTCGACACTGGTTCTTCGCTGAATGTACTGCCCAAGAAAGCTTTGGACCGACTAGATTGTGAAGGTTTAGAGCTGAAGCCGAGTGATATTGTTGTCAGAGCTTTCGATGGTTCGAAGAGGATGGTCCATGGGGAGGTTGATATTCCCATCAAGGTAGGCACTGAGGTGTTTAAATCTACTTTCTATGTGATGGACATCCGTTCGTCATACTCTTGCTTGTTGGGTAGGCCTTGGATACACAATGCCGGGGCAGTCACCTCTTCCTTACATCAAATGTTGAAGTATCCTATCAAGGGAAAGATCATAACCGTCCATGGTGAAGAGGAGTATATGATCAGCCACCTGAACTCCTTCTGGTATGTGGGGGTAGATGGTGAGTTCATTGGGACACCATTCCAGCATTTCGAAGAAGTCCCTCCTGAAATAATAGTAGCAAAGTTGGTAGCTGAAGTACCAAAGCAGATGGCCAGGATGGCATCTCTGGAGGACGCGAAGGCCGCAATAAAGGAGGGGAAGAGTTCAGCATGGGGGCAATTGCCTGATATTCCACATAAAACAGACAAATTTGGATTAGGGTTCACTGCCGCGGGCCAGAAAGCTATGCGTCGTTCGAAGATTGAAAGAGCGCCAATCAAGATTTCTCCTTATGGAATCAACGCTTGGGAGGATGAAGACGAAGAGAACAACATCGAAAAGTGGATCTACCCAACTATCAAAGGAGGATTATGCAACTGGGAGGCAAAGGACTTTGTCCCCATCACTTTTATTAATCAGTAATTTATCTGTCAAACATTTCCTATGGTCTGTAATAATTACTTTTGAACAATCCGCACACTATCTTTTTACCTCATGCCTTTCCCGGGGCATGTAGGTCCATTTGTAAGGGTTTTGATTATTTTCATATCCATATGCCATGTTTAATGATTCATTGGACGTTTTTCATTTGATAAACTGTTGTGTTCATTTTCTTTCCTTTTGCATTTTTTTTGTTTAAGGATGGCTATCCCTTACACACACCCACACTCACAAATGCAGGTACCCATCCACTCTGGATTCCATGGGTGACTATTCTGCTATATCCTTCAATAACTCTGAAGATCTGGTCAATCAAGCCGAGTATGAGGATGACGAAGGTTGTGAAGTACCAGGGGAACTAGCCAGACTTTTACAGCAAGAGGAAAGGTCCATCTTGCCTCACGAAGAGTCATTGGAAACTGTCAACTTAGGAACCGAGGAAGACCGGAAGGAGGTACAAGTGGGTGCCAATCTGGAACCAAGTGTCAAGGAACGCCTGATACAGTTGTTAAATGAGTATGTTGAAATCTTCGCTTGGTCTTATGAAGACATGACGGGTTTAGACACAGACATCGTGGTTCACCGTCTCCCCACAAGAGAGGATTGTCCACCGATCAAACAAAAAGTCCGCCGAATGAGGCCTGACATGTCTGAAAAGATCAAGGCAGAAGTGATGAAGCAATTCGACGTTGGTTTTCTGGCTGTTACATCCTATCCTTAATGGGTTGCTAACATCGTGCCAGTACCTAAAAAAGATGGCAAAGTCAGGATGTGTGTGGACTACCGGGATTTGAATAGGGCCAGCCCCAAAGATGATTTTCCGCTACCACACATTGACATTTTGATCGACAATACAGCTCAGCATAAAGTGTTTTCCTTCATGGATGGATTCTCGGGTTACAATCAAATCAAAATGGCCCCCGAAGATATGGAGAAAACAACTTTTGTCACACAGTGGGGTACTTTCTGTTACAAGGTGATGTCGTTCGGGATGAAGAACGCAGGGGCAACTTATCAATGCGCCATGGTAGCTTTATTTCATGATATGATACATCATGAGATCGAAGTTTACGTAGACGATATGATAGCTCGGTCACAAACAGAGGAGGAGCACCTTAAACATCTAGAAAAGCTATTTTCCAGGATGAAAGAATACAAACTCAGGCTGAATCCAAGTAAGTGCACTTTTGGAGTTAGGTCTGGTAAACTTCTAGGGTTCATTGTAAGCAACAAAGGCATTAAAGTCGATCCAGCAAAAGTGAAAGCAATACAAGAGATGCCTGCTCCCCGTACTGAAAAGGAGGTTAGAGGGTTCTTGGGGCGCTTGAACTATATTGCCAGATTCATCTCTCATCTGACTTCTACCTGTGAGCCAATTTTCAAACTCTTAAAGAAAGATCAGGTAGTCGAATGGAACGACGATTGCCAAGCTGCTTTTGATAAGATCAAGGAGTATTTGCTAGAACCTCCTATTCTGATGCCACCCGTCGAAGGAAGACCATTGATCATGTATCTGACCGTCTTGGATAACTCAATGGGGTGTGTTTTGGGCCAGCATGACGAGTCTGGTCGAAAAGAGCATGCTATTTATTACCTTAGAAAAAAGTTTACCGACTGTGAGACTCGCTACTCACTGCTCGAGAAAACTTGCTGCGCTTTGGTATGGGCTGCTCGCCGACTAAGGCAGTATATGTTGACTCATACTACCTTGTTGATTTCCAAAATGGATCTTATCAAGTATATCTTCGAAAAGCCCGCTTTATCTGGAAGAATAGCTAGATGGCAAATGATCCTAACTGAGTATGACATCTAGTACACCACCCAAAAAGCTATAAAAGGGAGTGTACTAGCTGACCATCTGGCTCATCAAGCTATCGAAGATTATCAACCCATGAGATTTGACTTTCCAGACGAGGACATCATGAATTTGGACAACATTGAAGGTAACGGACTGTATGACGGACCCGAAAAGGGATCCCGATGGACCCTGTACTTTGATGGTGCTTCAAATGCACTTGGAAACGGTATCGGCACAGTACTCATTTCTCTGGAAGGTTGTCACACACCTTTCACGGCCCGACTTTGTTTCAGCTGCACAAACAACATGGCTGAGTATAAAGCTTGCATCTTTGGTCTCAAGGCTGCTATAGACTTGGGGATCAAATCTTTGATCGTATTCGGGGACTCGGCTTTGGTTATCAGTCAAATCAAAAGAGAGTGGGATACCAAGCATCCTAATCTTATCCCATACAAAGAACATTTCTTGACATTGTTGCCTCATTTCGAGCAAATTACCTTCGAGCATTTCCCGCGAGAAGAGAATCAGCTAGCAGATGCTATAGCTACGATGTCCTCCATGTTTAAACTCAACTGGGATAACGAGGCTCCCCAAATCACCATCGAGCGAATGGATGAACCCGCACATTATCACGAGATTAATACCGAAGAAGTAGTGGAACAACCCTGGTTCCATGAAATCAAAAGGTATCTCCAGACTAGAGATTATCCCGAAGGAGCTTCCGTAAATGACAAGAAGTTCTTAAGAAAATTTGCTGCTAAATTCTTCCTGAGCAACGACATCCTTTACAAACGAAGCCATGATTGTGTATTACTCCGATGCGTAGATAAAGCTGAAGCAGAGTTGATCATGACTGAGATACACAGCGGCACATTTGGCACTCACTTGAGCGGGCATACAATGGCTAAGAAGATCCTAAGGGCAGGCTATTACTGGTCTACCATAGAAGCTGACTGCCATCAACATTCCCGTACTTGCCACAAATGTCAAGTCTATGCTGACAAAGATCATATCCCTCCGGTTCCTCTCAACGTTCTGACTGCTCCTTGGCCATTTGCAATGTGGGGCATCGACATGATTGGAGAGATCAATCCCACGACATCCAACGGACATCATTTCATCCTGGTCGCCATTGACTATTTCACCAAATGGGTCGAAGCAGCTTCCTTCGCCTCTGTTACTAAAAATGTGGTTGCCCGCTTCATCAAGCAAAATCTCATATGCCGATATGGTGTTCCAGACAGGATCATCACAAACAACGGTACAAATCTGAATAACACGATGATCACCGCATTGTGCGAACAATTCAAGATTTATCATCACAATTCATCTCCCTATCGGCCGAAGATGAACGGTGCTGTTGAAGCTGCGAACAAAAACATTAAGAAGATCATTCAGAAAATGACTATCACTTACAAAGACTGGCATGAGATGTTACCGTTTGCTCTACACGGATACCGTACGATGGCACGTACTTCAACCGGGGTAACCCCGTTTTCTTTGGTATATGGCATGGAAGTTGTCCTGCCTATGGAGGTTCAGATCCCTTCTCTAAGGATTATGAAGGACGCATGTTTGAATGAAGATGATTGGATTCAGACCCGACTTGATCAACTCAATTTGATCGACGAGAAGCGACTCGCTGCTGTATGCCATGGTCAGACGTATCAAAAGCGGATGATCAAGGCCTTCAATAAGAAGGTCAGACGTCAAGTGTATCAAGTCAGAGATCTCGTAATCAAGCGGATTATCTTGCCGCAAAGTGATCCCAGGGGAAAATGGACTCCTACATATGAAGGACCATTTGTGATCAAGAGCATATTTTCTGGTGGTGCAATGATTCTGACCACCATGGACGGCGATGATTTGCCGCACCCTGCGAACGCAGACATAGTCAAAAGATACTACGCATAAATAACCCGACAAGTCGAAAACCCGAAAGGGCGGCTTGGGAAAAAATGGGCATCCCAGTTGACCGAAAACCCGAAAGGGCGGTTCAGGAAAAAGTTAGGGATAAAAAAAAATAAAAAAAAATATAATCTGTACACCCGGCAAGTTGAAAACCCGAAAGGGCGGCTTGGGCAAAAAGGGGTTTCCCGGTGGATCGAAAACCCGAAAGGGCGATTCAGGCAAAAGTTATGGAATTAAAGCGTATGACTATGTCTCGTCGGATCACTTTAAGAACAATATCTTCATCAACCAGTTCCAAGCTTCTGATCAATCCAGCCATCGGCAGACGAAGCATTGAATGGACAGATATTCAGAGTTGTGAAGGCTATAGCAGAATGGAGTCCCATGGAATTATTTCACATAGCCATCTTTCTTTTGTATAAATTCTTCAATACTTACAACGACATCCTCTTACTAGGATGGTCGTCTCCTTTGTACAAATATACTCATAGAAAGTTAATACAAATACTTTTCCAGAAATTTGCGTCGTTTCCTTTTCTCTTTTCTTTTGCACTAATTGTTTTAATTGAGAAACGTCCAATGTTTTGTTAAATAGGCATATGCATTTGAACATAATCATTTCCTTATGAATCAAGGAAGGTGATCACTAATAAATTGAAGGGGCAGTCAGATATCTTGATACCCTTTCAAAGGAAGTCCCGAGCAGATTTGAAATCCACATTCCTCTGTCAGAACTTAATTCCCTAAACAGAGTCAGACTTCAGGGTCCTCATCAATAAAAGCTTTCTCAAAACTGATTTCCCCAGCCAGAGAACCCTCCAGAACTCAATTCCCCTCAGAGTTAAGTTTCAGTATCCCCAGCAGAGCTAAAACTTCAAACTATCAATCCCCAGCGGAACCAGGCTAGGGAACCTTTTCCCCACAGAGATGCTTCCCACCAAACTGAAGATTCTCAAATCATACCTCTCCAGCATGAGTCTACCAGGTTCTAAAAATCCCCAGTAGAAACCTTCAGAAATTCTCTTACCCTGCAAGTCACCAAGGAAATTCCAAGTCCCCGCAAGTGGTTCTAAGCCCCCTTGACGTTTGAAGGTCTGGTATTCCCCAAGCAAATCTGAAGACTTTCAGTTTTCAGTTCCTCATTGTATATTCGAAGATTCTCCAGTGAAGATCTCCTCAAGACAGAAATTCCCCAGAAGATTGGTATACAACCCAAACTCCTTATTCCCCAACAACAGCCAAGGAATTATTCTTCCCGGCAGCAGTCAAGATGCTTTTATCTTCAGCCATCTCGGATTCATCTATCCTCCGCAAGACAGCTCTCCAGCCTACATGCACATTCATTTACATTCATATCATATAACATAAATTGTATCATGCATCATGACATTGCATATAACTAACTCTTTACCTTTTCAGGTAAGATCAGTCGACAGACAAAAATCATTATCTCCTGAGATTCTTTCTAGAAATAGTTCAGATGTGACCCAAACATGGCGACATTCTGATGCTTATTCCAGATTCATCCAGATGCAGTTTTATACGAGCTCATCATCAGGAAACCCTACACCGGTTCCTCCTCAACTTCAAGACTTCTGAAAACAGTTCACGGGTTCTCCAAGTAACGAATGTTAACCTATCGCTTGTTCAGATTCTTCTCAAGACTTCTGAAAACAGTTTATGGATTCTTCCCAACAACGGATGTTAATCTATCGCTTGTTCAGATGCAACTTTTGAAAACAGTTTACGGACGCTTCCCAACAACGGATGTTGCTCTATTGCTTATTCAACTTCAAGATCTCTGAAAACAGTTCACGGGTTCTCCAAGTAACGGATGTTAACCTATCGCTTGTTTAGATTCTTCTCAAGACTTCTGAAAACAGTTTATGGATTCTTCCCAACAACGGATGTTAATCTATCGCTTGTTCAGATGCAACTTTTGAAAACAGTTTACGGACGCTTCCCAACAACGGATGTTGCTCTATTGCTT
The DNA here is from genome assembly GCA_948472305.1 of Vicia faba. Classification (NCBI taxonomy): domain Eukaryota; kingdom Viridiplantae; phylum Streptophyta; class Magnoliopsida; order Fabales; family Fabaceae; genus Vicia; species Vicia faba. Next base: position 793,959,213 of record OX451741.1, read on the forward strand.
ATTCAACTTCAAGATTTCTGAAAACAGTTCACGGGTTCTCCAAGTAACAGATGTTAACCTATCGCTTGTTCAGATTCTTCTCAAGACTTCTGAAAACAATTTATGGATTCTTCCCAACAACGGATGTTAATCTATCGCTTGTTCAGATGCAACTTTTGAAAATAGTTTACGGACGCTTCCCAACAATGGATGTTGCTCTATTGCTTATTCAACTTCAAGATCTCTGAAAACAGTTCACGGGTTCTCCAAGTGACGGATGTTAACCTATCGCTTGTTCAGATTCTTCTCAAGACTTCTGAAAACAGTTTATGGATTCTTCCCAACAACGGATGTTAATCTATCGCTTGTTCAGATGCAACTTTTGAAAACAGTTTACGGACGCTTCCCAACAACGGATGTTGCTCTATTGCTTATTCAACTTCAAGATTTCTGAAAACAGTTCACGGGTTCTCCAAGTAACGGATGTTAACCTATCGCTTGTTCAGATTCTTCTCAAGACTTCTAAAAACAGTTTATGGATTCTTCCCAACAACGGATGTTAATCTATCCCTTGTTCAGATGCAACTTTTGAAAACAGTTTACGGATGCCTCCAGATACGGATGTCAATCTATTGCTTATTCAGACTCCCAGTTCGGAGATGGTCTAAAACATGGACACCTTCCTGATACTCATTCTAGATGGCATCTTTAAGCTCATCCCCGACAAGTTTCTGTCACTCCTCCCGATGGACTCGTTAAGCCCATCCCCAAATGGCATCTCTAAGCCCATTCCCGCATCCATTGCTTTGACGAGTGCAAATTTAAGGGCACTCTAGTGTCCAATCTCCTTTTACCCTCGAGTCGCGAAAGGAAAACTTGCCAATCTAACTCTTCGGATTCAAGAAGATTGAACAGGGGAAACTGTTGTACCCCAAAATTTTCCCTCCCATTTTCCCAATATTTTCTCATCACAAGACCCTTGGAGCTCAAGACCCAGTCAGGGATTCCTCTGTTCAAGACTTCTCCTTGCACTGTTGACCCAAATTAGGGTTTGTGTTTGCACAAAGATATTTTGACCTAAAATGCCTAAGATGACTTTCATGCTTCATGTTGGACTCCCAAATTTATCCATACCAAGTTTCAAGTCTTGATTCCCAATTTTGCCCAGTCAATTGGACAGTTGACCTAGAAATCAACTGTATTGGGGAAAAAGTCAACTGTGGCCAATTGACAGTCAAATCTCATGGAAATTGACCCACATCCACATTATGAACTCATATGTACCATTTGATCAAATTTGGATCACAATTCCATAAGGAATTTGATCAGATCACCAAAAGGGCAAAATGGTCATTTTTAGGGTTTTGACTGCACAAAGGCAATTTTTGACTGTTTGACCTAGCCAATGGCAAACCAAACTTACATATGGACTCAAGGACCCCATGGAATTGTCTTGACATACTCAACAAGTTCAAAAGATCCCAAATGCACAAGATTGACAATTGAATTTCCCAATCAATTGATCAATTTTGACTGTATACTGAAAAGTCAAACTTTGACTTTTTGGTCAAAATCAAGTGTCAAGATTCATTTTTCATCAAAACATGCCAAATCATGAAACTTGTTCATCAAGAAATCAAGGATTGCAAATTAGGGTTTGAAATGAAGATTTTTCATAACTTAGAATTTTTCTAAGTTATGAAAAACCCTAATTTTTTCCTAACTTTGTCCCACTTTCTCACCAAGATGCATTTGGATTCAAGGAAAAGTCAAAACATAAAAGTTGTAGTCCATTGAAAAATATACAACTTTGATTCACAAAGTTTTCCCAAAAGAAGCTTGTAGCTCAAGTTACAATTTTTGGAACAAGGGTACCAAACCATTCTTAACTTAGAGAAAATTTGACCTATTTTAGGCAGGATTTTTGCCTAACTTCAAGACCATTTTTCACATTCTTCCACTTGGAATTTCAATTTTCATTTCAAAGATGGATTGTAGTACACATTCCAAGCTTTCCAAAATGTCCAAGAACTCATCAAACAACCTCATGGTTAGGGAGAATCGAATTTGGCAAGTTGGGAAAAAGTCACTTTATTTATGGCCAAGTTACATGTTCATACATCTAGGCCATTTTGAAATCAGCTTGCATTCCTTGATTACAGGTCCTATATCCCATTTGCACTCAATAATTTAATGCTAACTCATTGTGCCAAGGCCTTGTTTTATGTGTTTAAGCATTACATGGAAGATTAAGCCATTTTTGGATAAAGCATTTTTGCCATTTTTGAAAAGAAGTGCTTTATGTCAATTTGTAAATCAAGAAGGTACAAAGAAAATATCTGAGGCACAAGTTATGAGACTAAACACACTGATCAAGGGGAAGGTTAGCAGCACATTAGGGGGGCCTCTATCAGCCTAAAACTCAAGTGGACACTTTGTTGCTTAAAGTTGAAGAAACATAGCATAACAAGACACAACTCTCATTCCTGTAAACCAGAGCTTAAGCAAAGTTATCAAACACTTTCTAATCATCAAACCTAAGCTGAAACACGAGCCAACCATCTCCATTGCCTTCTCAAATACAGAATCACCCTAAAACTGCCAAAACAGGGTACCTGCTGCAGATTGAGTTCCATAACTCAATCCATTCATGCATTCTTGCTAAAACCACTTCAAACATATCCCACATCATCCCTTGAAACTATTCCAAGCCTCAAACATGACCTGTAACACTCCCAAGCAACATCACCATTTTCATTTTCTTATTTTGCAGTTGAATTTCCATAACACGATTCTCTTGGTTTCCAAACAAAGTAAAGCTTGGAATAGCATCCCTGGACATCAAGGAAGTTGTACCAATCATCACCTTGCATTGAAAACACCTCCATCATCAGGTACGATTCCAACTGAACAGGTAAGTTCATGGACTTCTATCTCCCTATCCAGGCATTGTTAGCTCTAGGTTTGTGAATGAAATGTGTTCTACTCATGCCCCTGAAGCTGTACATATCTTTACTTTCCATTTATTTTGCATGTGCTATGAGAATTTAAGGTCTGAAAATTGATGGAAACTTAGGTCAAGAATTAGGGATGGGGAAATTCTCTCTCATCTTAGAGAGTTAAGTCAAGTTCTTTATATGTCTGGATTCGTCTCTTAATGCTCTACATTTTTCATGTTGTGAGTTTTGCTTGAAAGTCCAGGAATCTGAAGACAGAAAACGCGCGTTTTATTCATGTTTAAACAGTCTGGAGGTTGAAGAAGCTATCTTTGGGCTGGGCCTGTTCCACTTTTCTTATTTGCACCCTATGTTTACTTTTGAACCCCCTTGGCCCATTGTGCTTATTTGAGACATTTTCTTGACTTTTCTTTTTATTTCTGACTTATTTATTTTTTCTCATAATATTAAAAATATAAAAAATATTTTTCACACCATTTTTGAATTTATTAGGTATTTATTTGTTTAAAATAATGTTTGTACATAAATAATATACAAATACTATTATTTAAAATAACTAAAAAATAATACAAACATATTTTATTTCTGATTTTTATTTTATTTTCTCTCTTGAAAACATTATATAAAATATAATTTTTTTTTGTAAATGTTAAATATTTTATTTTTGTATATATTTAATATATTTGGTAAATAATACAAATACATATATATTTATTAGTATATTTAGGTTAAAAAATACAAAATATATACATTTTCATTTTTATTAATATTTAACCTAAAAAAATCACTTTTTCATAATATACTTCCTTTTTATTTATTTTTTGTACATAACTAATAAATATCGTACATATTAAATAATTAATACCTTTTATTTAATAAATTAGGGTTTTGCCCTAAATACATAAAAACTCCAAAAAATAATACTTTCATTTTGTTTATTTGACACATAAAAAAATACTTTTTTTTTATACATATAAAAAGCCTTTTTGCATCTTACCTATTTATTTTATTTTTATTTAATTTGTGCAAATAAATACCTTGTAAATTCTCAATTTGATGTAATAGTCTAGGTTTAAATTCCTTGTCAAAATACCCCCCATTTGAACATTTGTACCCCCCTTCCCATATATTGTGTTGTAATAACTTAGGAACTTTATTTTTCTCACTTTAATGCTTTCTAATTATACCATGTTAGAATTAGGGTTTTGTATGCGAATCAAAAACAACAAAAATAGTTTGACCTAATTTCAAGATAAACAAACATGAAAATGGACAACACCAATCACACTTGCACCCCTAGGGTATTCCACTTGTTGCCTTCAATAATGGGCCATATTGCATGTTAGGTCTCTTTGCGCAAAACAAAACAATCAAATGATCATAGTCCCTCGTTGACGCTTTCGAAAGTTGCCTAAAAATGATCAAGTCCCTTAAAGGAAAAACTGCCCAAAGATACTTGGCACCATTGCAATTATGGTCTAAACGATGACCCGCGCCCGTCCCTTTCACATCCTAACACAACATTGTCCACCAAATGCAATGGTGGAACAAAATTGTTAAAAGGGTTAAAACATAGCAAAAATCTTTGAGAACTTTAGGGTAGATAGCTCTTAAGTACTTGTCAACTTGCAAAATAAAAACACTTGCCTATTTTTCAAACCACACATCACTACACTTTCAAAACAACTTTCAAAAACCTTGAAACATCTTTTCAAAAAGACAAACACCTTTTGTAAAACATTCGAGTAAAGAATTGTTACAAGGGTAGCCTAGACAAGGCATCTTTTTCAAAACACTTTCAAAACCATGCACAAAGCACCATTTCAAACAATTGAAAATCAAGGCAAGTTGATCTAAGCAAGTAACTAAGAGCCCATGGATAACCATGGATAGAAAGGGTGCTAATACCTTCCCTTTCTATAATCTACTCCCCGAACCCAAGAAAACATCTCAAAGGTTTTTGTTGTGCTTTTTTAACCTTTCCTTAGGATAAAATAAAAAGTCGGTGGCGACTCTTGCTCAACCGAAACATTTGCGAAAACAAACGCAAAACCTCTAGTCAGTTCTCCCACCGTATCACACTAGGGTTTCAATTTCAAGCAATATGGTTGAGTCCTAAGGGTCCCAAATGTTCTCCATTTCCCTAGTATGTCACCAAGATCACCCATGTCAATTTTCATGCCTTACATAACAAGTTTGCTCAGTCAACTGCTCAAGTATTAGAAAATCAACTATACTAGGTCAAAAGTCAACTGTGACCCAAATACAGTCAAACTTCAAAGGTTTTTGGTCAAAATCAACATTTTAAAGTAATCTACATAATTTGATCAAAGGTTGATCATGATTCCTCAAGAAATGCTCCCAACTCATCAAAAGTCAAAAATGGCAATTTAGGGTTTCTATAGGAACAGTCAATAAAACTTTGACCAGGCATAACTTTCTCATACTTTATCATGAATTTTACAACCAAGGATCATTTTGAAGAGAATCCAATTCCCTACAACTTCTCTTCAGCCCTCAAGGTCAAGAAATGCCTCAATCAAAAATTAAAAGTTCATACATTATAGGTCATTTCTTAAAGTCAACAAAAACACCTTTTGGGTCAAAGCTCCTTTTATGAACATGGAAGATCCAATTGAGATGAAAGCAAAAGGGTTACTTAGAGGAAATCCTAAGCTTTCTAAAAAGTACAAGAACACCCTCTTAGGGTAAAAAATGAGAGATATATACATTGTTAAAGTTGACCAAATTTTGGAAATGTGCATGAAGTCAGCATTGAGCAAAATTGATATTTTTCCAAATGGGCCCATGTTTTCTTGTTTGAAACTTGTTCCTAAGATGGCCCATGACCCTTGAGCTTATCCACTTATTATTTTATTATTTTCATTATTTGTTTTGATTTTTTATTCATTTAAATCAAAATAAATCAATTTAAATAGTGGAATAATGAAATAAAATCCAAGATTTGATTTTATGAGCACATTATGAGTCTATGATCAGCTGGCAACTCAAGGATTTCATGCAAGGAATGATTGGAACAAAAATAGCAAGATTTGGCCTATTTTAGAAACTAAAAATATCCATAGCAAATCAAATATTTTTTCCATAACTTTTCAAGATTGCATCTGTTTTTGTTGACCTAATTCGTTATATTATATATCCGTAATATTCCCAGAGCAGAAAAACAAGGATTGGTCGTGTGAATTGGGAGAGAAAAACTCAACTTTTGACAAAGAAAGTGGTGATTGGATTTTTTGCTACAAGGAGATTCAAGGACTTTCAAGGCTAGCTATCAATTTTTGGCAGTATTTGGACCATTACCACGCCTTAACACCTTCAGAAACCGCCCATACAGATTCACGGTTTATTCTTCATTCTTGAATTTGGTTTTGAGAATTTACGCATTATAAACGATTTCTGAATATACATTCATGTTTGTATCATCATTTAGAATATGTTTGTATAATTAATTATGAGTTTTGAGGCATATTTGATAACCTTCCATTGTTAGGGTTTAGAGGTTCATTTTAGGGCTTTTTTTCCAGGAAACATCAGGGCCAAAGATGAACACCATTGCACTCAAGAGATCAAACCCAATTTATCTATGTAATTATATTTGATTTATCTCGCCTGGTGTTGATTTTTGAGATTTGCAGGTTTATAGTTACAGCATATGTCCGTAGGTAAAAGTCCTGTCTAAAATGACAGTTCCTTTGGAGAAGATGATGGCATGTCCCAACCTGGTTGGACAGTTTGAATCTCGCGCGCGTTTTTTTACATCACTGACTCATTATGTTATATAATATGTTATTTGTATTTGATATAATGAATGAATCGTTGGCTCAGTGGTACAAGTGGAGGCTTTTCAGTGTGCATGTGTAGGAGGTCAGGGGTTTGATCCCTGCCTCCTACATGTTATTTTTCTTAACACTTGTTTGCAAATTCCATGCCTTCATTCCAAGCGTACACACCATAGATCTCCAAATCATCACCCTTGGATCATTCCTTGGCCAGATCTCATGCTTCCAGGATGCATCTCCATGGTGGACATCCCAGCAAGCCTTCCACAGAATCCAACACTTGCTATGGGCTAACCAGACTTGGGCTTGGTAGAATTCAGCAACAACACCCTCCAATCTGGGCCTAGACCCCCCTCAGGCTTAATTTCTAATCTTTTCTAGTTTTTTTATTTATTATCATTATTTAGTTTAACTAATTTTTATTAATCAATTTTTTTTCATAAAAACCATACAATTAAAATCACAAAAAATAGGATTTAGTTTTTTTTTAATAAATTAATTTTTGTAAATAAATCAATTTCACCTAATTTAATTTATTTTCCATCAATTAAAATTAATTAGAAAAATTATGTTAAATTCAAACCTTTTTCATAAAAATAAAAAAAAATATTTTAATGATCAAATTAGGTTTTTTTTAGGGTTTTGAATCTTTTCTCCAGTTTTTTATTCTTGCGCTTAATTATTTTAGACGAACGATTATTTTTCATTATTGATGTAACTGCGCCAGGTTTGTAATAGCTTAATTAGTGTTTTATTTCCGCATTTTTACTTTCCGTCAATTCCTTATGTATCTGCACCAAGGCCTTGTAATAGCGTAGGACCCTCTTTATTTCTCGCTTTTATAATTTATATGCCTATATGTAATTTCTAGTAACCTAGGCGTGTATGATTAATCAATTAATCTTAGATCACTAAATTGCAAGATAAAATATCTGAGAAAAGTACATTGCTGCACACTTGCACCCTTAGGGTATACCTCACTTGGTTGCCTCGGAAAAATAATGGTCATGTCCCTCGAACGTAGGGATATCTTAGAAATGACCCTCAATTAAAAAAATCATCATAAAGATCATGGTCCCTTACTGTCCCTCGAGTTGCCTACGAGAAATGATCTTGTCCCTCGATGTTTCCTATATGATGACAACCCCTTCGAAAATGCTAAGGTATCCTTACATGTTACCTTCAATGACCATTACGTCCCTTTCGATAGTCCCTCAACATCAAACGACTAGGGTTACCTACTCACTAATAGTAGGATAACACTATCTAAAGAATAGGAGGAAAGAAACAACTTTTTTCGAGTAGGTAGATCACTGTTAGGTACTTGCTCAAATAACTTTTTACACCCTGCACTTTCAAAAACACTTTTCAAACAAAAAGTTTAAAAAAACACTTTATCACACTCTTGAGGACTAATACAAGGGTTACCATAAAGTGAAACGCCGCACCAAGGCATTTTCAAAGGTTTTCAAATCACACCAACACAAGCAGTTTTCAAAAGATGAGCAAGTACCTAAGAGCCCATGGAAAACCATGGACGGAAAGGGTGCTAATACCTTCCTTTTCCATAATCTACCCCCTTACTCAGAAAATCTTGAAAAAGGTCTTTTTCTGTTCTTTTCACCCTTTTCTTTGTTGGATAAAAGAAAAGTCGGTGACGACTCTTGCTTACCGCGACATTTGCGAACAAAAAATGAAAAACCAGTATTAAAAGTCTGTTCTGCCACCGTATCACAGTAAGCCACCTGAATTATTTCAAATATGTTGAGATGGACGGCGAGTTCATTGAAACCCCCTGTCAGAATTTTGAAGAGGTTCCTCAAATGATCGTTATTACCAAAGCTGCTACTGTTGTTCCAAAGATTACCAGACCTCCACTGAAGATGGCTTCTCTGAAGGAAGCCAGAGTTGTGATCGAAGAAGGTGGGTGTACTATTTAGGGCCAAATCCCTGACATCCCCTATAAGTCTGACAAATTTGGTTTGCGTTTTACTTTAGGAGCTCAAAAAGTTATTCGTCGTGCTCGCGCCGGAGGACCACCACTACGCACCAGTAACCATGGAGTCAATGTTGTGGAGGACACTAACAGTTATTGTGACATGGATAATGGGATCTTCCCTACTATCAACAGTGGACTCAATAATTGCACGCTAGAGACTTTTTGCCTATCTCTTTTATTCAGGAGTAATTGTTTTTCTGTTTTTAAGGATGTGTAATTTTTGAAAAATTTAAACTCTAAAGCCTTGTGTCTTACCCGAGGCACAACGGTCTATTTGTGAGGGTTATCACACTTCATTTTCATATGTCATTAATAAATCATTAGATGTTTTGCATTCAAATTTTGCGCTCTCTGTCTTTATTTTTACTTTATTTTGTCAAAATAGCTATGCGCTCTTACACACACCCACATATCGAACTGCAGATCCACATCCACCCTGGTCCCATTGATAACAGTTCTGCTATTTCCAGTTATGACTTTGAAAATCCAATCTACCAAGCCGAGGACGAAGGTGAGAAAGATTTTGAAGTTCCAGGAGAACTTGCTAGGCTATTACAGCAAGATGAAAGAGCAATACAACCTCATGAAGAGCCAATTGAGGCAGTAAATTTGGGTATGAAGGAGGATAAAAAGGAAGTCAAGATAGGTGTCAATTTGGAGAATGGTGTCAAAGAACGGTTAATCCAGATGTTACGTGACTATGTTATGATCTTTTCCTGGTCATACAAAGACACGTCGGGGCTTGATACTGATATTGTTGTTCATCGTCTGCCAACAAAAGAAGGTTGCCCTCCACTGAAGAAAAAGGTTCGACGTATGCATCCTGAGATGTCGGAAAAGATCAAGGATGAAGTCATGAAACAAATTAATATTGGATTCTTAGTTGTTACTTCTCATCCACAATGGGTTGTGAATGTGGTACCGGTACCTAAGAAGGAAGGTAAAGTGCATATGTGTGTGGATTACAGAGATTTGAATAGGGCAAGCCCCAAGGATGATTTTCTGCTTCCCCATATTGATGTTCTGGTTGACAACACCGCACAATATAAGATATTCTCCTTCATGGACAGTTTCTCCGGTTATAATCAAATCAAAATGGTGCCTGAAGACATGGAGAAAATAACTCTCATCACACAGCGGGGCACTTTCTGCTACAAGGTTATGCCATTCAGGTTGAAGAACACCAGGGCAACCTATCAACGTGCTATGGTAGCTTTGTTCCATGATATGATCCATCACGAGATAGAGGTATATGTTGACGATATCATATCTAGGTTCTAGACTAAAGAAGAACACCTCGATCACTTGTAAAAACTGTTTGAAAGACTGAAGAAGTACAAGTTAAGACTAAACCCGAACAACTGCACCTTTGGGGTAAGATCTGGTAAACTCCTAGGTTTCGTTGTCAGTGGAAGAGGTATTTAGGTAGATCTTGCGAAGGCTAAAGCTATTCAAGAGATGCCAACTCCCTGCACTGAGAAGGAGGTTAGAGGGTTCTTGGTACATCTAAACTACATTTCCAGATTCATTTCCCACCTAACCGCTACTTGTGAACCAATCTTCAAATTACTGAAAAAATATCAAGTAGTGAAATGGAATGATGATTTCCAGACGGCCTTTGATACAATCAAAGAGTATCTTCAAGAATAGCCAATTTTGATGCCTCTGTTTGAAGGAAGACCTTTGATCATGTACTTAACAGTTTTAGAAAATTCAATGAGGTGTGTGCTAGGGCAGCATGACGAGTCTAGTCGAAAAGAGCATGTATATACTACCTTAGCAAAAAATTTACCGATTGTGAAACAAGATAATCACTACTCGATAAAACTTGTTGCGCTTTGGCATGGGCTGCTCACCAACTAAGACAGTATATGTTGACTCACACTACCTTATTGATATCTAAAATGAATCCTATCAAATACATATTTGAGAATCCATAATCTCCGGAAGAATAGCAAGATGGCAAATGGTCCTGACCGAATATGACATTCAATACACTACTAAAAAATCAACCAAAGGAAGTGTACTAGCCGATCATTTGGCTCATCAGGTTGTTGACGATTACCAATCAATGAATTTTGAATTCTCAGACGAGAATATTATGCTAGTAACTGACTGTGAAGAACCTGGACTGGATGAAGGACCTGTAAAAGGATTATTGTGAGGGCAAAGTACCTCTATAAGTATTTTAGTAATCTCAAAACTATTATTAATCACTCTTGATTTGGGTTGGTCCTATGAACAATCTTATGTGGAATAGTTCAAATGAAGGTCTCTAGAAACACTTATTTTTGAGAAAATTCAATCTATGAGTCGACTCAAAGTTATATGCGGCTGACTCATAACCATCAACCAAGCCCTGGATGCATCAGGTCGACCCTTCTGGTCGACTCAACCTGGGAATCAAAATATTCAACTATTGCATTGATGCAAGCCCTGTAGCGGTCGACGCACTATACTTTAAAATGAACTTTCCTCAAATTGTTGGATGTATCACATAGACCATTCCAGTTGACTCAACTTGGAATCAAAATATTTAAAGTTTGTGTCGATGTAAGTCCTGAAGAAGTTGATGTATTATACTTCAAAACAGTTTTTCCTTCATCTACGGGTTATGTCGCGCCAACCCCCCCTTTTTGTATGAGTCAACCGCTCACTACTTTAATCTATTTTTATGCCATGATATAGGTCTTGACTATTAGGTAACATATATATTCTTTATGCATCATTATTTGAAGTCAACAAGAACTAGTGAAAGATACACATAGTGTTCAGCATCTTCATCCTCTCTTCTCAAAAATAAACATCTACACATAATCATTGTTGTTAATTCAAGAAAATTGTTGTGGTGATAACGTTCAAATCAAGGATTCAATTCAAATTTGGGTTGAGCAATTGTGGGCTATTCTTGAGTAAAATCTTTTGGATTTTCTCCTCCAAGATTCCTATTGGTGCGGGGGTTTTTGCACAAGTCTTTGCTTCTTTGAATTCAGCCGAGTGAAAGGATTAAGAAACTGTGGGTTTGCTTAATCAAGTAGCGGTAATCGGAGGATTGTGAAGATTAATTTGGGGTCAAATTTCTTGCGATCAAAATCATCCGAGTGAAAGGATTAAGAAACAGTGGGTTTTCTTAATCAAGTAGCGGTAACCGGAGGTTTGTTCGAAGAATTTGGCACTTGGTTTGGCTCAAACCAAGGAAAGGGAAGAAGACTGTTACATCAATAACATTGGTTTGTTTGTATTATGAACTATCTCTTCTCTTGTAACATTTGCAACTTAATATCAAGTATCTCAATTCTAGATTCTAGAATTGGGGGAAGACGTACCCTACGCGAGGACGACAAGGGGAACTGCTTTGACAAATCGTGTGTTCTTCTGATTTTTCTTTATCTCTATACTTGATTACTATACAGTGTGAAAATTAATTTGTCAAATCTGCATATATTGAAATTGTGGTGTGTTGAGTTCATTTCAAAACATTGGTAACAATCCTTTTGATTGATACCTAAGAAAACTCACCACTACAATTTAGTAAAATAAAACCTAAGGTGCTTTTCCCATAAGGTGTTTGACAAATTGACTAATCCACAAATTATTCATTGTGTTTAGCCTTATCTCATTCAACTCATTGGAAGTAATTAATATTCATTGAGGGTGTATAAGTGATTGATCAATTGATTAAAACACATTGATTATTACTTTGTCATTATATCCCATACGGTTACACGTATTCAATATTTTCAATAGAGGATCGTTTAGATGACTGGAGATTCCAGGAAGCTTTCGTATATTTTTCTGAAAAACAATTTTAAAAAGCACAAATTAATTTAAACGATCTATTTAACCCCCCTTCTAGATCGATCACATCGTCTAACAAGTGGCATCAGAGCACCAGTTCATCTGGTGCTTCACATATTACTTTGTAGAATATGGAGAACAATCCAAAAGGGGCTTATACGAGAGCTCCTTTTTTCACCGGTGAAAACTATATGGAAAGATTGTATGTGTGTGCATATTAGTTCTGTTAATAGAAAGATATGGAAAGTTATCGAGGATGGTCCTATGCAAATAACCATGACTAGTGAGGATAAAATTACCATACCCAAACGGGAAGCACTATGGGATGAGGAAGAAGAGAAAAAGTATAGCTATGATTGGAAAGGTAGAAATATGCTTATTGCTTCTTTAGGTGTTGATGAATATTTTAGAGTATCACATTGTGCGACTGCTAAAGCAATGTGGGATTCTCTACAAATTGCCCATGAGGGCATAAATGATGTTAAACTTGCTAGAATCAATACATTGACTCAAGAGTTTGATCTCTTTCACATGAAGCACGGTGAAACCATTGCTGATATGCAAAAGAGATTTTCTCATATAATCAATCGCTTACACACTCTTGGTCATGTTACTCCCAATGTTGTTGCTACTAACAAAATTTTAAGATGTCTTAATAGGGAATGGCAGCCTAAAGTTACAGCGATCAAGGAAGCAAACAATCTAGCTACACTCGACATAACAACACTGTTTGGGAAGCTTCAAGAGCATGAGAAAGAGCTCATAAATCTCAATAAGCATGAGAAAAAGGAAAAGAATGAAAAACCAAAAGACACGGAAAAGAAGTATATTGCATTAAAGGCTTCAAGCTCAAAGTCCTCCACCAATAACTCTTGTGTAAGTGACTCTAGTGATGATGATGAAAGCTCAAGTGAAGACACTAGTTTGTTTGTGAGAAAATATCACAGATATCTCCGAAATAATGAAGTCCAACACTCGAACAAAAATCTCATCAATTATAGAAGCCAATCAAAACCTTTAAGACAAGATTAAGGTAAAAAATCTAAATCAAGAGGATCATGTTTCAACTGCAGAAAACCTGACCACTACAAGCTGGTATTCTCGTTGCTCAAGAAAGACAAAGGAAAAGACAAATTCCAAAAGAGACCGAACAATGCTAGAAGAGCATACATTGCTTGGGATAGTGATAGTGAAACCTCAAGCAAAAGTGACTATAGTGACGAAGAAGAAACAACCAACCTTTGCCTCATGGCTCATCAAAAGAAGAAAAGAAATATAAGTCACTCTAAATATAATCACATTGATAAAATGTCTCACATAGAATTGCAAAAAGCTTTTGATACTCTACAAAATGAGGCTAAGGAAGCTTTTAAACGATTAGCCTCAAATAAGAAAAAAATTTCATACCTTGAGCATAAAGTGTCCAAATCCCAAAAAGAATTGGAAGCTCTCAAGGCATCCATGATAGAGAAAATCAAAACTGGTAGCAAAGATGATAAGTTTTCTTGGCATGCTTGGGTTGTGTGATACGGTGGGAGAATTGACTTGAGGTTTTGCGTTTGTGTTCGCAAATGTTTTGGTTTAGCAAGAGTCGCCACCGACTTTTTATTTTATCCAAAAGAAAGTTCAAAAAGCACAGGAAAGACTTTTGAGATGTTTTCTTGGGTTCGGGGAGTAGATTATGAAAAGGGAAGGTGCAAGCACCATTTTCATCCATGGTTATCCATGGGCTCTTAGTTACTTGTTTAGATCACTTGCTTCACTACGCCAAAAACTGCTTTTTGCAGCGCCTCTACTAAAGCGCTTATTGAAAAAGCGCTGCCATAGCCTTCACAAAAAACAAAATTAAAAAAAAGGGAAACCTACGAAGGCGCTTTTTTAAAAGCACTGGCATAGGGTTCCCTACGAAAGCGCTTTTCAGAAAGCGCTTTCATAGGTATTTGAAATATCTAACCTACGAAAGCGCTTTTGAAAAGCGCTCTTATAGGGAACCCTATGCCAGCGCTTTTGAAAAGCGCTTTGAAAGGGGGACCTACGAAAGCGCTTTTTACCTCAGAAGCGCTCTCATAGGGAACCTTATGCCAGCGCTTTTTAAAAGCGCTTTCGTAGGTTGTTTTTATAATAAAATTAAAAATCCCTAAATCTGTTCTTTAGTCTTCTTCATTTCTTTCGTTCAGATCTTCTTCATTTCTTCGTTCGTCTTAAGCTTCCTCATTTCTGCCGTCGCCGCCGTTCGTTCCTTCCTCTTCAGTCGTCGTCGCCGCCGTTCGTTCCTTCCTCTTCAGTCGTCGCCGCCGCCGGTCATTCCGTCTTCTCCACCTTGGTAAGATTCAATATAACTAGCTTATCTCCCTCAATGCTCAGTCTAGCTCAATAAATATTAACCTTTTTATATTGATATCTTTATTTTCTTTTGTGGTAGATTTCTTACTGGAAACCTTCTCACTGGACCAATACCGCCTACTTGGAGGAAGAATACCTACGTGTGAGTTATCTTAGAATTTTTTGTTATAAGTGAATGTTGGTCTAAGGTTATTTCACGCACTTTTGTATCATCGACATGACTATAGTGTAGACTAATGTAGTTTTACATATGACCTTGTAGTTTGAATAATAGCTTAGCTTCTAATGTCATTGTTCTTGTTGACACCGTTAGCATAGTCTTGTAGTTTGAATAATGGCTTAGCTTCTAATGTTATTGTTCTTGTTGACATCATTAGCATATTCCGAGATGTCCACACTTCCCTTGCACTAGGACAAATAGTTTGACAATGTAAGATGACATTACCAATGTATTTCTATATAATGGTTGTGTCAAATGAGACCAAACATAATGTACATTATTGTATAGTTTGAAGAGCTTATAACAATTAAAATTGCTGCAAAATATTAAAATGGATGCAAATTGGATGCAAATAGGTCACATGTAAGAGAGACTCTATTTTGTTTTCGGGAAAGGAAGAAATGACTTGTTTCTTGATGATTAGAGTTTGGTTCTTCATTTTCAGAAGATATTGCTGATGTTAGTGTAATGGCCAAAACCATAATTAGCAATGTCAAAAGGAAAAGGTTTATGGACTTCATTTTGGTAATTAAAGCTAGGAAAGGTATACAAGAAAATTGGTTGAGTATAGTACTTTGTGGTGGTGAATATGTTTTGAATGAGAAGAATAAAAAAAGATGGTAGATATTTATAGAAGAATGAAGGTTCATGGATCATGCATAGTTTGGCCTTTAATTTCATATAGATTGCATGCATGACATAATACTAGTTAGTGGGGTGGTCCTAATCAAGTGTGGCTGAATTGATTATGTAAACCAAGTTAGGCTTGTTTGGCAAGAAATACATTCTTATACGTATTTAATCAGTTGAGAATAAGAAGGAAACATCAATTAATGTGTACAAATAAGGTTTTCAAGTATTAATTGGGCCTATCACTTTATTAATCTGTGTAATAAAAATAGTATAGGTGGTAAAAATGATCATTATATGAAGCTTTTGAATTACTCTAGAATGATCATTATGTGTAAAAATGTGTAGATCTTTAAAAGATAAGATTATTGTACTTTGGTATGTTCATTTGAAGTCTTGCTGTTGAAAAAAAAAGTGCATTCTTGTTTAAATCACATGAATAATGTGTTCTTGTTATGTGTGGTTGATTAAGATTGAGTGGTTTGGTTATATTTGATTAAGATTTTCTTACTATATTGACTACTAACTTTAGATAAGCTAAGCTAATTTAATTTTGTACTTGCTAAGAAGCTCTATGTTTTAGCTTTTATATAAACTGAAAACAGAAAAGCCTGTTGCAACAAGCTTCCACATAAGTTCGTATGTGTATGAACCAATATATAAAACTAGTTGTTACTTTTGCGTTGGTGTATGTATATCATTTGTGAGTTTTTATCTGTTTTAGTGTGTAACCTTAGAATGGCATTGAAAATTTCAATGACATTTCTTTTTTGATAAAGGTAAACTTATGCTATGTATTATGATCTCAAAATGAACATGCTGTGAAGTGAATTCTCATTAAATTGAAACAATAGCAACAGTGTAATAAAAATAGTATAGGTGGTGTGGAAATGAAATGGAGTATTCAATATTATGACTTTGTATGAAGCCAAGTCGAATGTAAAATGAAGTAAGTAGGCAGTCTTTTATTATATAGTCTATGGAGGAAAATAGAAATCAGTTAGAGAAGCACCAATATACCATTGTTTGACCTATGCTTATTAGAGTATATACGCTTAGACAGCTAATAGTTTGACTTAGTTCAATCAATTAAATACTACTCATTAATCAATTTGGATAACAAGACCATTCTTTTAAAGAAAAAACTAAACTAACATGTACTCCAATAACACAGGTTAATATAAGTTATTTGTAAAAGTATCTTTTAAATGATTGTTAACATTTTATTAGTTGATTATTTACTGGTTCTGATGTGGAAGGGTGGCTCACAACAGGAAATTTGAAATAGGTAGTTTGTGGTGGGAGTGATACTTGTTTTTGGTTAGATCCATGTGTTTTATGAGCTACGTTAGGGCTTTGACTGTATTCGAAGCAAGTTATTTTTACTCATTCTTATGTTTTGGTGCTAGTGTGAGCCTACTGTTTTTAGTGTTGTGGCAGATTGTTAAGGGTGTTGGGTTGTGTTTGAGTATATCCATTCTATTGGATTTATTTGTGTATTTTTCAGAGTTTATGAATAATATGAGAGAAATGCATTTAACATGTTGCTTTGCTTTGCGAGATAGCCTTTAGGGACTTCAAATTCCTTGGTAGATCCTTGGGTTATGAAAAATGACGTTCTTCTAATAATAATGTGGAAACCCATTATTTTGTTTATGTTAAAGGATTGGATGAGAAATAGATATTGAGTTGTTATGTTTTAGGATGTAAAAGGCTTATATTACTTGTGAAACGAATGAGTAGTGTATATATATTTGCTAAGGGTTTTTACTAAACAATTACCCAATTAGTATAATTTGATGTATTGTAATAAGGCCTAGTGAGGGAGAAAAGATCAAATAGTTTGTCTAATAGGAAGTTATTTGAAATATAATTCATATACATACCTTACCTTTTGATATGATACCAACATATAACCTACTTGAAATTAAGACATTCAAATGGTGAAAGAAACCTGATGTATGTTGTTACATTTTGGTGAGGCAAGAATAACTATGAATTTGATTACCTGATATGTTGAATTTCTTTACAGGTAATTAATTATTATTTTGCTATAGTTGCGTGACTAATTAGTTGCTATAGTCAAACCATGGATAAAAAATGGATGACTGCCAATCGATTGTCGAAAGAGTATGAGGATGGGGTATCAGAATTCGTTAAGTTTGCCGTTGCGCACGCCAGAGAACCCAATGGAATGATATGTCCTTGCTTGAGATGCTGTTATGGGAGACGGGTTGACGCGGTTCAGTTGGAATCGCATTTACTGATGCATGGAATTGATAGAAGTTATGCATGTTGGAATTTGCATGGTGAGAAAAGTAGCGGGAATGTTGAATCGAGTTATAATACGACATATGCTTCAAATGAGGATTTCGCAGACGCATACGATTATGATCGAGTCGAAGAGATTGCAGAAGCGCTTGAAGAAGATCTTGAGGATTGTCCCAAAATGTTCGAGAGGTTGGTAAGCGATGCAGAGAAACCGTTGTATGATGGTTGTACAAAATTCACAAGATTGTCTGCGGTGTTAAAGTTGTACAACTTAAAGGCGGACAACGGATGGTCGGATAAAAGTTTCACACAGTTATTAGCCCTCGTGAAAGAAATGCTACCAGAGGATAATGTTCTTCCCAATCGAACGTATGAGGCCAAAAAGATGTTGTCCTCTATTGGCATGAGCTATGAAAAGATACATGCATGTCCAAAAGATTGCGTTTTATTTCGAAACGAGTACGCAGTGTTAAATGAGTGTCCTAAATGCGGTGCCCCTCGATATAAGGAAAAGTTGTCTCCGGAAAAGGTGTTATGGTATTTTCCTATAATTCCGAGATTTAGGCGCATGTATCGTAGTGAGACCGATTCAAGACACTTGACTTGGCATGCAGATGAAAGAATTATTGATGGGAAGTTGCGACATCCGGCAGACTCACCACAGTGGACGAAAGTTGATATTGATTATCCTGAATTTGGAAAAGAAGCAAGAAATCTTCGCTTGTCGTTGTCTACTGATGGAATGAACCCGCATGGTATTCAAAGTATCTCGCATAGCACCTGGCCTGTGATTCTTATGATATATAACCTACCTCCGTGGCTATGTATGAAGCGTAAGTACATGATGCTATCTATGTTAATTTCTGGGCCCAAACAACCAGGGAATGACATAGACGTGTACTTGGCACCCTTAGTCGAAGATTTGAAGTTTTTGTGGGAGACCGGTGTGGAGGTTTACGATGGGTATAGGAAAGAAAGTTTCAACTTGAGGGCGATGTTGTTTGGAACAATTAATGATTTTCCGGCGTACGGAAATCTATCAGGGTACAGCATTAAGGGTCAAAAAGCGTGTCCTGTTTGTGAAGATGAAACCGATACGATGCGATTGAACTTTTGTCAGAAGAATGTTTTTCTCGGTCATCGTAGATTCTTAAATTCTAATCATCACTATCGTGGGTGGAGAAAGGCATTCAATGGAGAGGCAGAACACGGTAGAGCTCCACATATGTTGACAGGTGATCAGATTTTTGAAAAGGTGAAAGATGTGAGTACTGAGTTTGGCAAGCCTTTTGCACATAGACTTGTCACGAGTGGGTGGAAGAAGAGGTCGATTTTTTTTGAACTTCCATATTGGAAGTCGTTGTACGTAAGACATTTCCTCGATGTTATGCATATTGAAAAAAATGTATTTGATAGTGTTATTGGTACGTTACTCAATATACAAGGAAAGTCTAAGGATGGCATTAACATAAGGAAGGACATGTTAAACATGGGAATTAGAACTGAATTGGCACCCGTGACGAAAGGAAGACGCACATATCTACCACCTGCTGTTTACACTCTATCTAGAAAGGAGAAGAAAATATTGTGTAAGTTCCTCAGTGAAGTTAAAGTTCCAGAAGGCTACTCATCAGATATTAGAAGACTTGTGTCAATGAAAGACCTAAAGTTAAAGAGTTTAAAGACTCATGATTGCCATGTTATAATGGAACATTTTCTACCAATAGGTATACGTTCTATTCTTCCAGAAAAAGTAAGGAGCGCAATAACTAAGTTGTGTTTTTTCTTCAAGTCAATTTGCAGCAAGGTGATCGATCCTGCGATCTTACCAACATTGCAAAAAGAGGTGGTTGTTACTTTATGTGAGCTTGAAATGTATTTGCCTCCCTCGTTTTTTGACATAATGGTTCATCTAGTCGTTCATCTTGTCAAAGAGACACAGTTGTGCGGACCAGCTTATATGAGATGGATGTACCCTGCTGAACGTTATATGAAAATTTTAAAAGGGTACGTGAAAAACCGAAGTCGACCGGAGGGTTGTATTGCGGAACGATACATTGTTGAAGAAGCGGTTGAGTTTTGCACTGAATATCTGTCAAATGTTCAATCAATTGGACTCCCAAAATCTCATATTGTCGAGAAAAAAGAAGGAAAAAGACTAATTGGAAATAAAGTTGTGACAGTGTCAATGGTCGAACGGGATCAGGTGCATTTGTATGTTCTGCACAATGAGATTGAGGTTGAGCCGTATGCTGAAATGCACAAGGGTGTTCTTCGAGGTTTAAATCTGAATAGAAATGAGAATTGGATAGTACGAGAGCACAATCGAAGTTTCATACCGTGGTTTAAGGAACAAATTTATTCAAAGTATCGTTCGGATCCTGCTTCAGTAACAGAAAGGTTGAGATGTTTAGCATATGGTCCAAGTATGATTGTGTTTTCTTATAGCGCATACGCAATTAATGGATACACATTTTATACCAAAGAACAGGATGATAAAAGTACTATGCAGAATAGTGGTGTTACCTTGGTAGCTGAAGCGATGCACATATCAAGTGCGAATGACTTAAACCCGAAATTTGCAAATTTGTCATATTTTGGGGTTATCGAGCGCATTTTGTTGTTTGATTACGGGAAGTTTCAGATTCCTGTATTTGATTGCAAGTGGGTTGAAAATAATAATGGCGTACGAATGGATAAGTCAGGATTTTTGCAAGTGGATCTCAATAGGGTGGGGTACAAAGATGAACCTTTTATTCTAGCCTCTCAGGCTAAACAAGTGTTCTATGTCAATGATCCGACAAGTACGAAATGGTCTATAGTGCTTTTGTCTAACAAAGTAATTGATGAAAACATTGGAGATCAAGGTGATATTGGCGTTGGCATTGAATCTTGTACAAGAAACGATCAAAATGAGAATGAACCTTGTACTAGAGATGATCATAATGAGGGTATTTGGATCAATCCAACCATCCGAGTTGTTAACAGAAGCGTAAAATATATTGCTACCAAGAAAAGAAAGAGACGTTAGTGAAAAAGGTATTATTATAATTATAGCCTAATATTGTAAGTAATATGTGAATAATGTTTTGAATTTTTGGCATATCTTTTGAACCGTTTTGAATTTTTGCGAATGTGACTAGTGTTTATTTAGTAGAACAATGTTTCCGGAGCTGATGGTGAGGTTTATTTCTTGCAAGTTTGGTTTTTTAGCATTTTATTCAATTTTGAGTTCCTTTAGTGCTATTCATATCTTTTTCGACTATCCATTTTCATGTAGTGTACTAATGTGCTTGTTTGACTTTTGTTACAGGTCTAATGGCTAGCAATGAAGAAAACCCGCAAGGAAACCAACAAGAAAACCCACCAGGAAACCAACAAGATCATGAAAACTTACAAGAAACAAATCATGCAGCGGATGATACTTCAGCAAATGATGTTGCACGAGGCATCACCATAATGCGCGAAATCATTCGTGCTAGAGATAAGGGAGTGAAATATAATGTAGATTGGAATCATTCAAATCAAGTAGTTGGGGTTAATGCTTCAAAATTCACAAGCTACGTTGGTACACTTGTTCGTATGCATGTGCCAATCTCCATATCTAGATGGAATGCGAAACAATGTGAAGCATTGAAGCAAGGAAAAGAAATGTTTTGGGAAGATGTTAAGGTATGTATGTTATATGGTTTATATGGTTATATGTTTATAAGTTTATAAGTTTATATGGTGTATATGGTTTTTAAACTACTTATATGTTTATATGGTTTATATGGTTTTTAAATTACTTATATGTTTATATGGTTTATACGCAGCGGTCTTTTAACGTTCCAGATGAGCGTAAAGGCTTCGTACTTGGGTTGGCCGGGAAAAGATTTAGAGGGTGGAAAAATCTGTTGACGAACACCTATCTTAAGGATGACAAAGGAAAGTGGCTGGAAGAGTTCCCGGCCGGAAGGCCAGAAAAGTATAATCTTTTCATTAAACAAGAAGATTGGACTGAGTTTATTAGACAAAGAGATGACGAATTCCGGCAAAAGAGTGCCAAAAATAGTGAGAGAGCATCAAAGCCCGCGTATCCATACAAAAAAGGGCGTTTGGGATATGCGCGCTTAGAGGAAAAAATTGTAAGTAATAAATAGAAATGATATGTTCTTATTAATTGTCTAAATGTGTTGTATTTGACGATCTAACCGTTTGTTTCTATGCATAGTTAGAGGAGACGAAAAGTGATGAAACCTCACTTCCAGCACATTTGCTGTGGAAGGAAGCCCGTGTGGGCAAGAATCAAGCTGTTGATCCAAGTGTTCTAAGAATTTATGATGAATGCGTAAGTATAACATTGTGTCTTTAATTAAATCAAATTTTTATGACTATTTAATTGATTTTTTTATCTCCATTATTTTCAGGAGACATTGTCACAAACGGAGTCCACCGGTGACGACCAGGATACGAGGAGCGTACTTAGTAAAGCACTGAATGTTCCTGAGTATTCCGGTCGGGTGAGGGGTAAAGGTCACGGTGTGACTCCAACCTCTTTCTACCAGCATCATCGGAAAAGAAATCCTACCAATGCAGAAGTGATGAATGTACTTATGGAATTACAAGCAAAAGTCAATGCATTGGAAAGAGATAAAGAGGTATTAATGAGGGAAAAGGGCAATGCGGCAATGGCGAAAGAAACTAGTGACAACGCTAGTATCAACCGTCAGAATAAATTTCCTGAGGTAATTATAAATATATTGATAAATCTCTATTGTTCAAGTTTCTCATTTTTATTCCACCTCTTTCTATTATTGAATTAAAAGTAATATGTATGCATATTGGTTTAGGGCATTTCATCTTGCCAACTATACGTAATGGCATCAGATTATCACCTTGTTGGCAAGGGAAAAGTGTACAACACTTTGGGAGATTTAATTCATAATACACCGATCCCGGCTGGACACCTGAGAGTATCAGTAGATTATCCTATTGATCCCGATGCGTTGGTACCGGTACCTGACGTGGCCTTGGATATAAGATCGGTGCGAGACGCAGTAGGGTCGTTTGTTGCATGGCCCTTGGACCTCATTTTCATTGATGATGAGGTATGTTTAAAACCGTTAATATGAATCATTTAGATTTCAAATGTCAATTCTGAACCGTTAAGTTAATTATTTTTTAATATTAGCCTCCTACAAAACCCGCTAATAAGGGTAAGGAGATTTTGCAGCAAGGCGGCGAGTCTATGGCATCAATTCCAGAGGTACACTTAAATTGTTTATTATATGATATGAATTTAAAACTGAACGATTTTATAATTTACCTAAGTTATATGATTGTTAGGTATCTGCGAAAGTGTCACAACAAGTGACCCAGCCTGTTCGTAGAAGACCACCCCCGAAAAAGTCAATGCATAAGGGGGGAAGAGGCGGGGGAAGAGGCGTTTTTGTACCTCGATATCGGAATACACTTGGAGTACTTTTGGAAACCTCAGATTTGAAGTCAGGTGGTATTCGTACAATCCTTATGGATGCAGATATCTTTGGTCTTGACTGCCAAGAAACGATAGGAATGGACGAAATGACTGAGATTATGACGCATGGTGAATTAGGCATCGGCAATGTTCACGCATACATCCGGTATTCCGATAAATATATCATTTAATTAGTTGAACAATTTATTTACACATTTCAATGAAAATAGTCTAATGTTTATATGTTTTTATTTAAGGTTGTTGTACGATAAAAAAATGCGCGAGACTGTATTGGCAAGACGCTTCCATTTCTTGTCTGCCCATATTGTCAGCGGAGCGACAATTGTCATGGAACCGGGTTCAGTTAGGGAGTACTTAGTGAATCGATACACGGCCTACGTCGGCAACCCGGATAGCTTGTTTATTTTGCTGTATAACACTGTTCCAGTGGGGTGAGTTTTTCATTTATTCTAATATATCTTTGTTTATTTTGCGTAGAAACTTTTCTTCTAAACTGTTGCTTAAATTTTTAGAAAACACTGGTTGTTGTTGGCTATCGATCCGATTAAAGAAGTTGTGTAATTTCTGAATTCGGTAGACGGGGAATGGACTAACTATCCCGCTATGAAGGAAACTGTTGATCAGTAAGTGAGATCGTTCTAACTATTCGTGTATATTTATATATTTAATTATTTCTGTGAGATTGATCTAAATATATGTTTTTATTTTCTTAGATCAATACAAATATTTCGTAGTCAAAGGGACGCACAGGTACCCCGGAGTAAATCATCAAATATTACTTGGATCAAAGTGCAGGTACAAAATTAGTTGCTTATAATAATAGTTATGTTACTTGATAAAATTACACGACAACTATAAAATATATTCTGTTTTTCTATGCAGTGTCCGTTACAGAATAACGATGTAGATTGCGGATACTTTTGCTTGAGGTTTATGAAAGAAATCCTTCATAAAAATCAAGTAGAGATTCCAAGCACGGTATGGATTTATAACTTAGAATAATTTTGTATGATTTCTACATTTAATAACATCATGCATATACTGAAGTAATAATTTCTTATGTAGTACTTTGATGACCTCTATACTATGTCGTACACGAAAGTTCAAGTGGAAGAAGTCAAAGAGGAAATATGTCAATTTTATGTTGAAAACAGATTATTCTGATGGGTATGAATAAAATATTATTGTACGTGTTAGTTTGATTGTGTTGGAGCCTTTAATATTGTTTGTTTAATTTACCGTGTTGTTCATATTCATACTTTGCAGGATGACGACCGTGTCGGTGGAGCATTATTTTCGATGTAATTATATATGATTTAGTTACATATGTATATATATATGGTTACAAATTAACACGATACTTTGTATGTGATTTAGTTATGGTTACAAATGTATATATGGTTACAAATTTAGTTATATATGATTTAGTTACATATATATAGATAAGGATTGAATATTATATGGTATACCGGTTTCTGTTAATATAATACCGATTTCTTAAAATATATGTATAGATAAGGATTGAATTACAGGTTAAATTATTGGACCAAAAAAAAATTACAGGCCGCACAGGGAACCTCAAATTATAGGTTTCACTTTAAAAAATTTGTATGAGCTACGAAAGCGCTTTTGGCTAAAAAGCGCTTTCGTAGGCGCATAAATAAAAAAAAAATTAAATAGAAACCCCCTATCAAAGCGCTTTTTATGGAAAAAGCGCTGTGAAAGACCCCCCTATCAAAGCGCTTTTTCCATAAAAAGCGTTGTAAAAGCCATGATAAATAAAAAAACAAAAATTAAATAGAAGCCCTATCAAAGCGCTTTTTATGGAAAAAGCGCTGGGAAAGACCCCCCTATCAAAGCGCTTTTTCCATAAAAAGCGCTGTAAAAGCCATGATAAATAAAAAAACAAAAATTAAATAGAACCCCTATCAAAGCGCTTTTTATGGAAAAAGCGCTGGGAAAGACCCCCCTATCAAAGCGCTTTTTCCATAAAAAGCGCTGTAAAAGGCCTGATAAATAAAAAAAAAAAATTTAAATAGCACACCTATCAAAGCGCTTTTCAAAAAGCGCTGGGAAAGACCCCCCTATCAAAGCGCTTTTTAAGGAAAAAGCGCTGGGATAGGTCCACCTACGACAGCGCTTTTGGCCAGAAAAAAGCGCTTCCGTAGCCTACGCCAGCGCTGGCTACGGCAGCGCTTTTAAGCGCTTTTAAAGGGCAAAAAAAGCGCTGTGAAAGCCCATTTTCGTAGTAGTGTTTTGCTTTT
The DNA here is from genome assembly GCA_948472305.1 of Vicia faba. Lineage (NCBI taxonomy): Eukaryota > Viridiplantae > Streptophyta > Magnoliopsida > Fabales > Fabaceae > Vicia > Vicia faba. Next base: position 793,984,953 of record OX451741.1, read on the forward strand.
CAATTCTTTGAAATGGTGCTTTGTGTGTGGTTTTTGAAAATGTTTTGAAAAGAGGCCATCGTTGTGGCAACCTTTGTAATGATTCTTGTTTGAATATATACAAAGATGTATTGTCTTTTGAAAAGATTTTTTAATGTTTGAAAGTTTGTTTAGGGAAATGGTTTTGGAATTGTGTTGTGAAGTGTGTTTGAAAATAGCAAGGATGTTTTGCAAGTTTTGATCAAGTAACTAAGATTTATCTACCCTATTTTACTCAAAGGTATTTCCTACACATTTTTAAGCCTTTTGACAGTGTTGTTTTACCATTGCATTTGGTAAACAACCTTGTATTTGGATGTTTAAACGAGACAGGCGCGGGTCATCGTATGGACCATGATAACAATTATGTTAAGTATCTTTAGCAAATTTTCCGAGGGACTAGATCATTTTGTATAGGAAACCAAGATAGCGTCATCGAGGGACTATGATCTTTTGTTTTGTTTTTGTTTTGCCAAAGTACTCAACATGCATAACTTGGCCCATTTTTAAGGCAACAAGTGGATGTAACCCTAGGGGTGCATGTGTGCATTTGTGTTTGTCATTTTCATGCATTTAGGTCTTGTTTTAGGTCAAGCTACTTGTTTTGATTTTGGGTTTTTTTTGCATACAAACGCTAATCTCTAATCATGGCATAATTGGAAGCATAAATGCGTAAAGGTAAATCTACCACTATTACAACATGATTATGGGGAGGGGGATACAATTTTTGAATGGGGATTATTTGGCAAGAAATTAAAACCCTAATTTTACTATTACATCCAAATTGAATCAATGGCATAAATAATAAATAAATAATATTTAAGTAAACAAATTAAATAAATATACAAAATATTACGAATATGCAAAAATGTTTATGTTTATTTTTTATGTATGTAAAAAATATTTAATGCAAATAGAAAGAAATAAATAAAAAAAAAAGATTATTTTTTTTATTAAGGGTAAAACCCTAATTTTCTTTTTAAGAAAGTAAATATATTAACTATATTATTTATGTACAATAAAAATAAAAATATATTCAAGTGTAAAAAATATATTTAAAGAAAAGAAGTATTATTTTTAATAAGGATGGAAACCCTAATTTTTTTGTTTTAAGATAATATATATTATATTAATTATTTTATATACAAAAAATAAAATATAAATATACACAAATATTTAGATAAATAGTAGTATATGAGAAAAAATATTATTTTATAGGTATAAATGATAAAATAAATAAATATATAATATTTCTATAATGTTTATAAGTTTTTATTAAATAAAATAAAAGTATATACTACTTAATAATTATTTTCATGTCTAAAAAAAATAATAAAATAATAAAAATAAATGTAAAAATTTATAAAAATATTTTTGGGTATTTTTATGTTTGGAAAATATAAAATAAAATCAGAAATGAAAAATAAATACAAAAATATAAAAATGTAAAGAAATTGGGCCAGGGAGGTGTATTCAGTAAAAGGGGGGTGTCAATAGTGAGCCAGGACCAAGCCCAGCCCAACAGACTTCATCTTCAACCTTTGTCTCAAACAAAACAGGCGCCCTGTACAAATCTCCAGATCCTGCATACGTGCTCTAATGCAAAAACACATAACATCAAAGTTGTAGCATTTGTCAAGACGAATTCAACCATATAAGAAACTTGTCCTAACTCTCAAAGACCAGAGAGAATTTCTCTGGCCCTAAATCCTAACCTAATTTTTTCAGGAAGTTCATGGATCAAATTCTCTTAGCATGCTTAACTAAAATGAAAACTGAGCATATGTACAGCTTCATGGCTATGAATACTACATTTTTTATTCACAAACCTAAGCCTAATTATTCCTAAATAGAGAGATAGGAATTTGACAAAAACCTGTTTCAGTTGACTTCGTGTATGGCAATGTGGAGCTTTTCAGTGAGGCCTGAGATGTTTGGGAGCTTGCTTGAACTTCCTCTGACCTTCCCCAGTGCCTAGCTTGCCTTAAATGTGCTTGAACAGGCCTGTAGAACTCAACCTGCACAAGCTGAAATCAAAAATGGCAAACCTTGTAAATGGAGTTACAGTCAGTGTTTAAGGGTTGGGATAGCTTGGATGGGTTATATGGAATGTGTTTGAACCAGTTTGAGGCAAAACGCACGAGGGATTTGTGCTATGGAAATCAAACTGCAGGGAGTGCCCTATTTTTCCAAATGAAGATGATTTTGTGCTATGGTAGGTTTGAGGGCTCAAAGGCTCGTGTTTCTAGCTCAAGGGTATGTGAGAAACTTGTCTCAAAAGCTTGCACAAGTTGGTTCTATCTGATCTTCCAGTTGTAGTGTATTTGATATGTTTCTTGTATATGAAGCAAAAAATGAGAAGCGATGTAAGACCAGCCTGTACAGGCTATCTATCAGCTTGCACACTATGCCCTTGGCCCCTCAAGTTGGTGGATTTGAATTGCTGCACAAGATATGGCTCAATGCTCAAGGATGCAGTTTTGACATAAAGCAAGATTTAAGCAAAAATGGTAATGTTGCTTTTTCTATTTAAGGATTAATCTTGTGTGCAATACTCTAATGACCAAAACAAAACCTTAGACCAATGGATTTGCATTTAATTATTGAGTATGGAATGGTTTTGAGACCTGTAATCAAGTACAAAGCAAGCTGATTAGAGTTTGCAACTTGTATCACTATGAACATGTCATGGATGAAAAGTAAGTTTTTGCCAACTTCAAGCCTTCGATTCTCCCTAACGACAAATGAGTTTGGAGAGTTCTTGGACATTTTGGAAATCTTGCAACATGATCTACATTCCATCTTTGAAATGCAGTTTGAGATTCCAAGTGGAACTATGTGAAAAATTGCCATGAAGATAGGTCAAAATCCTGCCTAAACTAGGGCAAAATTTCACTAAGTTAAAAGTTCCATGGACCCTTGTTCCAAAAATCATAACTTGAGATACAAGCTTCTTTTGGGAAAACTTTGTGAATCAAAGTTGTATAATTTGTGGAGGACTACAACTTTCATGTTGGAAGTTTTGTTTGAATCCAATTTCATCATGGTGAAAATGTTGGGAAAAGTTGGGAAAAATTAAGGAAATTTCATAACTTAGAAAAATTCTAAGTTATGAAATTTTTCAACTTTAAACCCTAATTTGAAAATTTGGGTTTCTTGATGAATAACTTTCATGTTTTGACACATCTTGATGAAAAATGACCCTTGGCACTTGATTTTGACTAAAAAGTCAAAGTTTGACTTTTCAGTATACAGTCAAATTTTGATCAGTTGACTGAAAAATTCATTTGTCAATCCAATGCATTTGAGATCTTTTGAACCTTGTGAATAGGTCAAGATGATTCCATTGAGTCCTTGAGTCCATGCTTAAACCCACTTTGCCATTGGCTAGGTGAAAAATCAGAAATTGCCCTTGTGCAGTCAAAACCCTAAAAATGACCATTTTGCCCTTTTGATGATCTGATCAAATTTCTTGAGGAGTTTTGGTCCAAACTTGATCAAATGGTTCATATGACTCTATAATGTTGATGTGGATCAAAATTTATGAGGTTTGACTGTAAATTGGCCACAATTGACTTTTTCCCCAATACAGCTGATTTTTAGGTCAACTGTCTAATTGACTGGGCAAAAATTTGATTCAAGGCTTGAAACTTCTCATGGACAATCTTATAAGTCCAACATGAATTATGAAAGCCACTTTGAGCATTAGAAGTCCAAAATTCCTTGTGCAAACTCAAACCCTAATTTAAGTCAACAATGCAAGGAGATGTCTTGAGCAGAGCAAACCCTAGCTTGATCTTGAGTTCAAAGAGCCTTGTGATGAGAAATTTTGATAAAATGAGAGGGAAAATTTTGGGGTACAACAGCTTCCCATGTTCAATCTTCTTTAACCTGAAGAGTTAGATTGGCGAGTTTGCCTTTCGTGACTCGAAGGTAAAAGAGGATTGGACACTACAGTGCCCGTAAATTCGCGCTCGTCAGAGTATAGCTTAGGGAATGGGCTTAAAGATGCCATTTGGAGATGTGAAAGAATCTTGTCGGAGATGGGCTTAAAGATTCCATCCAAGAAAAATTAATCGTATAAGAGATTCCTTTGTGAGGGAACATACACCTGTTATTGAGGAGTACTCTGTCGGGGAATGCTGGTCTCTGTTGTGGTAGAAATAGAACTTCAGTCATCTGTTATTCTACTGGGGAGTCATCTTTCGGTTGGAGAGGTGACGGTGAACTGTTATCTGGTCAACATCCAGGCTTTACAGTCTTGTACTTCCTATCTGATCAACATCCAGGCTTCAGAAGGAAATCAAGTGGTTATTCGGTCGCCTCCGGTTTTCCTTTTGATTTTGGGGCCTACCAATATCCGGTTGGATCCGGGCTTTTAAGTAATTGGCCGAGTAAACTGCTATTTGGTCAACATCCAAGCTTCACAGTGTACCTTACTGTTATCTGGTCAACATCCAGGCTTCACAGTCTTGTATTTCTATCTGGTCAACATCCAGGCTTGACGATACTTTACTTCCTATCTGGTCAACATCCAGTCTTCAGAAGAAAATCAAATGGTTATCCGGTCGCATCCGGTTTTCCCTTTTGATTTAGGGCCTACTAATATCCGGTTGTATCCGGGCTTCAAAGTAATTGGCCGAGTAAACTACTATTTGGTCAACATCCAAGCTTCACAGTGTACCTTACTATTATCTGGTCAACATCCAGGCTTCACAGTCTTGTATTGCTATCTGGTCAACATCCAGGCTTCACGATACTTTGCTTCCTATCTGGTCAACGTCCAGGTTTCAAAAGAAATTGCAGGGGATTCAACTATTCTCCGGTCGATCTCCGGGCTTTAGCATAATCAAGGTATTATCTGGTCGAATCCAGGCTTCATAACTAAAGCAAGAATCCGCCCCTTTATTTGAATAAGCAAACAAGAGAGTATCCATATCTGGAACATCTCTAAGCCGTTTTCTGAGCTTTGAATATCTGTCTTAGGCAGCTATCAATTCCATCCTGAAAAGGGTAGAACATTAGCTGAAACACAAAGTTATGTTGCATGAAATGTATGATGCAATATATGTGTTTTGTTAATGCTCATGATCTATGAATGTAATGTATGCGCATGTAAGCTGATTAGCTGTCTTGCTGAGGAAAATAAATCCTTGGATAGCTGGAGATAATGAAATCTTTGACCGCTGTCGGGGAAAATAAATCCAAGACCACTGCTGGAGATTCAAGATCTTTGACAACCTCTGTGGGGGAAAGCTATATTGTTGGGGAGATCAGGAGTTTGGGTTGTATGCCAATCTACTGGGGACTTCAAGAGTGAGGATCTCCTCTTTGTTGGGAATATCAGGGGAAAACTGAATGGTTTCCGCAGGGGATTAGTAGATCAAAGTTTCATCTCCGCTGGGGATCTTCATGACGTGCTGATTTGATCGTGGTGACTTCACTGGGGAAGAATAACTCTCTGGGGAATTATCTGGTTTTAAAGTGACTCTTCAGGGATAAGGGAGGAAACTGGATGGTCTCCACTGGTGTTCAAAGGCTTAAGTTTTGGCTCCGTTTGGAGAAGAAAGTTTCATCCTTACTGAGGGTTTACGGTTCAAAGTTTTACTCTACTGGGGATCGAGAGTTTGAAAACTCAACTCTGATGGGGATATGCGTTTCAAAGCTTCAACTCCGTTGAGGACCTGGATGGTGTACTGCAGGGGATTTCTCTTGGAATAGCCTAAAGACATCTTCCTATACTTTCATCCTATCAGTAATTATCCTTTCTCATTTCGTTTTATTTGTAAGTAGTGATTATATTCAAATGCATATGCTCATTTTAATAAATCATTGGATGTTTTCAAATAAAACACAAGTGTAAAAAAGAAAGAAAAGGCAAACAATTTTCCGCACTTTGAAGTATCTTTGTATTAACTTGGTTTAAGTATTTTATACAAAGGAAACATACATCCTAGTAAGAGAATGTTGTCAAAAAAATTTGAGAAAAATTTATACAAGGAAAGATGGCTATGTGTAACAATTCCATGGGATTCCCATTCTGCTATAGCCTTCGCAACTCTGAGTATCTTGCCCATTAGTCGCTTCAACTGCAGATGATTGGATTGATCATAAACTTGGAGCTTGTTTGTGAAGAGATTATCCTTAAAGTGATCTGACGAGACATAGTCATACGCTTTAATTCCCTGACTTTTTCCTGGACCGCCCTTTCGGGTTTTCGATCCACCGGGAAACCCTTTTTTGCCCAAGTCACCCTTTCGGGTTTTCAACTTGTCGGGTGTACGATTTTTTTGTTGTTTATCCCTAATTTTTGCCTGAACTGCCCTTTCGGGTTTTCGATTCACCAGGATGCCCATTTTTTCCCAACTCTCCCTTTTGGGTTTTCAACTTGTCGGGTCATTTATGCGTAGTATCTTTTGACTATGTCTGCGTTCGTAGGGTGCGGCAGGTCGTCGCCGTCCATGGTGGTTAGAATCATAGCCCCACCAGAAAAGATGTTTTTGATCACAAATGGTCCTTCGTAAGTAGGAGTCCATTTGCCCCTGGGATCACTTTGCGGCAAGATGATCCGCTTGATTACAAGATCTCCGACTTGATACACCTAACGTCTGACTTTCTTGTTGAAAGCCTTGATCATTTGTTTTTGATACGTCTGACCATGACAAACAGCAGTAAGTCGCTTCTCATCGATCAAATTAAGTTGATCAAGCCGGGTCTGAATCCAATCGTCTTCACTTAAACCAACATCCTTCATAATCCTCAAAGAAGGAATCTGAACCTCCATAGGTAAAACAACTTCCATGCCATATACCAAAGAAAAGGGGGTTTCCCCGGTTGAAGTACACGTCGTGGTACGATATCCGTGCAGAGCAAACAGTAACATCTCATGCCAGTCCTTGTAGGTGACTATCATCTTTTGAATGATCTTTTTGATATTTTTGTTCGCAGCTTCAACAACACCGTTCATCTTTGGCCGATATGGAGATGAATTGTGATGTTGAATCTTGAACTGCTCACACAGAGCGGTGATCATAGTGTTGTTCAGGTCTGTACCATTTTCCGTGATGATACGGTCAGGGATACCGTACCGGCAAATTAGGTTCTTCTTGATGAAGCGGGCAACCACATTCTTTGTAACGGAGGCGAAGGAAGCTGCTTCGACCCACTTGGTAAAGTAATCAATAGCCACCAGGATGAAGCGATGTCCATTGGATGTTGTAGGCTTGACCTCTCCAATCATGTTGATTCCCCACATTGCAAATGGCCAAGGAGCTGTTAGAACATTGAGAGGAACTGGAGGAATATGTACCTTGTCGGCATAGATTTGGCATTTGTGACAAGTACGGGAATATTGATGACAGTCAGTTTCCATGGTAGACCAGTAATAGCCTGCCCGTAGAATCTTCTTAGCCATCGTATGACCGCTTGAGTGGGTGCCAAAGGTACCATCGTGCAGTTTAGCCATAATCTGCTCAGCTTCAACCTTGTCCACACATCAGAGTAGGACACGATCAAGATTGCGCTTGTATAGGATACCATTGCTCAGAAAGAACTTGGCCGCGAACCTCCTTAATAACTTTTTGTCGTTTACTGAAGCTCCTTCAGGGTATTCTTGTGCTTCGAGATACCTTTTGACGTCATGAAACCAAGGTCGGTCCACCACTTCTTCGGTATTAATCTTGTGATAATGTGCAGGTTCGTCAATTCGTTCGATGGTGATTTGGGGTGCCTCATTGTCCCATTTAAGTTTAAACATGGATGACATTGTAGCTAGCGCATCTGCTAGCTGATTCTCTTCTCGCGGGAAATGCTCGAAGGTAATCTGCTCGAAATGTGGTAACAATGTCAAGACGTGTTCTTTGTAAGGGATGAGGTTAGGGTGCTTAGTATCCCACTCTCCTTTGATTTGACTGATAACCAAAGTTGAGTCCCCAAATAGAACTAAAGATTTGATTCCCAAGTCAATAGCGGCCTTGAGGCCAAAGATACAAGCTTCATACTCGGCCATGTTGTTGGTGCAGCTGAAGCAGAGTCTAGCAGTGAAAGTTGTATGGTAACCTTCTGGAGAAATAAGTACCACGCCGATACCGTTGCCAAGTGCATTTGAAGCACCATCAAAGTACAGGGTCCATCGGGATCCTTGTTCAGGTCCATCATATGGTCTGTTTTCTTCAATGTTGCTCAAAGTCATGATATCCTCGTCGGGAAAGTCGAACCTCATGGATTGGTAATCTTCGACAGCTTGATGAGCCAGATGATCGGCTAGCACACTCCCCTTTATAGATTTCTGGGTTGTGTATTGTATATCATATTTGGTGAGGATCATCTGCCATCTAGCGATTCTTCTGGATAGAGCAGGCTTCTTGAAGATGTACTTGATCAGATCCATTTTAGAAATCATTAAAGTGGTATGTGTCAACATATACTGCCTTAGCCAGCGAGCAGCCCATACCAAAGCGCAGCAAGTTTTCTCGAGCAGTGAGTAGCGAGTCTCAGAGTTGGTAAACTTTTTGCTAAGGTAATAAATGGCATGCTCTTTTCGGCCAGACTCGTCATATTGGCCCAATACACACCCCATTGAATTATCCAAAACAGTCAGATACATGATTAAAGGTCTTCCTTCGACGGGTGGCATAAAGATAGGAGGTTCCAGCAAATAATCCTTGATTTTATCGAAAGCAACTTAACAGTCATCATTCCATTCAACCACCTGGTCTTTCTTCAACAGCTTGAAGATTGGTTCATAGGTAGATGTTAGGTGAGAGATGAACCTTGCGATGTAGTTTAGGCATCCCAAGAAACCTCTGACCTCCTTCTCCGTGCGAGGGGCATGCATTTCTTGTATAGCTTTGACTTTGGCAGGATCAACCTCGATGCCTTTGTTACTGACCATAAATCCCAAAAGTTTACCAAGTCTGACTCCGAAAGTGCACTTGCTAGGGTTTAGTCTGAGCTTGTATTCTTTTAACCTGACAAACAGCTTCTGCAGATGGTTGAGCTGTTCTTATTCTGTCTGTGAACGGGCTATCATGTCGTCTACGTAGACTTCAATCTCATGATGTATCATGTCATGAAACAAAGCTACCATGGCTCGCTGATAGGTTTCCCCGACATTCTTCAGTCCAAATGGCATCACTTTATAGCAGAAGGTACCCCACTGCTTAACAAAAGCAGTCTTTTCCATGTCTTTGGAGGCCATTTTGATCTGGTTGTACCCTGAAAATCCGTCCATGAAAGAGAATACCTTGTGTTGAGCTATGTTGTCAACCAAGATGTCAATGTGTGGTAGTGGAAAATCATCTTTAGGGCTAGCCCTGTTTAAGTCTATGTATTCCACACACATTCTGACTTTGACGTCCTTCTTAGGCACGGGCACAATGTTAGCAACCCATTGTGGATAGGAAGTAACAGCAAGAAAGCCAGCATTGAACTGCTTCATCACTTCAGCTTTGATCTTTTCGGACATGTCGGGTCTCATTCGTCAGACTTTCTGTTTGATTGGTGGACAGTCTTCTATTGTAGGGAGACGATGAACCACAATATCTGTATCCAGTCCCGGCATGTCTTCATAGGACCAGGCGAAGATCTCAACATATTCATTCAACAACTAAACTAAACGCTCTTTGACACTTGGCTCCAGGTTGGCACCCACTTTAACCTCTTTTCTGTCTTCCTCTGTTCCCAAATTGATAGTCTCTAACAACTCTTCATGGGGCAGAATAGCCCTTTCTTCTTGTTGCAAAAGTCTAGCCAACTCTCCAGGCACTTCACAGTCTTCATCACCTTCGTACTCGGCGTGATTGACCAGATCTTCAGAGTCACTGAAGGCCATAGCAGAATTGTTACCCATGGAATCCGGAGTGGATGGGTACCTGCAGTTTGTGAGTGTGGGTGTGTGTAAGGGATATCCACCTATAAACAAAATGAAATGTAAAAGAAAGAAAATGAACACAAAAGTTTATAGATGAAAACGTCCATGATTCATTAAAAATGGCATATGAAAATGAAGAATCAAAACCCTTACAAATGGACCTATATGCCCCGGGTAAGGCATAAGGCGAAAAGAGTGTACGAATTGTTTAATAATTAATACAGACCAAACATGAAATGTTCAAAAGATAAATTACTGATTGATGAAAGTAATGGGAACAAAGTCTTTCGCCTCCCAGTTGTTCAGTCCTCCTTCAATAGTTGGAAAGATCCAATCTTCAAAATTGCTTCCTTCTTCATCATCCTCTAAAGCATGAACTCCATGGTGAGTGATTTTCAATGGCGATCCTCCAGCCCGGGAGCGACGCACAGCTTTCTGACTAGCAACAGTGAAACCCAAACCGAACTTATCTGTCTTGTAAGGAAAATCTGGAAGTTGACCCCATATTGTGCTTCCTCCTTCCTTGATCACAGCCTCCGCATCTTTAAGGGATGACATCTGGGACACAGGTTTGGTAATGATGGGCACATCAGTCATTGTCTTGGCTACTGAAACTTCACGAGAAACCTCTTCAAAGTGTTGGAAAGGTGTTTCTATGAATTCACCATCTAACTCCACGTAGCGGAAAGAGTTAATATGGCTTATCATATACTCCTCCTCACCATGAATTATTATGATCTTACCCTGGACTGGGTACTTGAGCATCTGGTGTAGAGAAGAAGTGACTGCCCCAGCGTTGTGGATCCATGGCCTTCCCAATAAACATGAATATGACGGACGGATGTCCATCACATAAAATGTAGAATTGAAAATTTACATACCCACCTTAATTGGGATGTCCACTTCTCCGTGAACCATCCTCTTAGAACCGTCGAAGGCTCTAACAACGATATTACTGGGCTTTAGGGTCAAACCTTCACAGTCCAATATGTCCAGTTCTTTCTTTGGTAGGACATTTAAAGATGAACCGGTATCAACCAGAACGTGAGCAAGTGTGGTCCCTCTGCACTCTACCGAAACATACAGTGCATCATTATGCTTTCTTCCCTTAGACTTCAGATCGGCATCAGAGAAGCTAAGACCATTGTCGGCTGTAAGGCTGGCTACACACTCTTGAAATTGATCTACAGAAGTTTCTTGAGGCACGTGCGCCATCTTCAGGAATTTGATCAAGGATTTGGCATGAGCCTCGGAGCAGAGTAATAGAGCTAGCATAGAGATTTTTGAAGGGGGTTTCCCCAGCTGCTCTACGACGTCATAGTCGCTCTTCTTAATTATCTTTAAAATCTCCTCCATTTCCTTTTGGGTGGTCTCGGGGATAACCAAAGTCTGAGCGCTCGTCCTGAAGGGCGCTTCTTGGATCCCCTTACCTTTATCAGCAGTAACAGTAGAGGGTACAACTTCGGGAGTAACAATTTCTTCAATCACTGGACTTTGCAAAGATATCTAGACAGGCACAAGAGCACTTGAGGGTCCAAAGATTGCCCTTGGAGGAGCAATCTCCGGAGAGAAGATTCTTCCGCTACGAGTGATCTTACTTGTCCCCGCAATATTTCCTATATCAGGAGTTTCTTCATTGGAGCTTTCTTCAACTGATTCGATCTGCTTAACATCGTGGTAGAAGATCTCTCCTCCATAATTCCACGGTATCGTCTTGTTGGACTTATATGGGATAGGCCTCGGCATGGTAATCTTCAGCGGTACAAACTTTGGATCGGGTGTAATCTTAACAGGCCTTTTGCAGGTCTTGGAAAGATTGTCGGAAATGGTGATTATAGCAACATCATTGATCAGAGTAACAGGAGTAACAGTAGTGATAGTAGCAACAGGAGTTTTCTGAAAGAGGATTTCTTGAGTATCCATCAGGCGTTGGATGCCTGACTTCAACAGCGGATAGTCGGATTGCAAGGTCGAACAAAGGTAACAATCTTTTTCACAGCCCAGGAAAATCCCGGCTTTCAACAGATTCATCTTGATCATTGGCAACGGAGTCATTAAGTCATTAACAGCAGTAACATGAAGGTCTTCTATAATAGCATGGACATTATGACCATGTTTTGGCATAGGAGCGAATATCACATTAGGTTTTTCGGGGGCATCGAACTCCACCTCCTTGGCATCTATTAAATCTTGGATCTTGTTTTTAAGGGCCCAACAGTTGTTGGTGTCGTGCCCCACACTGTCCGAATGATATGCACATTTTGCATTTGAATGATAGTAGGGAGAAGAAGTATTTGGATCTTGTGGCGGATCTCTCAAGGTTGTAAGGTTCAGCTTTAAGAGATGGGGGAGGACCTGGGAAGGCGTCATGTTTATTTTGGTGAACTGCCTAGCAGGCCTTCCTCCTCTTTGTTGGTTGGCTCTTGGTTGATCATTTCTAGGTTGATCAGTTGTTGTCTTCTGGATCATCACAGCCCCCACCGTTGATCGGTGCTCTACTCTTCCTCGACCTTTCTAAGAGTAAACAGCTGACACCTCCTTCTTGGCTGGAAAAGGTTTTTTGACAGTGGCAGAAGCAGATGTATCTTTCTGAATTTTACCACTCTTGATGCCAGCTTCGACGCTTTCACCTGTCAGAATTAATTCGGTGAACCCTGCAGATGAGCTCCCGATCAAGTGATTGAAGAATGGACCTGACAGGGTCCCCAAAAACATATCAACTAGCTCTCTATCCGACAATGGTGGCTGCACCCTTCCAGCCAAATCCCGCCACTTCTGGGCGTACTCTTTAAAGCCTTCATTAGAGACCATACCCATACTCTGTAGTTGAGTACGATTAGGTGCTAAATCTGCGTTATATTGGTATTGCCGATAGAAGGCAGCAGCCAGATCCTCCCAGTTATGAACATCAGATCTCTCAAGTTGATAGAACCAGTCCAATTGTGTACCCGACAAACTATCTTGAAAAAAGTGGACCCACAGATCCTTATCAGAAGAGTGAGGTTAGATCTTTCTGATGTAGGACCGCATATACATCTTCGGACAGGACAAACTGTTGTATTTAGCAAATTTAGGCACCTTGAACTTGGGGGGAATGACGATCCCAGCAACCAACCCTAGTTCTTCGAAATCTAACCCAGGTACTCTTTGTACCTCCATGGCTGCCAGCCGATCTTCCAGATTTTTATACTTATCGTCCGCCGAAGGGTACTGCTGCTCAGAGTAATCTTCATCCTCTTCCTCTTCTTCTTCCTCTTCAGCCTCAGACTCGGAAGGTACCACAGCTCCTTTTCCTTTACCAACCCCTTCATCAGACGTCAAGGGGAAATCCAGGACTCTCCTAGCTTGGTTCTCAAATCTTCTTCCCATAGTGGCCACACCAATTTTTTTCTTTTTCCTTTTCCTTCTCTAACAGTGTTTTAAGGTCCTCTTGACCCTTTGCCAAGGTCATGAGGAGTTGTTGGAATTGGGAATTCTGTGCTTGCAGATCTTTGACCGTCTGCTCTATATCCATCTTGCTGAAATAAACAGCAGAAAGATAAGGAAACCTGGTGTGAAGACCTGTTTATGCATATGACGAATGATATGTATTCATGTAATGCATTCAAGGATTCAGAAATTCAAAGTTGTTGCAAATAAAAAGAACACACGTCATATTAATAAGAAGAAATTTGTTAGTACATAAATGCCCCATGGGCAAAATATTACAAAATTCTTAATGTAAAAATACGTTGCGCATCCTCTTTGGTGCGATGTAAGTGTTGAGATTCTGCTCTTCATGGAGTTGACGGGTAAGTTCCAAAACCTTCTTCTCACAGGCGTAAAAGCTGGCTTCAAAAGTATTTCGTTCTTCCTTGAGCTGTATCCAACTCTTTTGCAACTCTTCCAATGATGTTGGCATGTCAGGATGCAGGAGGGGGTCTGGAACCTCTCCTTCCATAACAGACTCTTTGATCATGGGGAGAATGTGGGGGTAAGGCATCATAAGACTCTGGGCGCGGGTTCGTACCCACTTGAGATAAGGCTCAAGGGGGATTGAATTCTTGTGCCCCAGTGTCTTACTATCCACTTTGTTGGGCATCCTCCAAGCTCGGATAAACCTTTGTCGAAGTCCTTGAGCGTCGTTGTCGAAGTCAAAAACCAAGTCCGGAATCAGCATGTCATGAGGGCCATCCCTTCGGGCATACCCAAATTGTCTTAGAGCTAAATAGGGGTTGTAGGTGATGCCTCCCCTAATGCCAAGTAGTGGGACATTAGGGAATTCCCCACAACAATCAATGATGATGACATTTTCTCTGGACCGAGAACACCAATGAACATCAGAATATGTAAGAGTCATCAATCGTTGCGACCACCTCAAGCCTTGTTCATTCTTCAAGATTGACTGGGGAAGGTGAGAAATAAACCACCTTGCTAGAAGAGGAGTACAGCACATGAGAACACCTCTTTTCCTCATTGCTCGTGTGTGAAATGAGTGTAAGATGTCCCCAAGGAATGTAGGCATAGGATTTTGAGATATGGAAATCTTGACAGCATTCACATTTATAAGCTGATCAGGGTTTTGGAACAAAACCAACCCATAGATGAGGAGTGCTATAATCTCTTCAAAATCTTTTAGATCTGGAGAATTCCAGCAGTCTTGTGCCTTCTCAAACAGAAACTTTGCCAAGAAACCCTTGACACCACTTATGGTTTCCCAATGACCTTTGATATCATATAGTTGCAAGTGTAAGGCTTGAGCAACATCTTCAGGCTTTGGTTCTCTTTCCGTACCGTTGTAGGGTAGTTGATGGAGAATAGAAATCCTCAGGAGTTGAGAAAATTCCTCCAAAGTAGGTACTAGTTGGTAATCAGGAAATGTAAAGCAATGGTGTAGGGGGTCAAAGAACTGGAAGAGAACTTTCACCATGTCTTCTTCAATATTGGAGTTGACCAAGTTGAGAAGTCTACCATGTCTTTCACTGAAGAGAGAATTCTCTGGAATCTTGGAAGTAAGCTCCTTGAGTTGAGGAGGAATTCTCACAAGGTTGACCTGAATTGTTTTTCTGCGGAGTGATTCCATAACCTACAAAATAAGAACAAAGATGAAGATCCAAACCCTTGAAATGGTTAGTGGATGCATATGATGCTTTATGATGTTCATGATGTATGCACAAGTATATGTACAAGAAAGTCACACAAGTTCCTAGTTTCAGGCTTGCATGGGGTTTCATAGGTAAGTACCCTCTTGAAGTTAGTTGGCTCAACCTATCCTATAAATAGTAACCGGGTTCTAAGGAGCTCAATATCACTGGATTATTTTCTGTGTACATTGTTTCAGTTTAGCCACTTAACTGGAGACCGAAATATTCCAAAAAAACAATCCTCAATGAGTGTAGTATCGAGTATCTACCAACTTCGGACTGCACCAAAGTCGGTCATCTCACTACCCCTAATAAAGCCAAGATGGTCAAGTAAGGTTCTAAGAGTTCATTAGTGCTTCATGACATCACTCAGCGGCCCCGTATTCTCTTTGATTGACTCAAAGGCTACCGGTACCCACAAATATGTCGCACTAATATATTTATTGCTTCAACCATGTTGGTATACCCCGCACAGTTTCCACAACGTATTGTTATTTACCTATGAATGTTTCCCAAATCCGGGTGGAGGATTCAAACCCAAACAAGAGAACCAAATGTAAAGTAATCAAAAGCAAACAAGATAAGCATGTAAAAGGTGATCTAGACCCTAAGGTTACTCCACTTTTCAAATATTCCCCAGCAGAGTTGCCAGTTCTATGATACGGTGGGAGAACTGACTTGAGGTTTTGTGTTTGTGTTCGTAAATGTTTCGGTTTAGCAAGAGTCGCCACCGACTTTTTATTTTATCCAAAGGAAAGGTCAAAGAGCACAGGAAAGACCTTTGAGATGTTTTCTTAGGTTCGGGGAGTAGATTATGAAAAGGGAAGGTGCAAGCACCCTTTTCATCCATGGTTATCCATGGGCTCTTAGTTACTTGTTTAGATCACTTGCTTTTGCTTTTCAATTGTTTGAAATGGTGCTTTGTGTGTGGTTTTTGAAAATGTTTTGAAAAGAGGCCATCGTTGTGGCAACCTTTGTAATGATTCTTGTTTGAATATATACAAAGGTGTATTGTCTTTTGAAAAGATTTTTCAATGTTTGAAAGTTTATTTAGGGAAATGGTTTTGGAATTGTGTTGTGAAGTGTGTTTGAAAATAGCAAGGATGTTTTGCAAGTTTTGATCAAGTAACTAAGATTTATCTACCCTATTTTGCTCAAAGGTATTTCCTACACATTTTTAACCCTTTTGACAGTGTTGTTTTACCATTGCATTTAGTAAACAACCTTGTATTAGGATGTTTAAACGGGACAGGCGCGGGTCATCGTATTGACCATGATAGCAATTGTGTTAAGTATCTTTAGCAAATTTTCCGAGGGACTAGATCATTTTGTATAGGCAACCAAGATAGCGTCATCGAGGGACTATGATCTTTTGTTTTGTTTTTGTTTTGCCAAAGTACTCAACATGCATAACATGGCCCGTTTTTAAGGAAACAAGTGGATGTAACCCAAGGGGTGCATGTGTGCATTTGTGTTTGTCATTTTCATGCATTTAGGTCTTGTATTAGGTCAAGCTACTTGTTTTGATTTTGGGTTTTTTTGCATACAAACCCTAATCTCTAATCATGGCATAATTGGAAGCATAAATGCGTAAAGGTAAATTTACCACTATTACAACATGTTTATGGGGAGGGGGATACAATATTTGAATGGGGATTATTTGGCAAGAAATTAAAACCCTAATTTTACTATTACATCCAAATTGAATCAATGGCATAAATAATAAATAAATGATATTTAAGTAAACAAATTAAATAAATATACAAAATATTATGAATATGCAAAAATGTTTATGTTTATTTTTTATGTATGTAAAAAATATTTAATGCAAATAGAAAGAAATAAATAAAAAAAAGATTTTTTTTTATTAAGGGTAAAACCCTAATTTTCTTTTTAAGAAAGTAAATATATTAACTATATTATTTATGTACAATAAAAATAAAAATATATTCAAGTGTAAAAAATATATTTAAAAAAAAGAAGTATTATTTTTAATAAGGGTGGAAACCCTAATTTTTTTGTTTTAAGATAATATATATTATATTAATTATTTTATATACAAAAAATAAAATATAAATATACACAAATATTTAGATAAATAGTATTATATGAGAAAAAATATTATTTTATAGGTATAAATGATAAAAATATATATATAATATTTCTATAATGTTTATAAGTTTTTATTAAATAAAATAAAAGTATATACTACTTAATAATTATTTTCATGTCTAAAAAAATAATAAAATAATAAAAATAAATGTGAAAATTTATAAAAATATTTTTGGGTAATTTTATGTTTGGAAAATATAAAATAGAATAAGAAATGAAAAATAAATACAAAAATATAAAAATGTAAAGAAATTGGGCCAGGGAGGTGTATTCAGTAAAAGGGGGGTGTCAATAGTGAGCCAGGACCAAGCCCAGCCCAACAGACTTCATTTTCAACCTTTGTCTCAAACAAAACACGCGCCCTGTACAAATCTCCAGATCCTGCATACGTACTCTAATGCAAAAACACATAACATCAAAGTTGTAGCATTTTTCAAGACGAATTCAACCATATAAGAAACTTGTCCTAACTCTCAAATACCAGAGAGAATTTCTCTGGCCCTAAATCCTAACCTAATTTTTTTCAGGAAGTTCATGGATCAAATTCTCTTAGCATGCTTAACTAAAATGAAAACTGAGCATATGTACAGCTTCATGGCTATGAATACTACATTTTTTATTCACAAACCTAAGCCTAATTATTCCTAAATAGAGAGATAGGAAGTTGACAAAAACCTGTTTCAGTTGACTTCGTGTATGGCAATGTGGAGCTTTTCAGTGAGGCCTGAGATGTTTGGGAGCTTGCTTGAACTTCCTCTGACCTTCCACAATGCCTAGCTTGCCTTGAATGTGCTTGAACAAGCCTGTAGAACTCAACCTGCACAAGCTGAAATCAAAAATGGAAAACCTTGTAAATGGAGTTACAGTCAGTATTTAAGGGTTGGGATAGCTTGGATGGGTTATGTGGAATGTGTTTGAACCAGTTTGAGGCAAAACGCACGAGGGATTTGTGCTATGGAAATCAAACTGCAAGGAGTGCCCTGTTTTTCCAAATGAAGATGATTTTGTGCTATGGGAGGTTTGAGGGCTCAAAGGATCGTGATTCTAGCTCAAGGGGATGTGAGAAACTTGTCTCAAAAGCTTGCACAAGTTGGTTCTATCTGATCTGCCAGTTGTAGTGTATTTGATATGTTTCTTGTATAGGAAGCAAAAAATGAGAAGTGATGTAAGACCAGCCTATACAGGCTATCTATCAGCTTGCACACTATGCCCTTGGCCCCTCAAGTTGGTGGATTTGATTTGCTGCACAAGTTATGGCTCAATGCCCAAGGATGCAGTTTTGACATAAAGCATGATTTAAGCAAAAATGGTAATGTTGCTTTTTCTATTTAAGGATTAATCTTGTGTGCAATGCTCTAATGACCAAAACAAAACCTTGGACCAATGGATTTGCATTTAATTATTGAGTATGGAATGGTTTTGAGACCTCTAATCAAGTACAAAGTAAGCTGATTAGAGTTTGCAACTTGTATCACTATGAACATGCCATGGATGAAAAGTGAATTTTTGCCAACTTAAAGCCTTCGATTCTCCCTAACAACAAATGAGTTTGGAGAGTTCCTGGACATTTTGGAAAGCTTGCAACATGCAATAAATTCCATATTTGAAATTCAATTTGATATTCCAAGTGGAACTATGTGAAAAATGGCCATGAAGATATGTCAAAATCCTGCCTAAACTAGGGCAAAATATCACCAAGTTAAAAGTTTCAAGGACCCTTGTTCCAAAAATCATAACTTGAGATCCAAGATTCTTTTGGGAAAACTTTGTGAATCAAAGTTGTAGACTTTGTGGAGGAATACAACTTTCATGTTGGAAGTTTTATTTGAATCCAATTCCATCGTGGTGAAAATGTTGGGCAAAGTTGGGAAAAATTAAGGAAATTTCATAACTTAGAAAAATTCTAAGTTATGAAATTTTTCAACTTTAAACCCTAATTTGCAAATTTGGGTTTCTTGATGAATAAGTTTCATGTTTTGACACATCTTGATGAAAAATGACCCTTGGCACTTGATTTTGACTAAAAAGTCAAAGTTTGACTTTTCAGTATATAGTCAAATTTTGATCAGTTGACTGAAAAATTCATCTGTCAATCCAATGCATTTGAGATCTTTTGAACCTTGTTAATAGGTAAAGATGATTCCATTGAGTCCTTGAGTCCATGCTTGAACCCACTTTGCCATTGGCTAGGTGAAAAATCAGAAATTGCCCTTGTGCAGTCAAAACCCTAAAAATGACCATTTTGCCCTTTTGATGATCTGATCAAATTTCTTGAGGAATTATGGTCCAAACTTGATCAAATGGTTCATATGAGTCTCACTATAAAAAATACTCTTATTTGCGACATATATTAGCGACGTGGTTATCACGTGAGTAATAAATGCAGTTGCGACGTGATAACCACGTCGCAAACATATTTTAATGATACATAACGCAAGTCAGAGACGTTTGTATAGTAAAAAAATCAGCGACGTGTCTTACACGTCGCTACAGAAGGGGGAAATTTGAAATTTGGTAGCGACGTGATAGCCACGTCGCTACATTAAAGGGGGAAAAATAAAGTTGGTTGATGATAGGGTTGCAGAGTGGGAAAGAGAATAATATTTATGTTTAGTTTGTAGCGACGTGAATATCACGTGGCAATGTTGCGACGTGACAGTCACGTCGCTACTTGACGTTTACATCTCCAAAGTTACAGCAGCGTTGTCTTCCTTTCTTCTTCCTTTCTTCTTCCTTTCCTCTTCCTTTCTTCTTCCTCTCAAACCCATTCTTCTTCCTCTCAAACCCAAATTCCCAAATCAAATTTCCTCCATCCCAAATTGTTGAAGAAAAATAAGGTATTCATATTTTGATAAATTTGTATTTCGTTTGTTCATTATTTATTATACTGGTAATAAATATTAAAAAGAGTATTTGTTCATTTGTTCATTATTTGTAGAGAAATTTGAAGAAGAATACCAAGAGCTATACAAGAAGAAGCAAATTAAGTGAAGAAATTATATAGAGGTATTTATGCATTTTTTTTATATTTTATATGTATTATATAGATTAGTAGTATATGTATTTTGTGGTTAGGGAGTATATGTATTTTGTTAGTAGTATATGTACTGGTAATAAAAAATTTTAGAAAACATAAAATTAAAAGTCTTATTTTTTATAGATGTATATATATATGTTAACACATAAATTTAATAACATATTTAAAAACAAAAATGTATATTATATTTATTATAATAGTTTTATTTTTTTATTTATATGTTAAAGATATGAAAAAAAAAATTATATATTAAAATAAGAATTTATAAAAAACATAATTAAAAAAAGAGTATATATATTATATTATTATTTTAATATTATTGTTGTATATATAATAAAAAGTATATATGTTATTATTTGTTTTCTAATATTATTGTTGTATATATAATAAAAAGTAAATATTTTATATTATTGTTTTTTGATATTATTGTTATGTAATAAAAAATTATATATTTTACATTTGAATATTTATTTATATGTTAGTATATATATATAAAAAAGCAAACTTTATATTTTTAAGAATAGTATTAAATAGTTTAAGAATAATATTATTAAGTTGATTAATATTTCTAATGAAAAAGACAATGATTGTATAAATGTGCAGTATGGAATATTATCGGTATTATCGCAGTTGGATGTACGATAGAACATATCGAGGAAGAAGTGGACTTAAACCCAATTTTATAGTAGGAGTTGATGGGTTTATTAAGTGGGCGTTTGCTCAGGATTATTGTCGAAGCGAAGGAGGGGTTAGGTGTCCCTGTCTTAAATGTGAATGTAGACCAATAATTAGTGACCCAGAGGAAGTAACACGTCATCTGCATAGAAGGGGATTCATTGAAAATTATTGGGTTTGGACGTATAATGGTGAAGAACTACCGGTTAATGTACCAGCAGACGGGGGGAGGACCCAGTTTTCCATTTCTACAGACTGGCGTGCCTTCATCATTCCAGCAGACGGGGGACCCACACAGATGTCTTCATCCTTCCAGCAGGCGGGAGGGTCCAGCACCCCACACTCCACACACATTGGAGGACCCAGCAGTCCACGTCTGACACAGGCTGGACGATCCCCCAGTCCCCGTCCCACACAGGCTGGCGGAACTCGCGCCCCACGTCTTAGACGGACCGGAGGATCACGCATCCCACATCCCACACAGGCTGCAGGATCCAGCACCCCACGTCCTACACAGGCTGACGGTGAGGCAGATGTGGTAGCTGATGATATAGATGGAGCTGATCTTCGTGAGAGAGATGATCCGAGTGAGATTCATGTCATTCACGGGAGGTTTTGGATTTGGCCGAAGGAAGCAAGTAAGTTTCTTATATAAACTTTTATTTAAGTACATATTCATTTTAATATTTTGTATAAATTTATAATTAATATTGTTTATTCAAAATCTTGTTGTTTAGTTTCGCGCCAAGTCGGACGGCTGCCAAGGTTATTAATTATATAATCCAGCAGATGTATAAATCATCTTGGAGGAACTTTGGCGAGGTTACAAATAAAGAAGAATGGTTTAAAAAATTTAAGGTATTGTTATTTATTTAAGTTGTAAATTTAATATATTTTTTTAGTATTGTTATTTAAGTCACATTTTAATGATAATTACTTAACTTTTTATTTTAATGTCATACAACATTGCAGGAAAAATGTGTGTGGGATCCGTTGAATGAGAAAATTATGGAAAAAATCTATTATAGCAGAACTTCTAGAAGATTTTCTGATATAATGCGGCGGGTTAGG
Organism: Vicia faba; assembly: GCA_948472305.1. Lineage (NCBI taxonomy): Eukaryota > Viridiplantae > Streptophyta > Magnoliopsida > Fabales > Fabaceae > Vicia > Vicia faba. The sequence continues at coordinate 794,006,860 of OX451741.1, forward strand.
GAGAATTATGAGCTGCATGGTATCCGTCCTAACTGGATAGGCGTAGAGGTTTTTGGCGAACTTCGTACATATTGGGGTTCGCCAGAATTCAAGGCCAAATCCGAAAATTTTAAGAAGATGAGGGCATCCGAAAAGGGGGGATGTGTCAATACTGTTGGAAGTATTAGCACTGCAGAGTATGTCTGGTGGATGGTAAATATTACTAATTTTTTAAGTTATATATATATTTTTATTCATAATATTTTTTACTAATTATTTTTAACTTTATTATTTAGACTAAGGAGATGGGGAGACCACCATTGATCATTGAGTTGATTACGAGGACTCGGACAAAGAAATCGGGAGGTTTTGTCGACGAGCGCACCAAGAGAGCTTTTGTAAGTAATTTAATTTATGTTTTTTTTTAAGTTAATAACAAAAATAGTGACGTTATTTTCACGTGGCAATCTATAAGTTGTGGCATGATTATCATGTGGCAACTGATAAATTGCCATGTGACTGATTTTCATGTGGCAACTGATACATTGCCACGGGAAAATCACGTGGCAATTCATAAGTTGATTTGTGAAAATCACGTGACAAATTTTTAATATATTTGAATTTAGTATAATTTAATATATAAATGTTTTAATTTAGCATAAATTTAATATATATATATATATATATATATATATATATATATATATATATATATATATATATATATATATATATATATATATATATATATATATATATATATATATATATATATATATATATATATATATATATATATATATATATATATATATATAATGTTTTTTTTAGTTTTATTATTTAATGTATGTGTAGGATGATTATCAGACATTGCTAGCACGTTTTCTGGAACACAATCCTCAATATAGGCCAGCAGAAGGGGAGCCGCTTAATGGTGATGTTGATTTCTATATTTGGAATAAGGTTGTTACTGGAAAAGGGCCTAATGGTTTCTTTTTTACGGGAGGAAATTTGGCCGCCGGCTTGAGAGTTGGTGATCGTAATCTGTTTCAACGACTTAGAGATGGAGAGGGAGGGTCACGTCAACCGAATCTGACACAGGTTCAACTTGAAACAGTAAGACAATTGGCGGCAAGTGAAGTGAGACACGAAATGGAGGCCCAAATGACGACAATGAGGCAAGAGCAGGAGCAGCAGTTAGAGATCATGCGGAAGAGGCAATCTGATATGGAGGAGCAGATGAGACGGTTTATGCAAGGTGGTGGAAATCAAAATGTTCCTGATCATACACAGCCGGATGATGACGGAATTGATGATTTTGATCTTGATAATTATCCGGGTGAAGATGCCCCGTGAAAACATTTTATTTATTTCGTTTTTATATTTGCATTTATGTAAGATATTTATTTTTATCATTTTAAATTATTAAATTATATAACATTTTATTATATGACTTTATTTTATAAAATTCTATTATTCGAATATATAATAAAATACTATTATTCTAATAATTTTAATATATAAATTTTATTATATAAATTTTATTATTTAAATTTTATTATATAAATTTTATTATATAAATTTTATTATTTAAATTTTATTATATAAATTTTATTATTTAAATTTTATTACATAAATTAATTAATATAAAAAATAATTACTAAACAATTTTTTTAAAAATAAAAACGTCACCTGTAGTGACGTGGGAACCATGTCACAAATTAGTGAAATGATTCTCACGTCGCAACTAAAGCTGCTATGTCAAATTTTATATTCCCTAAAACAAAGTTGTTGTGACGTGAATACCACGTCACAACTTTGTGACGTGGTATTCACGTCGCTACTGGCTCCCCAGCGACATAAGTGTCCACGTCGCTATTTTTGTTTTGCCACGTGATTTTGATGTTTGCCACGTGATTTTCACGTGGCAAATAAGCTTCTTTTTTGTAGTGTCTATAATGTTGATGTGGATCGAAATTTATGAGGTTTGACTATAAATTGGCCACAGTTGACTTTTTCCCCAATACAGCTGATTTTTAGGTCAACTGTCTAATTGACTGGGCAAAATTTTGATTCAAGGCTTGAAACTTGGCATGGATAATCTTATAATTCCAACATGAAGTATGAAATCCACTTTGAGCATTAGAAGTCCAAAATTACTTGTGCAAACTCAAACCCTAATTTAGGTCAATAGTGCAAGGAGATGTCTTGAGCAGAGCAAACCCTAGCTTGATCTTGAGATCAAAGAGCCTTGTGATGAGAAATTTTGATAAAATGAGAGGGCAAATTTTGGGGTACAACAGGTTGGATGTGAAACTTGCTACATTTGGCAAAGAGAGGTAAAAACTCTTAAAGCAAAACTTGACAAGGCTTTACAACCCAAAATTACTTTTAGCATTGATAGATCAAATTTCAGAAGTAGTATGATAAATCCATATCAAAAATACACTTATGAAATAAGAGATCCTCCAATAAAAAGTAACTTATCCAAAACTTTAACATGTTTACATTGTTACAAAATGGGGCACACCATTAGCAAATGTCGATTTAGGAGGTTTTTGGTCCCTCAAGGAATTTTCTAATGGTTGCCAAAATGCAACTCAAATATCATTCACACACAAGGACCCAATAAAAATTGGGTACCTATTCCCTTGTTTAAATTTGTAGGTGGAATTTCTTGAGACTACGGAGAAAAGATGGTTTCTCGATAGTGGGTTCTTAAGACATATGATGGGCGACATCTCCCTATTTTTTGACTTTGTGGCGAAAAAAAAAGGATTTGTCACCTATGGAGACAATAACAAGGGAGTGATACTCGGTAAAGGTAGTGTAGGTAATCCCTCTTCTACTACTATCTCAGATGTCCTATTATTTAATGGTCTTAAACACAGTCTTATTAGCATTAGTCAATTATGCGACAAAGGATACAATGTATCATTTTTAAAATATTTTTGCATAATTGAACACAATGGTAAGAAAGATGATGTGTTCAAAGGCTTGAGGGTAAACAATGTATACATGTTTGACTTTAATAATGTGTCCCAAACCGGAGCTAAATGTCTAGTCACCTTAAATGAGTATTCATGGTTATGGCATAGACATCTAGCTCACTCGAATTTTGATTTGTTAAATAAAATTGTATCAAAAGATTTAGTAGTCGGTCTACCAAAACTAAAATTTTACAAGATCACTTATGTGATGCTTGCCAAATGGGGAAGCAAACTAGAATCTCAATTAAATCTAAAAACATCATTTCTACAAAGAGACCTCTTGAACTTCTTCATATGGATCTTTTTAGACCATCTAGAATTAAAAGTCTAGGTGGTAACTACTATGGATTCGTTATCGTAAATGACTACTCAAGATTTTATTGGACAATTTTCTTGGCAAATAAAAGTGACACCTTTATGGCATTTGAAATTTTTTCCAAGTTTTCTCAAAACAAATTGAACACTAGCATAGTTATGTTAGAACAAAGTTTGAATCTACTACCCTATGTTTAAGTTTTGATGATAACAAAATGAAAAGATATACTATTTATATGATTCATGTATGAACTATTTGCTACCTAAAAATATTACGTTCTGCTTTGCAGAAACTCTGATAGGTATCAGCAAGAGCACACTTAATCAGCATCAGAATATTGGTTCTTGTCATCAGCATCAGAAGTTTCTATATCAGAATACCAGAATCAGAAGATTAACTCACGTGTATGCTGAAGCTTGATGAACAGAACTGCGCTCAACACTCTGATAAAGAAAACAACAGTTCATCAGCAGTTAAGCAGAGTCAGAATGAGCTAAGCCAGAACATGCATTAAGTAAGCAACGGTACTGTGCATTGAAAGCAAATTATTACCAACGGCCTCATTCCAGACAAGATCTGCTTGATAAGGAAAGTTTGTTATTAGCATTGAATCAAGAATATTGCTCCAACGTTCAACAATCTCAGAAGCTCTCTGATGTATTTGCTCTGATGAATGTAAGTTCCCTCTGGTGTTTGATTGATCTGAATTCCTAGAAAGAATTTCAGTTCCCCCATGAGGCTCATCTCAAATTCTGCCTGCATATACTTAGCAAATTTTCTTCCAAGAGAAGGATTAGTAGAACCAAAAATAATATCATCAACGTAAATTTGACAGACTAAGATGTCATTCTTAACTGATTTACAGAATAAGGTAGTGTCCACCTTCCCTCTGGTGAATTCATTTTCTAACAGAAAGTTACTTAGCCTTTCATACCAAGCTCTGGGAGCTTGTTTCAGACCATATAGTGACTTCTTTAGTTTGAAAACATGTTCTGGATGTTTTGTATTTTCAAAACCAGGGGGTTGGTGCACATAAACCTTTTCTTTTATATAACCGTTTAAGAATGCACTCTTGACATCTATCTGATGCAGAGTGATGCCTCTATTAACAGCAAATGAAATTAAAAGTCTGATAGATTCTAACCTGGCGACTGGAGCAAAGGTTTCTGTATAGTCTATCCCCTCTTGCTGACTATAACCTTGTGCAACCAGTCGTGCCTTGTTTCTGATGACTTCACCTTGTTCATTTAGCTTGTTTCTGAACACCCATCTTGTTCCAATGACGTTGAATCCTTTTGGTCTGGGAACAAGATCCCATACGTCATTTCTGGTGAATTGATTCAGCTCTTCTTGCATTTCCAGAATCCAGTCATTATCCAGAAGTGCTTCGTCAATAGAAGAAGGTTCAATCAGAGACACAAGTCCCATGAGAGTTTCTTCAGAGTTTCTGAAGCTTTCTCTTGTTCTGATTGGATCTTCCTTTCTTCCTAAGATAGTCTCTTCTGGGTGATCCAAGCTGCTTCTGGGTAATCTCTTCTGAGGTTGATCAGCAGCTGTTGTAGGATTGCTAGCAGTGCTCCTTTCAGATGTTGAAGGAGTGTCTGTGTTGAGATCTTCTGATGACTTGTCTTCAGAACCTGTAAATTCAATTTCCATGCCTGCAAAAACTTCATTCTGCTTTGACTTTTCAGAGTCAAGCTTATCATCAAAACGAACACTGATTGATTCTTCCACAATCTGTGTTTCTGTATTGTATACTCTGTACCCTCTTGAGCGTTCAGAGTATCCTAACATAATACACTTCTGTGCTTTAGAGTCAAACTTGTTCAAATAATTCTTTGTATTTAACATAAAACAGGTACATCCAAATGGATGAAAATATGAAATGTTGGGCTTTCTGTTCTTCCACAATTCATATGGAGTCTTTTCCAGAATAGGTCTTATTGAGATTTTATTCTGAATGTAGCACGCTGTGTTTATTGCCTCTGCCCAGAAGATCTTAGCAACATTTGTCTCATTGATCATGGTTCTGGCCATTTCTTGCAATGTTCTGTTCTTTCGTTCTACAACTCCATTTTGTTGGGGAGTTCTAGGACAAGAGAAATCATGCAGAATGCCTCTGTCATTAAAGAATGACTCAAAATCTTTGTTTTCAAATTCTCCACCATGATCACTTCTGACTTTAACGATTCTATGATCCTTTTCATTCTGAACTTGGTTACAGAAGGTAACAAACACAGAGTGTGACTCGTCCTTGTGTCTTAAGAACTTTACGCATGTCCATCTGCTATAGTCATCTACGATTACTAAACCATACTTCTTGCCACTGACTGAAGCAGTTTTAATTGGTCCAAATAAGTCAATGTGCAGAAGTTCTAATGGCTTAGAGGTAGAAACAACATTTTTAGATTTAAAAGAAGGTTTTGCAAACTTGCCTTTCTGACATGCTTCACACAGAGCATCTGAATTGAACTTCAAATTAGGAAGTCCTCTGACTAGATTGAGTTTGTTAATCTGAGATATTCTTCTCATACTAACATGCCCCAATCTTCTGTGCCAGATCCACTGCTCGTTGTTAACAGACAGAAGGCACTTTACATTCTGACTTTTTAGTTCAGAAAGTTTGATTTTGTAAATGTTGTTTTTCCTCTTACCATTAAACATGATAGTCTCATCTTTCTGACTAACAGCTTTACATGATTTTTTATTAAAGATTATATCATAACCGTTATCACTTAATTGACTTATGGATAACAGATTATGCATTAATCCATCTACTAGAAGAACATTATTAATAGAGGGAAGATTTCCATTACCTACAATTCCAGAGCCAATTATCTTTCCCCTCTGATTGCCTCCAAAGCCAACGTGGCCTCCAGGCTTAAGTTCCAGGCTTTGGAACATATGCCTTCTTCCCGTCATGTGTCGCGAGCAGCCAGAGTCCAGGTACCATGACTGGTGTTTCTGACTTGCTGCTAAAGATATCTGCAACATGTATTATTTTATCCTTAGGTACCCAGAATTTCTTGGGTCCTGATTTGTTAGTTTTACCAAAACTCTGGTTGAATTTTGGTTTCACAGAGTACTTACTGCTAGTGTATTTAATATCATGTGTGTGACCATACACAAAATGTGAATTTAGAGGAGTGTGTTTAATGGTTAAGTCCATGACATTCTTTGGTGTATGAACCTTACCTTGGTATCCTATTCCTTTCCTGTCGTTTCTGCTAACTCCATAGATCATTGAGGCCATTTTGCTTCTATCTATGCTTTTAGCAAGGAAATTCTGGAAACTGTGATCATACTCCTTGATAATCTCATCAGCGTTGCTGGGAGTTTCAGAAATTGGTTCCTTCTGAGAGTTTTGTAAAGTGTTTTCTAATTTTGAAATCTTATTTCTCAGCTCAGAATTCTCCAATTTGAGACTCTCAGTCTTATTAGAGTCAGATTCAAGATTCCATTTTAGGTCTCTGAATTTAACTCTAATTTGCTGATACCTTTCCAGAATTTCATTAAGGCTTTCAGCAAGTTCAGCCTTGGTAAAATTAACAGCAAAGTTAGGAAATACCTCTTCAGTGTCTGATTCAGAGTCTGATTCAGAAGCTTCACTATCTTCTGAAATGTTAGCCATGAGAGCTATGTTGGCTCTCTCATCATCTGATTCTGAGTCAGCTTCAGACGAGTCAGAGTCATCCCATGTAGCCATGAGACTTTTCTTCTTTTCTCTTCCAAACTTCTTTTTGGACTTTTCCCTCTGAATCTTTGGGCAGTCACTCTTGTAGTGTCCTTGCTCATTGCACTCATAGCAGATGATGTCCTTGGTGTTTGGCTTTTTGCTACTTGAGGAGCCTTCAGATCTTCTGTATCCAGAGGAAGAGTCTATCCTTCTGTATCTGGAAGAGGACTCGTTCTGATCAGATCTTCTGGGATTCCTGAACTTCCTTTGCCTCTGCTTCCACAGTTGATTTACTCTTCTGGAGAGGAGGGAGAGTTCGTCTTCTTCTGATGAGGATCCATCAAATGTTTCTTCAACTGCCTGCAAAACTTTAGACTCAGATTTTTTGTTAGATTTTAATGCTAAAGGCTTACCTTGCTTCTGAGGCTTGTCAACTTCTAGCTTTATCTCATGACTTCTGAGGGAGCTGATAAGTTCCTCCAGAGTGATTTTGTTGAGATCTTTTGCTAGCTTCATAGCTGTAACCATTGGTCTCCACTGCTTGGGTAAACTTCTGATGATTTTCTTGACATGGTCAGCAGTAGAGTATCCTTTGTCCAGAACCTTGAGACCAGCTACCAGAATCTGGAATCTTGAGAACATTGTTTCAATGGATTCAGATTCTTCCATTTTGAACGCCTCATACTTCTGAATGAGCGCCAGAGCTTTAGTTTCTTTGACCTCAACGTTGCCCTCATGCGTCATTCTGAGTGAGTCAAAAATGTTCTTTGCTGTGTCTCTGTTGGAGATCTTTTCATATTCAGTATAGGAGATGGCGCTGAGAAGGATGGTTCTGGCCTTGTGGTGATTCTTGAAGTCACGCTTTTGTTGGTCAGACATTGTTTTTCTGTCAATCTTCTGACCGCTTGCATTCACAGGGTGCGTGTATCCATCTGTCACCATATCCCACAGATCAGCATCATGTGCCAGAAAGAAGCTTTCAATTCTATCTTTCCAGTAATCAAAGTTTTCTCCATCAAAGACTGGAGGTTTGCCGCTGAATCTGTCTCTGTCCTCATGGTTGTCATTGCTGGTGTGAGAATAGTTTCCTGCCATTGTGCTTTTCTGACGCTGGATCTTGTACTGACACGGTTAAGTGTTTTAGCTCAGAACCAGGCGCTCTGATGCCAATTAAAGAAGTGAAAAACACAAGAAGGGGGGGTTGAATTGTAAAACTGAAAATCAATGCAATGAACAAGGTATTTTTATCCTGGTTCGTTTGATCTCAAACTACTCCAGTCCACCCGTCAAGGTGATTTCGCCTCTCTCCAGCGAGGTCTTAATCCACTATATTCAACTTAATATTACAAACTGCTTTAACAACTGATAAAGCCTTCTTGATGCAAACCACAACCCGGTTTGTCAAGGAAACACTTTCTTACAAAGAAGATAAATCTAGGTGTGTGAATGTTTTCTACAAAACTGTATCACAACTGTGATGTATACACAACTTAAGCTTATGAAACTAGATTGCTAAACAATGATTGAGTAAGGAGATATGTAGCGTTTAGCAAACTGAGAGAAGGAAGATTATGATTAGCTTTTAGGCGTGTAAAATGTTGGAGAGCATTAGCCAATTCAATCTTCATAGTCTTGTTTATATAGCACTGAGATTGTTGAACGTTGGAGCAACATTCTTGATTCAATGTTCAACAATCTCAGTGATATATAAACAAGACTATGAATATTGTGATCACTGAGGATCACATAGCAAGGTTAATTGGTTACAGTGGCGGTGGTGTCCGCTGTATTGATATGGCTGAGAGATGTGCTGACGTGGGCGTCATAGCAGAAAGGATTTTCACCCATGGGGTGCCCAGCAGCAAGATCAAAGATCTGAAGGATCATCACAGAGTTTGGGCGAAGATAATTCCGGGGTGCTTTAACCATAGGAAGCCAACTAGTTCCCCTGATTACATAAATGTAGATCAGCAGTTTCTGATCTAATTTATCAATCAGAAGGTAAAAATCAACTTGGCTCATCTTCTGTTCAATCACCTCAGAACAAGCGTGAAGGAAACCAGGGAAGAAGAAAGAACAAAGAAGGATTGGATACCCTTTGGAAGGCTGATATCAGATATTCTGACTGAGAATAGGCTGATAGAGCATCTGATAGAAGCTCAAGAGTTAAGCACCATTGAACCAACGGTTGGGAAGCCTCTGAACACGAAGAACTTGAAGAAAATGAAGTTGATAGAGAATATCAAAAAGGAACCCAGCGCTACTCCTATTGCTGATATCACCAGCAGAAGAGTCCCACTGAGTGACTTTCCTTTATTTTCTGAGATATAATCCAAGCCAGTGGTAGTTCTCAGATATCTGGACGCGTGCAAAGCTGATGGTACAGATCCCAGTCTGAAGATCAAAGATCTGCACCAACCTCAACCAGAAGTGACACTGAAGAAGACGAAGAAAAGGAAGGCACCTTCAGAAGGATCATCCCAGCAGACACCCAAGAAAAGAGGTAATTTATCTGCTGCTTCTGTTTTAAATTCTTCTACTATTCCAGCATCAATTCCACCTCTAACCTCTCATAGAATCTCAATCCCCATCCCAAAAATAGATGAAACTAAACCAGAAGATGACCCTTCTGAAGCATTACAACTCAGAAGACCCCGAACCAAACATCCCAAACCAACAATCTCAACAACATTAGCACTTGACAAAGTGCTGTCTGACATTGATCAACACACTTCTGATCACTCCTCCATTAATCCAAACACTGAACCACAAATTGTCCACTCTCCACAACCAGAAAAACCTCTCTCACCCATTCCAGAAGAACCTCTTATCCCTGAACAACCAGAAATTCCAACAACTTCTCCACAACCAGCAATTCCTTCTCCCTCTCCTCAACCAGAAATTCATCCACCATCACCTCAACCTGAGTTTCATCACTCTGAAACTCCAACTCCTCCACCTTCTGAACCTCATTCACCTCAACCATCACCTCTGGCAATCCAGCTGCCATGTGGAACAACAGTCACAATGGCCCAGTTGCCATCCTCACCAGAATCTACACCACCAAATACTCCCAAAACCCCAAACAGTCCAATCATTATCTCTGATTCTCCCACTCCATCTCCAAAACAAACAGCTCCCAAGCAAACCACCGAAAACCCCAGCAGGACCTTCATAGACTTAACAATCCTTGACCGTCTTGCTGGTCTGAAAAATAAAATAGCCATTCCAAAACCAAAACAACCAGATGTTGGCTCTGGTATTATGAATTTTGAAACAGGTTTGCAGCAGTGGATTGCTTCTCTGAAGCAAGTCTGTCCTGGAATGATTGACCCAGCTGCCTCTGACCAGCTCTGGTCACAATTTAGAATTTGGGTGCGTGCTGAAGCCCTCAAGTTGCAGGATATCAACTATGAGCAGGCACAACAGAACTTCAGCAAGCTGCTGAAGGAAGTTGAAAGTCAGCTGCCACAGGAAGACGTGCTCCCTCTGGATAGTGAGCCATGGTCTAAGAAACAGCCAGCTTCAAAGGTGCAACCAGAAGAAGACAAGACTACTCAAGCTGAAGCAAGTCAAGGAGAAGATGTTGTAGAAAGCTCTCAGAAGCTCTCTGCTTCTGATGTTTCTCAAGCTGCCTTGGACAGGCAGACTCTGGAAGAGCTGAAGCTGAATGACATGCGTTTGCAGCAAAGGATGGATGAAAATGTCCAGAAGATGAAAGAAAGGATGGATGTGCAGGATAGCAAGATTGACACAGTTGTCAGCATGGTACACAAGCAGAATGAGACTGCTGATCAGATCAAAGCCATGCTGGAGAACTTGTTCACACGCTTTCCTCCCCAACCTTAGTTTTTCATTCATGTCTTTTTCATGTTTTCTTTGATTATCTGTTGTACTGTTTTGTTTGATTCTAAACCTTTTAATATGACAAGTTTTTCTGTTCTTAACTATTTTAGCACATCACTTACACTTTTTGATTGCTGACAAAAAGGGGAAGAACAAGAATGATATTTTAAATAATAACGGATTACTAAGACAGAAATTCTCGAACATTCTAACTCTGATATACTTGAATATGTTTTCTGTTTTGCTTAAGTCTACAGATACAAGAAAGCTCCATGATACTCTGAAGACTAAAGCTCTGATACTCTGACCCAAAGCAAAGCTCTGACAAGAAAAGCTCTGATACGCTGATCTGAAGCTCTGCTCTGATATGCTGATCTAAAGCTTCTGATAGTCAAAACTCTGAGAATCTGATGTTCAAAGAAAGGCAATAAAAAATCTGATCCTGAAGAACTCTTGGAATTAAAAAGGGAAGCAATAAACTCAGGGGGAGTATCTCTCAACTCTTATCCCTTATCTTTCATAACCTCTTACTCTGATACATCTTATCATTTAGTTACCTCTGATACTCTTTCACGTTATTTTCAATTAAAAAATATCTAGTTTTTGTCATCATCAAAAAGGGGGAGATTGTTAGAACAAAGTTTGAATCTACTACCCTATGTTTAAGTTTTGATGATAACAAAATGAAAAGATATACTATTTATATGATTCATGTATGAACTATTTGCTACCTAAAAATATTACGTTCTGCTTTGCAGAAACTCTGATAGGTATCAGCAAGAGCACACTTAATCAGCATCAGAATATTGGTTCTTGTCATCAGCATCAGAAGTTGCTATATCAGAATACCAGAATCAGAAGATTAACTCACGTGTATGCTGAAGCTTGATGAACAGAACTGCGCTCAACACTCTGATAAAGAAAACAACAGTTCATCAGCAGTTAAGCAGAGTCAGAATGAGCCAAGCCAGAACATGCATTAAGTAAGCAACGGTACTGTGCATTGAAAGCAAATTATTACCAACGACCTCATTCCAGACAAGATCTGCTTGATAAGGAAAGTTTGTTATTAGCATTGAATCAAGAATATTGCTCCAACGTTCAACAATCTCAGTGCTATATAAACAAGACTATGAAGATTGAATTGGCTAATGCTCTCCAACATTTTACACGCCTAAAATCTAATCATAATCTTCCTTCTCTCAGTTTGCTAAACGCTACATATCTCCTTACTCAATCATTGTTTAGCAATCTAGTTTCATAAGCTTAAGTTGTGTATACATCACAGTTGTGATACAGTTTTGTAGAAAACATTCACACACCTAGATTTATCTTCTTTGTAAGAAAGTGTTTCCTTGACAAACCGGGTTGTGGTTTGCATCAAGAAGGCTTTAGCAGTTGTTAAAGCAGTTTGTAATATTCAGTTGAATATAGTGGATTAAGACCTCGCTGGAGAGAGGCGAAATCACCTTGACGGGTGGACTGGAGTAGTTTGAGATCAAACGAACCAGGATAAAAATACCTTGTTCATTGCATTGATTTTCAGTTTTACAATTCAACCCCCCCTTCTTGTGTTTTTCACTTCTTCAAGTTACTATTTGAAGCGATCACGGTGGTGAATTTGAGAATGATCTCTTTGATAAATTTTATGAAAAATACGACATTGATCATAATTTTTCCGCTCCACGTACTCCTCAACAAAATGGAGTGGTGGAACATAAAAATCGTGTTTTAGAAGAACTCGAAAGAACTATGATCAATGAACACCATCTTCCAAAATACTTTTTGGCTGATGCCATTAACACAACATGTTATGTGTTGAATATGGTTCTAATACGTCCTATTTCAAACAAAGCTCCCTATGAACTTTTGAAAGGAATAAAACATAATATTTCTCATCTTCACGTCTTCGAATGTAAATGCTTTTTGTTAAATAATGGTAAAAAAATTAGGTAAATTTGATTCAAAAGCTGACGAAGGCATCTTTCTCGGATACTCTCAATCAAGTAAATCCTATAGAGTATTTAATAAAAGATTACATATAGTTGAATAGTCTATACATGTTTCCTTTGATGAATCCGACCCGAAATTAGTCGGAAAGGGTAGTGTTTATGATGGTGTAGGTGTATCTTCGGAAAGCATACTACAAGATCCCAAAGAAAAGGACTCGAAATCTACTAAAATTGAAGAAGAGTTAGATCAAGTATCCGAAGAAAGAGAGGAAGATCATCCAAGCAATAAAAATGATCTATCTTTGGAATGGAAAACCTCTAAGGATCATCCCATTGACAACATCCTAGGAGATATATCAAATGGAGTCACCACTCGCTCTAAGTTAAGTAACTTTTGTTATCATTTTTCTTTCATCTCTCAAATTGAACCCAAAAACTCTAAAGATGTCTTACTCGATGAACATTGGTTTTTAGACATGCAAGAGGAACTAAATCAGTTTAAAATAAATGAGGTTTGGTACCTTGTCCCCTCTCCGCGAGATCATCTAGTTATTGGAACTAAATGTGTTTTTAGGAACAAACTAGACGAAAACGGAATTATAACTTGCAACAAGGCTCGACTTGTTTCCCAAGGGTATAACCAAGAGGAAGGCATAGATTATGAGGAAACTTATGCTCCAGTGGCCTGACTCGAGGCTATACGCCTTTTGCTTGCATATGCATGCTCATAAAACTTCAAATTATTTCAAATGGATGTAAAAAGTGCCTTCTTAAATGGATACATTAATGAAGAGGTTTATGTGTCTCAACCTCCTGATTTTGAGAATTTTGAGAATCCTAACTATGTTTACAAACTTAAGCATGCACTATACGGTCTTAAACAAGCCCCTAGGGTTTGGTACGAACGTCTTAGCAAATTTTTACTAGATCAAGGATTCTCAATAGGAAAGGTTGACACAACCCTTTTTATTAAGCATGAAGGAAAGCATTTTATTTTAGTTCAAGTTTATGTAGATGACATTATTTTTTGTTCTTTTAACATATATTTGGTCAAGAAATTCTCTAAGATGATGCAGGGAGAATTTTAGATGAGCATGATGGGGGAGTTAAACTACTTCCTTGGACTTCAAATCAAGCAACTAAATGAAGGGACATTCGTGAATCAAACTGTGATACGGTGGGAGAACTTACTTGAAGGTTTTGCATTTTTATCGCAAATGTTGCGGTTAGAAAGAGTCACCACCGACTTTTCTTTTATCCAAAAGGAAAGGTAAAAAAGCACAGGAAAGACCTTTGAGATTGTTTCTTGAGTTCGGGGGTAGATTATGAAAAGGGAAGGTATTAGCACCCTTTTCATCCATGGTTTTATGGGCTCTTAGTTACTTGCTAGATCACTTGCTTTTGTTTGAAATTATGCTTTGTGTGGCTTTGAAAGTATTTTGTAAAAGAGGCCATTGTTTAGGCAGTCTTTATAATGATTCTCGTTCGTAAGAATGTATACAAAGATGTTTGTCTTTTTGAAAATGTTTTTAAGTTTGTAAGATGTTTTGAAATGTGTGTGTTTGTTTTGAAAATAGCAAGGATATTTGTTTAAAATGGAGCAAGTAACCAAAAGTAATCTACCTACTCAAATGTCTTTCTTGTTCATTTTCTTTTCCTTTGATATTGTTGTCTTACCATTGATTTGGTAAGAAACCCTATCTTTGGAAGTAAACGGGACGGGCGTGGGTCATCGTATAACCATGATTAGCAATGCTGCAAAGTATCTTAGCATTTTGAGGGACTAAGATCATTTTTGTAAGGAAACTTTGAATAGCGTCGTCGAGGGACTATGATTTTGTTTTTTTTGTTTTGATAATATACCTCACATGCGTAATATGGCCATTTTGTTCAAGGCAACCAAGTGGAGTAACCCTAGGGGGTGTTTGTGTGCAAGTGTGTCATTTTCCTACTTGATTTTGTCTTGAATTAGGGTTTTCTATTTGATTGGTTTTATCTTGCCATACAAACCCTAATTATTAACATGTTATATATAAAGCGATAAATTGCGGAAAGTAAATATCCTACGCTATTACAATCATTGGGGGATGGGGTGTACAATTTTACTAATGGGGATTGCAAGAAATTATAGTACTAATTATCTATTACAACCAAATTGAATAGCCATGAAGAAAATATATGAAGCATGTAAAAATAAAGAAAAATGAAAGGAAAAGAAAACATTTTGGATCATTATGTGTCGACACATGCCGTAAGATCAAGCTTCTCGAATGCACTTCTGTTTTGATGAAGACAAATCATGAATGATAAAAAAGGCAAAAATTATTTATCAAGCTAAAAGCCTCTTTGGATGAAGTCTTTGGTTCAAGCCCCTTAGCAAATATCAAGGTATAATGATAATACTTACCTTAAACATAAGATATAAATGCTCAATGGTCAAAAAGAAACATTTTATATTGCCCAACTCTTTATTCAAGTTTTTTCAAAGCAAAAATTCAATATTCATTTGAGTGCAATCGATTTGCATGTTAGTGCAATCGATTGCATGCTTCAGTTTTTTCAAAACATTGGCTACTGACTTCCAGTGCAATCGATTTTCATGGTTGTGCAATCGATTTCACACTCAAAATATTTGGAAATATGGCTATTGGAACCCCGTGCAATTGATTTGCATGGTTGTGCAATCGATTGCACACTCAAAATATTTGGAAATCTGGCTACTGGAACCCAGTGCAATCGATTTGCATGGTTGTGCAACCGATTGCACACTCAAAATATTTGGAAATCTGGCTACTGGAACCCCATGCAATCTATTTGCATGAAGGGTGCAATCGATTGTCTGCTGTATGGTTTTGAAAAAAACAGCAGCCTTACACCTGCCTGTTCATGATACTATTTCATGGAAAACTTTTCACTGAATCTTGGCAATTGTTCATGATTTTTTTACAAACCTTTTCTTCAAAGGTCACTGCATTCTAGCCTCAAAAATGAACCAAATGATGATGATTGAAATGAAGAGTTTAAAGTTAAGGAGACTTACCTTGCAGCTAGAATTTATGTTTTGAGCTTGAGGTGTTGCCTTGTGGACTGTTATGAAAATTTTCAATTATGAGATTTTTTTGAGAGTTTGTCAACAAAACTTCTGGTTTTCTTTCTCCCTTTTTCCCTCTTCTCTTTTTTTTTTCTTTGCAAATTCTCCTTCTATTTATAGGCAAGGGACTTGTGAACAAAGGATGAATAGGTTTACAAGACATCATGTTATGGTTTGGTTGGGATATAAGTATCAAACTATGTCAAGTACTCCATGGTTCCAAGATGAAGTACCAACGTTGCTGGTTTAGAGGGGTTGATTTCCATGTTTTATGGTGGAGTAAAATCAGAAACAAACAAAGTATGGGCTCAAGACAAGTTTTGTACAAAAAGCTTGCTTTTCAAGAATAGACATGGTGCCTTTATGCCATAAATGGAAAGATCCTTTGGAGAATGGCTTAAACACTTGGGTAATATCTCAAAAGTGGGTGTAAACATTAAATTATGTGGAGATTTGCAAGCAAGAAGGCCTGCAACATAAGATTATGCAGCCTATCATAAGGGTTTTGTTGTGTGTTCTTCAATAGAATGACTTGCAAATCAAGGGTGGATGCCCAACTTCATGCCCTTGAATCTCCTAGCTCAAGTATGATAAATTCATGCTCTTAGATGTTTTGGAAAGCTTGAAACATCCTCTATAACTTTCATGTTGACCACTTTTGTTAAATCAAATTGGAACTTGATGGAAATTGGCCAAGGAGTTAGGATAAAAACCTGTCCAAACCTGCTGAAAAATTCTCTAATTGTTTATTCAAAAATGCCATGACTTCATGAATTTATAACTCAAAATCCAAACATTTCTAGAAAAAGTCCTGATCTACAATGTTTTAGGTCTCATTAAGATATACAACTTTTATGTTGGAGGTTTTCCTTGAATCATCTTGCATCATGGCGAAAAATTGGCATGAAGTGGTGAAATTATCATGTGTAAAAACACTTAGAAAATTTCAAAGTCTTGGAAATCTTGACTTTTCAAGTTGACTTTTGACTTTCTTAACTTCTTGATGGTCAAGCTTGATATTTTTGAATGTCTTGATGAATTGTGATATTTGAAACTTAACGTTGACCAAAAAGTCAAATTTGACTTTTGGTGCTACCGTTGACTTTTTCTCTAATACGGCTGATTTTAGGTCATCTGATCAATTGACTGAGCAAAAATGTGATCCAAGACCTTAATTTTCAGTCATCAGTGCTTGAGGAGATGTCTTGAGCTAATCAACCTTAGTGCAGTCTTGAACCAAAGGAGATCTTGTGAGATATTAATTGAGGAATGAGAGGTCAAATTTTGGGGTACAACAGCTGCCCCTGTTCAATCTTCTTAAGCCTGAAGAGTTAGATTGGCGAGTTTTGCTAGTCGTGACTCGAAGGTGGAAGATGATTGGACACTAGAGTGACCAGAAATTTCCACTCGGTGATGTGATGGTTGAGGGAATGGGCTTAAAGATTCCATTTGGAGAAGTGATAGAAATCTATAGGAGATGGGCTTATAGATGCCATCCAAAAGTGATTGTTGAATTGTAATTTGTAAGCTAAAAGAATGAGTATCAGAATGGCGTCCGTGTCTGGAGCGTATCTGAACTGTATCTGAATGTTGAGTCTGAATGAGTATCAAAATGGCATTCGTATTTGGAGTGTATCTGAATTGTATCTGCAAGAGGCTTTGAATGAGTATCAGAATGGCTTCCATGTTTGGAGCGTATCTGAACTGTATCTGAAAGTTGAAGCTGAATGAGTATTAGAATGGCATCCGTGTTTAGAGCGTATCTAAACTGTATTTGAAAGTTGAATCTGAATGAGTATCAGTATGGAATCCGTGTCTGGAGCATATCTGAACTATATCTTGAAAGTTGAATTTGAATGAGTATTAGAATGGCATTCGTGTCCGGAGCGTATCTAAACTGTATCTGGAAGTTGTATCTGAATGAGTATCTGAATGGCATTCGTGTCTCGAGCGTATCTGAACTGTATCTGAGAGAGGCTATGAATGAGTATCAGAATGGCATCCGTGTCTGGAGCGTATCTGAACTCTATCTGGGAGTTTGAATTTGAAGGAGTATCAGAATGGTATTCGTATCTGGTGCGTATCTGAACTATATCAAGTTTTGAATATTGTTTATGGTAGATGTTAACCTTATCCTGAAAAGGGTAAAATGTTAGCTAAAATGCAAAGTCATGTTGTATGAAATGCATGATGTAATGTATTTACTTTATCTATGTTCATGATTCATGGGTGCAATGTATGCGTATGTGAGTTGATCTATTGCATTGATGTTGGATTGAGGAAAATAAATCCCTGAATGTTGTTGAGGATACGTGAGTCTTCATGTCCTGAATTCGAAGTATTGATGGATTTCTGCCGAGAGAAATAAATTATTTTGTAAGGGCAATGCCATGTGTTGTTTGTAAAATCTTATTGGGGAATCCTGAGAAATTTGACGACTTCTATTGGGGATCAATAATTTGAAATTTTGTTCCGCTGGGGATTTAAACGACGTGCTGCAGGGGATTACCTATGGAATAGCCTAGAGATATTTTCCTACCCTTTCAACCCATCATTAATTGCCTCTTTTCATTTTGTTTATTTGTAAACAGTAATTATGTTCAAATGCATATTCTCAACAATGAATCATTGGACATTTTTGTAAACAAAACAAGCGTAAAGAAAAGACAAATAGGTTTTGCACTTTCAAAGGAATATTTTGTATTGCCTTTGAATAAGTATTTTTGTACAAGAAGACAAACATTCTAGTAAGAGAATGCTGTCGTGAAAAAAAGAGAAATTTGATACAAACAAAACATAGCTATGTGTAATAATCCCATTGGGTTTCCATCCTGCTATAGCCTTCGTATCTCCGAGCGTCTTGTCTATTTGTTGCCTTGTCCGAAGATGATTGAATTTGATCAGAACCTCTGAGTTTGTCAGTGGAAGCCAAAGTTTGTCCATAAAGTGATCCAACGGGACATAGTCGTACACCTTTATTCCCTAACTTTTTCCCGGACCGCCCTTTCGGGTTTTCAGTCCACCGGGAAACCCTTTTTTATCCAAGTCGCCCTTTCGGGTTTTTAACTTGCCGGGTGTACAGATTTTTTTTGTTTTATCCCTAACTTTTTCCTGAACCTTTTGGTTCGTCGGGATGCCCTATATTTGCATAGGTGTGTCAACCTAGCGGGTCTCTTATGTGTAGTATCTTTTGACTACGTCCGTGTTCGTAGGGTGTGGCAAGTCGTTGCCATCCATGGTGGTCAAGATCATTTCCCCACCGAAGAATATGTTTTTGACTACAAATGGTCCTTCATAGGTAGGAGTCCATTTTCCCGTGGGATCACCTTGTGGCAAGATGATGCGTTTGATCACTAGATCCCTAACGTGATACACTTGGCATCTGACTTTCTTGTTGAAAGCCTTGATCATCCGTTTTTGATACATTTGACCATGGAAAACAGCAGTAAGTTTCTTCTCATCAATCAAGCTTAGTTGATCAAGTCGAGTCTGGATCCAACCGTCTTTGTTCAGCCATGCATCTTTCATAATCCTCATAGAGGGGATCTGAACCTCGATAGGCAAGACAACCTCCATGCCGTAAACCAAAGAATAAGGTGTTGCCCCGGTTGATGTGCGAGCCGTGGTACGATATCCGTGGAGATCGAATGGTAACATATCATGCCAGTCTTTGTATGTGACTGTCATTTTCTGTATAATATTTTTAATGTTTTTATTTGAATCTTCGACAACACCATTCATCTTTGGTTGATAGGGAGAAGAATTGTGATGCTGAATCTTGAATTGCTCGCACAAGGCGGTTATCATAGTGTTGTTGAGATTTCTACCATTGTCAGTGATGATTCTTTCCAGGATACCATACCGGCAGATAAGGTTTTGCTTGATGAAACGGGAAACAACATTCTTGGTAACGGAGGCGAAAGAGGCTGCTTTAACCCACTTTATAAAATAGTCAATGGCCACTAGGATGAAGAGGTGTCCATTAAAGGTTGTCGGCTTGATTTCCCCAATCATATCAATCCCCCACATAGCAAAGGGCCAAGGAGCCGTCAAGACGTTCAGAGGAACCGGAGGTACGTGCACCTTGTCAGCATAAATCTGACACTTATGGCAGGTTCGAGAGTGTTGATAACAATCTTCTTCCATGGTAGACCAGTAGTAGCCTGCCTGTAAGATTTTCTTTGCCATCATATGACCACTGGAATGGGTGCCAAAAGTGCCTTCATGCATTTCAGCCATGATCCTCTCAGCTTCAACCTTATCTACGCACCGAAGTAACACAAAGTCAAGATTGGGTTTATACAGGATATCGTTACTTAGAACTTAGAAGAGAATCTCCTTAAGAATTTTTTGTCATTGATTGAAGCTCCTTCTGTATATTCTTGAGCCTCGAGATACCTCTTGACTTCGTGAAACCAAGGTTGGTCCACTACTTCTTCAGTATTAATCTCGTGACAGTGTGCTGGTTCATCCATTTGTTCGATGGTGATTTGGGGAGCCTCATTATCCCATTTAAGTTTAAATATAGATGACATTGTGGCTAGTGCGTTTGTTAGCTGATTTTCTTCTCACGGGAAATGCTCGAAGGTAATCTTCTCAAAATGTGGTAGCAATGTAAAAACATGTTCTTTGTAAGGGATAAGGTTTGGGTGTTTGGTGTCCCATTCCCCTTTGATCTGGATGATGGCCAAAGCTGAATCTCCAAATACATCCAAGGATTTGATCCCCAAGTCGATGGCAGCTTTGAGACCGAAGATGCACGCTTCGTATTCCGCCATGTTGTTTGTACAATTGAAGCAGAGTCTTGCGGTAAAGGGAGTATGACACCCTTCCGGAGATATAAGTACATCACTGATATCATTACCAAGTGCATTGGATGCTCCATCAAAGAACAGGGTCCATCGGGATCCTTGTTCAGGTCCGTCATATGGCCTGATTTCTTCACAGTTCTCTAATGTCATGATGTCTTCATTTGGGAATTCAAACTTCATGGACTGGTAGTCTTCCACAGCTTGGTGAGCAAGGTGATCAGCTAATACACTACCCTTTATAGCTTTCTAGGTAGTATACTGTATGTCATATTCTGTCAGGGTCATCTTCCATCTCGCTATTCTCCCAGAAAGAGCAGGCTTCTCGAAGATGTATTTTATCAGATCCATTTTAGATATCAACAAGGTAGTATGAGTCAACATATGTTGTCTTAGCCGGCGAGCAGCCCATGCCAGAGCGCAACAAGTTTTCTCGAGCAGTGAATATTGGGTTTCACAGTCGGTAAACTTTTTCTCAGGTAGAAAATATAGTGCTCTTTTCAGCCAAACTCGTCATGCTGCCCCAATACACACCCCATTGAGTTTTCTAAAATAGTCAGATACATGATCAACAGTCTTCCCTCGATTGGTGGCATTAATACAGGAGGTTCTTGTAAGTATTCTTTGATTTTGTCAAAAGCAACTTGGCATTCATCATTCCATTTGACTACTTGATCTTTCTTCAAAAGTTTGAAGATTGGCTCACAAGTAGCTGTCAGATGAGAAATGAATCTGGCAATATAGTTCAAACGTCCCAAGAATCCTCTGACTTCCTTCTCAGTACGAGGAGATGGCATCTCTTGTATTGCTTTAACTTTGGCAGGATCGAGCTCAATACCTTTGTTACTGACGACAAAGCCTAAAAGTTTACTGGACCGTACCCCAAATGTGCACTTGTTTGGATTCAACCTCAGCTTGTACTTCTTCATTCTCTCAAACAACTTTTGTAAGTGATCAAGATGCTCTTCTTCTGTTTGCGATTCGGCTATCATATCGTCTATGTAGACCTCTATTTAATGATGTATCATGTCATGAAATAAAGCTACCATGGCGCGCTGATAGGTTGTCCCAGCATTCTTCAATCCGAATGGCATTACCTTGTAGCAGAATGTGCCCTACTGTGTGACAAATGTTGTTTTCTCCATGTCCTCAGGTGCCATTTTGATTTAGTTATAACTTGAGAATTCGTCCAAGAAGGAAAACACTTTGTGTTATGCCGTATTATAAATTAGGATATCAATGTGGGGGAGTGGAAAATCATCCTTAGGGCTCTCCCTATTCAAATCTCTGTAGTCCACACACATTCGTAATTTGCCGTCTTTTTTAGGCACGGGAACAATGTTGGCAACCCGTTGAGGGTAGGAGGTGACAGCCAAAAATCCAGCATTGAATTGTTTCATGACCTCTGCTTTAATCTTTTCTGACATATCTAGCCTCATTCGACGAACCTTTTGCTTTACTGGCGGACAATCATCTCTTGTAGGAAGACGATGTACCACAATATCTTCATCAAGTCCTGGCATGTCTTTATATGACCAAGCAAAGACTTCGACATAATCATGTAACAACTGAATCAGACGCTTCTTGACACTGGGTTCCAGATTGGCACCCACTTTGACCTCTTTTTTATCTTCTTCCGTACCTAGGTTGATCGTATCCACGGGTTCCTCGTGAGGCTGAATGGTTCTCTCTTCTTGTTGTAGCAATCTGGAAAGTTCCCATGGTACTTCACAATCTTCCTCGCCTTCGTCTTCGGCTTGGTAGATTAGATTCTCAGAGTTACAAAAGGCCATAGCACTATCGTTACCCATGGGATCCCGAATGGAAGTATACCTGCATTGTGAGTGTGGGTGTGTGTAAGGGTATAGCTATCTTTGAAAGAAAGTAAAAATGTAAAAGAAAAACAATGAGCAAAAAAGTTTGAATGCAAAAACGTCCATGATTCATTGATGTCATATGAAAAATGAGATAATAACCGTTACAAATAGACCATTGTGCCTCGGGTAAGACACATTGTTTTAAGAGTGCGAATTGTTTTGAATATTACAGATCCAACAAAATGTAAAGACAAATTAATGAGGGATGAAAGTGATCGGGACGAAGTCTCTAGCCTCCCAATTTCTGAGCCCTCCATTGACAGTCGGGAAGATCCAATCCTCCAGGTTGCAATCATCTTCACTATCTTCCACTGCGTTGAGCTCACGGTTACTGGTCTTCAAGGGTGGCCCTCCAGCACGGGCACATCGTACAGCCTTTTGAGCATTTGAAGTGAAACCTAGGCCAAACTTGTCAGACTTATATGGGATATCTGGGAGTTGTCCCCAGATAGTGCACCCTCCTTCTTCTACCACTACTTTGGCATCCTTAGTGACGACATCCGGGGTGGAGACCTGGTAATCTTGGGAACAGCCTTAGTCACTTCCACCTCTTGAGGGACCTCTTCAAAGTGTTGAAATGGAGTTTCAATGAATTCACCATCCAATTCCACATATCTGAAGGAATTGAGATGGCTGATCATGTATTCTTCCTCTCCATGTACGGTGATAATCTTTCCTTAAACTGGATACTTCAAAATTTGGTGCAACATAGAAGTAACAGCGCCAGCGTTATGGATCCATGGTTGGCCTAGCAGGTAGGAGTATGAAGGGCAAATGTCCATCACATAAAGAGTTAAATTGAAGGTTTGGGTTCCAACTTTTATGGGAATGTCCACCTCCCCATGTATCATTCTCTTTGAACCGTCAAAAGCCCTTACCACTATGTTGCTTGGCTTTAAAGTCAACCCCTCACAGTCAAGTCTATCAAGAGCTTTTTTGGGTAATACATTCAGAGATGAGCCAGCATCCACCAAAACATGCGCCAGAGTGTTGCCCCTACATTCCACTGAGACATGCAACGCCTCATTATGCTTTCTTCCCCTTAGCGTCATATTAGCATCTTAAAAACCTAAACCATTGTCTGCAGTTAGGCTGGCTACGCAGTCTTGAAATTGATCAGCATATGTCTCTTGAGGTACATGGGCGGTTTTTAAGAACTTCACCAAGGCTTTTGCATGTGCCTCGGAACATAGTAGTAATGCCAGCATGGAGATCTTGGAGGGAGTTTGCCCCAACTGTTCAACTACATCGTAGTCGCTCCTCTTTATAATTTTTAGGATCTCCTCCATTTCTTTCTTAGATGTCTCATGGATAGTCAGTGATTGAGCCTTCATCCGGACAGGCTCCACTTGAATACTCTTTCCTCGAGTCTCGACAGCGGGAGTGTTGGTAGGAATAATAACAGGAGTTGTGACGGCTTCGTCAATAGGAGCATTTGCAGAGATGATTATGGGTACAGAGGTAACCTTTGGAGCAGTCATAAGGATGATCACGGGTCCAGAAATTTCTTTTCGGGGAGAAATTTCTGGAGAAAAGATCCTACCGCTTCGGGTAATTTTACTAGTTCCGGCAATATTGCTGATGTCATATTCTTCTTCGGAGTTTATCTCTTCGGCGGTCGGCCAGTCTTGTTTGATGCCATGGTAGTAAATGTCCCCTCCGTAAATCCACGGCACGGTTTTGTCTGATACATATGGGACTGACCCAGGCATTGTGATTATTAAAGGAGTTGTTTTCGGAACTGATGTAATTCTAATGGGTCTTTTGGTGGAGACCCTGGAAGAATTGGCGGAAATGGTATTGATAGAAACATCTTCAACAAGAATAGGTGAAACGAGAGTCTTTTCAAACAAAATCTCTTTGTTATCTATCAGGCATTGAATGCCTTCCTTCAACAAAGGACAGTCAGTTGGTGAGGATAAGTAGAGATGGCAAACTTTATTACAGCCCGGGAACACACCGACTTTCAACAAGTTTATCTTAATAGTCAGAAGTGGGGTCATGAGTTCATCAATTATGGTAACAAACAAATCTTCTTCAATGGCATTGGTATTGTGACCATGTATGGGCATAGGAGCATAAATGACATTTGGCTTCTCGGGCGCATCAAACTCAATTTCTTTTGCTTGGATGAGGTCTTGTATTTTGTTCTTCAAGGCCCAACAGTTATTAGTATCATGACTAGGACTTTCAGAGTGATATGCACAATGGGCATTGGGATGATAATGAGGGGGTGTTATATTGGGGTTCTTCAGAGCTTCTTTCAAGGTCACCAAATTGGACCTTAATTGATGAGGTAATACTTAAGACAGAGTCATGTTGATTCTGGTAAATTTCCCGACTGGCCTTTCTACCCTTGGTTGACTATTTCTTTGTTGGTCAGATGTAGGCTTTAGGATCATAACAGACCCCACCATTGGTCGGCGTTCGGCCCTATCTTGGTTTCTTTGTGGTTATACAGCAGCTACCTATTTCTTCCCAATGAAAGGCTTCCTTACAGCTGTAGAAGAGGATGTGTCTTTCTGAATCTTTCCATTCTTTATATTGGCTTCTATCCTCTCTCCGGTCAATATTAGTTCAGTAAACCCTACAGATGAACTTTTGATTAAATGATTGAAGAAGGGACCAGATAAGGTGCCTAAGAACATATCTACCAATTCTTTCTTAGACAGAGGAGGTTGAACTCTTCTAGCCAAATCTCTCCATTTTTATGCATAATGCTTGAAACCTTCATTTGACACCATTGTCATACTATGGAGTTGAGTATGGGTAGGCGCCAAATCAGCATTGTACTGGTATTTCTTGTAGAAAGTTGCAGCAAGATCTTCCCAATTATGAACATTAGCCATTTCTAGGTTGTAGAACCAGTCAAGTTGAGTCCCAGACAGACTGTCTTGGAAGAAATGCACCTATAAGTCTTTATCAGCAGTGTGGGGTTGAGTTTTCCTCACATATGATCGGAGATGCATTTTAGGGCATGACATTCCATCATATATGGAAAATATAGGCACTTTGAATTTTGGAGGAATCACAATCCCCGACACTAGTCCCAATTCCTCAAAGTCCAAGCCTGGTACCTTGTAGATTTCCATCGCGCTTAATCGCTCTTCAAGATGTTTATACTTATCATCAGCTGGAGGGTACTGTTCCTCAGAGTAGTCTTCCTCTTCTTCTGATTCTGACGGGACAACTTTTTCCTTGCCTTTCCCTTCTCCTTCACCGGATGTTGTTGCAAAGTCCAAAGTCCTTCTTGTCTGCCCATGAAATCTTTTTCCCATGTTTAAGACTTCGGTCACCTTCTTTGTTTTCTTTTTCCTCTCTTCATCCAGCAGAGTCTTCAACTCTTATTTCCCCTTGGCTAGGGTCATGAGCAATTGTTAAAACTGTGTATTCTCAGCTTGGAGATCTTTCACTTTTTGCTCGAGATCCATCTTACTGAAATAAACAGTAGAGAGATGAGGAGACTTGTTGCAAAAGACCTGTTTATGTTATGATGAATGATATGTGCATATGCAATGTTTTCAAGGATTTCAAAGATTCAAATTTGTTTTAGACAAAAAATAAACACACGTTATATTATAAGATAAAGTTTGAGTACATCAATGCCCCTTGGTCAAAATAATACAAAAGCTCTAAGATAGAAAAGTAGTGCACATCCTCTTTGGTGCAATGTAGGCATTCAGAGTGTTCTCCTCATGAAGTAGCCTAGTGAGTTCCAAAACCTTCTTCTTGCTTGCGTAGAATTGGATTCGAAAGTATCTCTCTCTCCTTTGAGTTGTATCCAATACCTTTGTAGGTCTTCAAGAGATGTGGGCATGTCAGGATGTAGGATAGTATATGGAACGCCTCCTTCCTTAACAGGCTCAATGATTACCGGGAGAATGGAGGGGTAAGGCATCACAAGAATCTGAGCGCGAGTTCGTACCCATTTGAGGTAAGGCTCAAGGGGGATGGAATTCTTGTATCCAAAAGTCTTTCTATCCACCTTGTTTAACATCCTCTAAGCTCAGATAAATCTCTGGCGAAAACCTTGATTATCGTTGTCATAGTCAAATACCAAACCTTAAATCAGCATCTCGTGCGAGCCATCCCTTTGGGCATAACCAAATTGCCTTAAGGTTAAACATGGGTTGTACGTGATTCCTCCCCTAATGCCAAGTAAAGGGACATTAGGAAATTCTCCACAACGGTCGACGATGATAACATTCTCTTTGGATCGAGAGCACCAATGAATGTTTGAATGCTTGAGCGTCATTAACCTTTGTGACCACCTTGAACCTTGCTCATTCTTTAATACTGATTGGGGAAGATGAGAAATAAACCATCTTACCAAGAGAGGAGTGCAACACATAAGGACACCTCTTTTCCTCATTGTGCGAGTGTGAAAAGAGTGTAGGATATTCCCTAGCAATGTAGGCACCGGGTTGCGTGACATCAAGATTTTGACGGCGTTCACATCTATGAGTTGGTCAGGGTTTGGAAACAAAACCATCCCATAGATGAGGAGAGCCACAATTTCCTCAAAGGCTTGCAAGTCTAGGGAATTCCAACAGCTTTGGGCTTTCTCAAGTAGGAACTTTGCTAAGAAACCTTTGACACCACTCCTTGTTTCCCAATGAGTTGTGACATCAGACGAGTGCAAGTGTAGAGCTTGATCAATCTTTTCTGGCTTTGGATTTCTTTCCTTACCGTTGAAGGGTAGTTGATTGAGAATGGGAATCCTCAAGAGTTGGGAGAATTCTTCCAAAGTAGGAACAAGTTGATAGTCAGGAAATGTGAAGCAATGGTGCAAAGGATAAAAGAACTGAAAGAGCACCTTCATCATATCCTCATATGTGTTAGAGGTGACCAAGTTGAGTAGACGACCATGTCTCTCGGTGAATGGAAAGTTTTCAGGAATCCTTGAAGCTGGCTCCTTAAGCTGTGGAGGAATTCTCACAAGGTTGACTTGAATAGTTTTCCTGCAAAGTGAATCCATATCCTACAAAACAAGAACAAAGATGAATCCCAAAATCCTTGAAATGGTTAGTGGATGTATATGATGTTCATGATGTCCATGATGTTATATACAAGTATGCATATACAAGAAAAGCAAACAAGTCCTTATTTTAGGCTTGCACGGAGTTTTATAGGTAAGTACCCTCTTGAAGTTTAGTTGCTTAAACCTGTCCTAGTAATAGTAACCGGGTTCTAAGGAGCTCAATATCACTGGATTGTTTCCTTGGTCATTGTTTCAGCTCAAGCCTCTTTAATGGCGACCGAAATATCCCAAGAAACCAAACCTCAATGAGTGTAGTATTGAGTATCTACCAACTTCGGACTGCACCAAAGCCGGTCATCTCACTACGTCCTAAAGGCCAAGTTGGTCAAGTAAATGTTCTAGAAGTTCATTAGTGCTTCATGACATCACTCAGCGGCCCCATATTCTCTTTGATTAACTCAAAGGCTACCGGTACTCACATATATGTCGCACTAACGTAGCTATTGCTTAGACCATGTCGGTATACCCCGCACAGTTTCCATAACGTATTGCTACTTACCTATAATGTATCCCAAATCCGGGTAGAGGATTCAAACCCAAATAAAGAACCATAATG
The DNA here is from genome assembly GCA_948472305.1 of Vicia faba. Lineage (NCBI taxonomy): Eukaryota > Viridiplantae > Streptophyta > Magnoliopsida > Fabales > Fabaceae > Vicia > Vicia faba. The sequence goes on from OX451741.1 coordinate 794,034,992, forward strand.
TAAAGCATACAAGTCAATCAATATAATCAATTAAATGTGATCTAAACCCTAAGGTAACCCCACTTTTTGAATTTTCCCCAGTAGAGTCGCCAGTTCTGTGATACGGTGGGAGAACTGACTTGAAGGTTTTGTGTTTTTATCGCAAATGTTGCAGTTAGCAAGAGTCACCACCGACTTTTCTTTTATCCAAAAGGAAAGGTAAAAAAGCACATGAAAGACCTTTGAGATTGTTTCTTAAGTTCGGGGGGTAGATTATGAAAAGGGAAGGTATTAACACCCTTTTTATCCATGGTTTTCCATGGGCTCTTAGTTACTTGCTAGATCACTTGCTTTTGTTTGAAATTGTGCTTTGTGTGGTTTTGAAAGTATTTTGTAAAAGAGGCCATTATTTAGGCATTCTTTGTAATAATTCTCGTTCGTAAGAATGTATACAAAGATGTTTGTCTTTTTGAAAATGTTTTTAAGTTTGTAAGAGGTTTTGAAATGTGTGTGTTTGTTTTGAAAATACCAAGGATATTTGTTTGAAATGGAGCAAGTAACCAAAATTAATCTACCTACTCAAATGTCTTTCTTGTTCATTTTCTTTTCCTTTGATATTGTTGTCTTACCATTGATTTGGTAAGAAACCCTATCTTTGGATGTAAGCGGGATGGACGTGGGTCATTGTATAACCATGATTAGCAATGTTGCAAAGTATCTTAGAATTTTGATGGACTAAGATCATTTTTGTAAGGCAACTTTGAATAGTGTCATCGAGGGACTATGATCTTATTTTTTTGTTTTGCTAAGATACCTTACATACGTAATATGGCCATTTTGTTCAAGGCAACCAAGTGGAGTAACCCTAGGGGGTGGTTGTGTGCTAGTGTGTCATTTTCATGATTGATTTTGTCTTGAATTAGGGTTTTCTATTTGATTGGTTTTATCTTGCCATACAAACCCTAATTATTAACATGTTATATATAAAGCGATAAATTGTAGAAAGTAAATATCCTACGCTATTACAATTATTTAGAGATGGGGTGTACAAATTTACAAATGGGGATTGCAAGAAATTAAAGTCCTAATTATCTATTACAACCATATTGAATAGCCATGAAGAAAATATATGAAGCATGTAAAAATAAAGAAAAATGAAAGGAAAAGAAAACATTTTGGATCATTATGTGTCGACACATGCCGTAAAATCAAGCTTCTTGAATGCACTTTTGTTTTGATGAAGACAAATCATGATTGATAAAGAAGGCAAAAATTATTGATCAAGCTAAAAGCCTCTTTGGATGAAGTCTTTGGTTCAAGCCCCTTAGAAAATTTCAAGGTATAATGATAATACTTACCTTGAACTTAAGATATAGATGCTCAATGGTCAAAAAGAAACATTTTATATTGTCCAAATCATTTTCAAGTTTTTTCAAAGCAAAAATTCAATTTTCATTTGAGTGCAATCGATTTGCATGTTAGTGCAATCGATTGCATGCTTTAGTTTTTTCAAAATATTGGCTACTGAATTCCAGTGCAATCGACTTTCATGGTTGTGCAATCGATTGCACACTCAAAATATTTGGAAATCTGGCTACTGGAACCCCGTGCAATCAATTTTCATGGTTGTGCAATCGATTGCACACTTAAAATATTTAGAAATCTGGCTACTGGAACCCCGTGCAATCCATTTGCATGGTTATGCAATCGATTGCACATTCAAAATATTTGGAAATCTGGCTACAGGAACCCCGTGCAATCGATTTGCATGAAGGGTGCAATCGATTGCCTGCTGTATGGTTTTGAAAAAAACAGCAGCCTTACACCTGCCTACTCATGATACTATTTCATGGAAAACTTTTCTCTCAATCTTAGAAATTATTCATGATTTTTTTATAAACCTTTTCTCCAAAGGTCACTGCATTCTAGCCTCAAAATGAACCAAATGATGATGATTGAAATGAATAGTTTAAAGTTAAGGAGACTTACCTTGTAGCTAGAATTTATGTTTTGGGCTTGAGGTGTTGCCTTGTGGACTGTTATGACCTTTTTCAGTTATGGGATTTTTTTGAGAGTTTGTCAACAAAACTTCTGGTTTTCTTTCTCCCTTTTTCCCTCTTCTCTTTTTTTTCTTTGCAAATTCTCCTTCTATTTATAGGCAAAGGACTTGTGAATAAAGGCTGAATAGGTTTACAAGACAACATGTTATGGTTTGGTTGGGATGTAAGTATCAAACTATGTCAAGTACTCCATGGTTCCAAGATGAAGTACCAACGTTGTTGGTTTAGAGGGGTTGATTTCCATATTTTATGATGGAGTAAAATCAGAAACAAACAAAGTATGGCCTCAAGACAAGTTTTGTACAAAAAGCTTGCTTTTCAAGAATAGAAATGGTGCCTTTATGCCATAAATGAAAAGATCCTTTGGACAATGGCTTAAACACTTGGGTAATAGCTCAAAAGTGGGTGTAAACATTAAATTATATATAGATTTTCAAGCAAGATGGCCTGCAACATAATATTATACAGCATAGCATAAGGGTTTTGTTGTGTGTTCTTCAATAGAATGACTTGCAAATCAAGGCTGGATGCCCAACTTCATGCCCTTGAATCTCCTAGCTCAAGTATGATAAATTCATGCTCTTGGATGTTTTGGAAAGCTTGAAAAATCCTCTATAACTTTCATGTTGATCACTTTTGTTAAATCAAACTGGAACTTGATGGAAATTGGCCAAGAAGTTAGGATAAAAACCTGTCCAAACCTGCTGAAAATTCTCTAATTATTTATTCAAAAATGCCATGACTTCATGAATTTATAACTCAAAATCCAAACATTTCTAGAAAAAGTTCTGATCTACAATGTTTTAGATCTCATTGAGATATACAACTTTTATGTTGGAGGTTTTCCTTGAATCATCTTGCATCATGGTGAAAAATTGGCATGAAGTGGTGAAATTATCATGTGTAAAAACACTTAGAAAATTTCTAAGTCTTGGAAATCTTGACTTTTCAAGTTGACTTTTGACTTTCTTAACTTCTTGATGGTCAAGCTTGATATTTTTGAATGTCTTGATGAATTGTGATATTTGAAACTTAATGTTGACCAAAAAGTCAAAGTTTGACTTTTGGTGCTACAGTTGACTTTTTCACCAATACGGCTGATTTTAGGTCATCTGATCAATTGACTGAGCAAAAACGCGATCCAAGACCTTAATTTTCAGTCATCAGTTCTTGAGGAGATGTCTTGAGCTAATCAACCTTAGTGCAGTCTTGAACCAAAGGAGATCTTGTGAGATATTAATTGAGAATGAGAGGGCAAATTTTAGGGTACAACACAAACGAAATACTGTCTTGACCTACTCAAGCGATTCGACATGAAAAAATCAAAGGCTATCGATACTCCTATGCCTACGGCCGTGAACTTAGACCGAGATGATAATGGTAAACCTGTCGATATAAAAAGGTATAGAGGTATGATTGGTTCCCTTCTCTATCTTACAGCCTCTCGTCCAGATATCATGTTAAGTGTTTTCATGTGTGCTCGGTTTCAATCATGTCCTAAGGAGTCACATATAAAAGTCGTAAAGTGTATACTTACGTACCTTAGTGGTACAACTAAGTATGGACTTTGGTACTCTAATGGTTATGATTATTCTTTGGTTGGATATTCTGATTCCGACTTTACCGGTTGTAAATCGGATTGGAAAAGCACATGTGGTACTTGTCATTTCTTTTCAAACTCTTTGGTCAGTTGGCATAGCAAAAATCAAGTTTATGTTGCAGCCGGTAATTGTTGTGCTCAAATCTTGTGGCTCAAACAACAATTTCTTGACTTTAATGTCCAACTTGATCATATTCCTATTTTTTGTGACAATACAAGTGCCATAAATCTTACTAAAAATCCAATTTTGCACTCTCGCATATAACATATTTAGATAAGGCATCATTTCCTAAGGGATCATGTGGAAAAGGGTGATGTCATTTTCGAGCATGTTGATAGCAAAAACCAACTTGATGACATTTTTACTAAACCACTCGCTACAGAACCCTTCTTTCACATCCGAAGGGAACTTGGCGTTCTCGATATCTCGGATACATTGCAACTTAATTAAGTTGCATGCTCCTTATTTTATTGAACTTATTCTCTTAATGCTTGATACACTTATGAATATTTTTAGTGAAATCTCTCATCAATCTTCATAAAGGTAATATCGTTCTCATCTATTTTTTATCCTTGACTATGTGTAAATGCTAAACTTGCTCTTCTTTATTTTTTTTTTTTACTTTTACGTGTTATATTAATTGCATGAAATCAATTGAAAAAGCTGCATAAAATCAAAATTCTTTATTTTTGAGTCAAATCATAGCATGCATTTTTTCAACCTATTAAAATGTTCAAGCTCAGAGGTACTCCACATTACAAGGAATGCTTCAATCACAAGCTGAAAACCTTGCCTCTCTTTATTCCACCTTCCTTAAGCATTTTCCAAACCTTCCACCTGATGCTCCAGAAAACAATGATAACGACAACCTAGAAAATTGATTCATGTTTATATATGTAATTATTTTTAAGTCCTTGTGTTACCTTTATTTTGTTAAGCTCGTGAACTTATCCTTATTAGTTGGTTTGTAATATTCTACATACATTTGTCTAATTATTGCATTTTATGATCCGCACTAATTTCATTTTATGTGAATGATTGTTAGTGTATTTAGTTGTTGTAATACGGTGAGAGAAGTGACTTGGTTGTTTTGCATTTGATCGCAATTGTTGCAGATAGCAAGAGTCGCCACTTACTTTTCTTTTATCCAATAAGGTAAGGGTGAAAAGAACAGGAAAGACCTTTGAGATGTTTTCTTGAGTTCGGGGAGGGGGGGGGGGGGGTAGGTTATGAAAAAGGAAGGTGTTAGCACCCTTTTCATCCATAGTTATCTATGGGCTCTTAGTTGCTTGCTGGATCCCTTTTGAAATTGCTTTGTTTGAAATGTGTTTTGGTGGGTTTTGAAAGTATTTTTGAAAATCTCCTTCATTTATACAAACTTTGTAATGATTCTCGTCTCTATAAGAACGCATACAAATTGTTGGACTTTTTGAAAACATTTCATGTTTTGAAAGTGTTTGGTGTGTTTTAAAATATGTTTGTTTTGAAGATGGATTGTGAGCAAGCAACTAAGAACATTATACCTACTAAAAAGTCTTTTGTTTATTTCTCTCTTCCTTTGACATTTCTATCTTACCATTGATTGGTAAGAAGCCTTATCTTTGGATGTAAAGGGACGGGCATGGGTCATCGTATGGTCATGAATAGAAACGTTGTGAGATATTTTAGCATTTCTCTTGAGGGACTAAGATCATTTTAAGGTAACATTTGAAGCGTCATCGAGGGCTATGATCTTGTATTTTTTTGATTGTTTTTTCTAAGACGTCTCACATGCATAACATGACATTTTTCATAAGGAAACAAGTGGAGTTAACCCTTAGAGGTGCAAGTGTACATGTGTTTGTACTTCATGCTTGATTTTGTCTTGAATTAGGATTTTCTAAGTATTGATTTTATCTTTCCATACAAACCCTAATTTACTAGCATTGATATGAAAGCGATAAATTAGGAAAACTAAATTTACTATGCTATTACATCATTTGGGGAGGGGGATACAAATTTATAAATGGGGATTGCAAGAAATTAAACCCTAATCATCTATTACAACCATATTGAATTTGTACAAGAAATGACATGAATATAATGCACAAGTGTTGTACCCCAAAATTTTCCCTCTCATTTCTCAAGAATTCTTTCACCAAGATCTATATTGGGTCAAGACTGCACAAGGTTTAATCAGCTCAAAATACTTCCTCAACACTGATGGCTCAAATTAAGGTTTGGGTTTGGACAAGTACAATTGGACTTTTAATACCCCATATAGTTTCCATGAATCATATTGGGCTCTCAAGCATCAGGTCGAAGAAAGGAGGAATAGGAAATTGTCGAAAGGGAAAAGCAAATCGAAAGGAGTGGCTACAGATAGCAGTTCGAGTTCAAAATCTTGTTCAGGCTATTCGAATCAAGCTTGCTTTGGTTCACAAGCTTCGATTGGGAATTTGGCCTCATTCGAGCAAGCTTGGTTCACGAGCTTCTATTGGGCATTTGGCCTCCTTCGAGCAAGCTTGGTTCATAAGATTCGATTAGGCGTTTTACCTCCTTCGAGAAAGCTTGGTTCACAAGCTTCAATTAGGCATTTGGCCTCCTTCGAGCAAGTTTAATCCACAAGCTTCGATTGGGCATTTGACCTCCTTCGAGCAAACATGGTTCACAAGCTTCGATTGGGAATTTGGCCTCCTTCGAGAAAGATTAGTTCACAAGCTTCGATTGGGCATTGGCCTCCTTCGAGCAAGTTTAATCCATAAGCTTCAATTGGGGCATTGGTTTCCTTCGAAGCAACCTACTTCGAATCCAACTATAAACTCTTTGAGCGACCTGCTTTGAAGAACATTTATCAAATCTCATAACCTTATCCTCCAAATCTCACTTGTCAGGCTATGTTGCTTCTAAATCTTTACATAATCATAGGCTTACACAAATTTGTGATGCATTACACAAAGATTCGAAGCTTTATCCACTGGATTATACCATTTTTGGATGAAATGGCAAAAAGCTACGTATATTTTTTCATAAAGATTACTTTAATCACAAATTCAGTTTCTTGAGCTCCCAACCTGATTTTATCTAAACATAAGCAATGTCAAAAGCATAAGTCAAATCTCCTACACCCAACAAACATCAGGCCCCGCTTGTACTTGAACTTGAGAACCATGAAAATTCATTCAACTTGATTTTTTTTGTTTCAAACCAAAACATAGTTTGTTATCTTAAAAATATGGTTACCCCAACTTCCCAAACCTTTTCTCTATAAATATAGAGACCGTTTGCAAATCAAAGGGCCAGATTCTTGTTGTGTTGAAAAAATCTTCAAACCCTCCCAAAGCTCTCAATAACTCAGAACCTGCACACAAGCATAAAGTTAAGCATAAAACTTGGCACATCATGACTTTACACACAAAAAATATCAAATCCCTTCATACGTTAGTGAGCCTTTAGATTCACCCCCTAGCTCCCATATATCAGCCTTTCAATTCATTCCCAGCTTCCACATATCAGCTTTTCGATTCAGTGACTTTCAAAGCAAAGTAGCAACTGGAATAGCTCCAGGGAGGTTGAAGCAGGCTTAACCCATCATAGAATCATTCTTGGAAGTTATACAAAGCTCATTCTAATTTCACTTCAAGAGTTAAGTTTCTTTCAAGCATCATTTGTATATACATTGTAAATAAAAAATATAAACATCATGTCTAGAAAGCTGACCGTGCTCTTAGTTTTGATTTTCATTGCTTGTGTCTTGAGAATTTCAACTCTGACTAGTTAGGTTTTGATTTTGGTACTGAATAAATTCATGCTAACCTTCGACCCATAACTGTTGAAATTATGTGGTTAGATTCGTTTTCAAACTTTAGACAGGTTTGATATTTATATCTTTCGATCTGGCTGAGAAATGAAGCTTTTCGAAGCTCAACATTGGAGTTATATATCCCTGCGCTCGAAGGAATAAAATGAAGTCATGTTTAAACATTCAGAACTGAAATAATTTTATATTTAGTGCAAGTTGTATAACCAACGGATGAAACAGACCACCCCAGTGGTACAAACAGCGTGCGCTAAAAGCCTTGCCATGTAGAAGGTCCTGGGTTCAAGCCCCAACGAGACCTTTTGTTCATTTTTCATATTTTCTCATTTTGTCTTGTTTGTGGGAAGCACCCCTGGGCCTCCATTGGTTGGGCCTTGACATTTCCATTTTCTGACCCCCTATTTACTAACTAACAAACAGGCCCTGAGCCCAAACATAAAAAAACTATTTTCTACACAAAAACTATTTTAACACAAAAACTGTTTTCTACACAAAAACACCAAAAATATATTTAAATTACTTATTTTGTTTAACTTATTACAAATAAATGGTAAGATATCAATATCAAAGAAAGCAATGAACAAAAAACTTTTGAGTAGGTAGAACGTTCTTAGTTGCTTGCTCACAATCCATCTTCAAAACAAACATATTTTCAAACACACCAAACACTTTCAAAACATGAAATATTTTCAAAAAGTCCAACACTTTGTATGCATTCTTATAGAGACGAGAATCATTACAAAGTTTTCCTAAACGAAGGTGCTTTTCAAAAATACTTTTAAAATCCACCACAAGCACATTTTCAAACAAAGCATTTTCAAGTGATCTAGCCAGCAATAAAGAGCCCATAGATAACTATGGATGAAAAGGGTGCTAACACCTTCCCTTTTCATAATATACCCCCCGAACTCAAGAAAACATCTCAAAGGTGTTTCTTGTTCTTTTCACCCTTTCCTTATTGGATAAAAGAAAAGTCAGTGGCGATTCTTGCTATCCGTAACAATTGCGATCAAACACAAAACAACCAAGTCAGTTCTCCCAGCGTATTACAACAAGGAATATAAAAGGAAATGGATTTTGCTTTGGATTTTTGTTAGGAAAATTGTTTTGACCTAATTAACCTAAAGGGATGTGATTAATAAAAAAATAGGAAAATTAATCCTAAGTTAAGAGGAAATCAAATTAATCAAGAAATCATTTTTTAGGGTTTTTTAGGGAAGGCTTTTGGTTAATTAAAATAAATAATAAAATAAAATATTTTTTGTGATATTTTTATATATTTATAAAATAAACATTGTAAATAAATAGTGTGCAAAAAATCAACTCAAAAGGAGTTTTTTTGATTGGTTAAAAAATGTTGAAGTTTGTTAAAAAAATGAAAAGAAAACAAGTGATAAATATTTGTTTTGGTTCTGCCAAGGTTTGAACCCAGGTTCTCCACACCTTCCATTTAAAACATCCAACACTCAATATGTTATAAACCTGCGTGTTAGTTTGGAAAAAATGACAAAATAAATACGACAGGTCTCGCTGGGGCTCGAACCCAAGACCTTCTACATGGCAAGGCTTTAGTGCGTGTTGTTTGTACCACTGGGGTGGTCTATTTCATTTGTTAGTTATACAACTTGCATTAAATATAAAATAAACTCATTTCTGAAAATTTGAACATGGTTTCATCTTCTTCCTTCGCGCGTGCATGGATGCATAACTCTATTGTTAAGCTTCAAAAAGCTTCATTTCTCAGCCAAATTGAAAGATGTAAGCATCAAACCTACCTAAAATTTGAATACGAATCTAACCACATAATTTTCAAAATTTATGGGTCGAAGGTTAGCATGAATTTTGTTCAGTACTAAAACTAAAACCTAACTGATCAGAGAAGAAATTCTCAATGTACAAGCAAAGATAATCAAAACTATGGACATGGTCACCTTCCTAGACATGATATCTACATCTTTTCTTCACAATGTATATATAAATGATGCTTAAATGAAGAGTTCCAAGTTTGAAAAACTTACCTCTTGGAGTGAAATTCGAAGGACTTCTACATGAATTCTAGAAATTGTTTGATGATGGATTAAGCTTGCCTGGACCTCCCTGAAGCTACTTCAATTGCTAGAATGTCCTATAGCTTGCCCAACTGTTCTGGACAAGTCAAGCTGCAATGGTGGATTTTTGAAAATGGTGGGTGAGGAAGGATGAATTATAGAGGTGGTTTAAGGGCTGGGATAATGTCTATGTGGTGTATAGATGATGTTCGAATGAAAAAATGGAAAATGCACGAAGGATTTTGGATTTGGCTCTTCAAAGTTAGAAATGGAAAGTAATGTGGCTTTGGGTGCAGATTCTGAGTTCAAGGAGTTATGAGAGTGTTCTAAGGATGGTAATTTTTATGTTGCAAATAATTTCTCTATTTATAGGGAAGAGGTTTGAGAATTTGAAGTAATCAGATTTGCAAGATAACAAATTATGGTTTGGTTGGAATGCAAATATCAAGTTATGTCAAGTTTTCCATGATCCCAAGATGAAGTACCAAAGTTACTGGTTTAGAGGGGTTGCTTTCTATGATTTATGGTGGTGCAAAAATCATAAGCAAATAAAGTATGGGCTCAAGACAAATTTGTACCAAAAAGTTTGCTTTCCAAGAATAGCAATGATAACCTTATGCCATAAATGTAAAGATCTTTTGGACAAAGGCTTAAACACTTGGGTAATATCTCAAAAGTGGGTGTAAGAATTAAATTATGATGGGATTTGCAAGCAAGGAGGCCTGCAACACAAGATTATGCAGCATGGCATAAGGATTTTGTTATATTTCTTCAAAATTTTGTCTTCGACCTGATTCCTTCTACAAAGATGTTGGATATCTGTAGAACTTTGATCTTTTTCCTTACTCTGGTCGAATACTCCATCCTTTCATTTTAATCACATAGATCCAACCTTTGACCAAACTCATCAACAGACAAAACAATATTTGTTTCCACCAATTGTGTGTTCTTCGAATGGACCATATTCATCTGAGTGTGCCACTTACTTCGTCCTTTCGTTTTGATCATATAGATCCAACCTTCGACCAAACTCATCAACAGACAAAACAATATTTGTTTCCACAAATTGTATGTTCTTCGAATGGACCACATTCATCTGAATATACCACTTTTAAGGGTTTAGAGGTGGATCGAAGCAGGTTGCTCGAAGGAAGCCATTTCCCAGTCGAAGCTTGTGGATTGAAGCAAGCTCGCTAGAAGAAAGCCATTGCCCAGTCAAAGCTTATGGATTGAAGAAAGTTTCTCGAAAGAAGCCATTACATAGTCGAAGCATGTGGATAGAAGCAGGTTTAGAGGTCGATCGACGTAGGTTGCTCGAAGGAAATCATTACCCAATCGAAGCTTGTGGACTAAAGCAAGCTTGCTCTTCTTTGACTTGTCAAAATCCGCCCACCACTCCTTTTCGATCATTCATGTGGTTTGAACATCCTGAACCAGATTTTGAATTCAAACTATTATCTGCAGCTGCACACCTTTTTTTATCTGCTTTGCCATTTCGACAGTTTCTTCTTCCTCCTTTGGAGGATTCAAAAGTTCCATCTTTGATCTGATGCTTGAGAGCCCAATGTGATCCATGGAAACTATATGGGCCATTAAAAGTCCAATTGTACTTGTTCAAACCCAAACCTTAATTTGAGCCCAGTATTGAGGAAATGTCTTAAGTTGATCAAACTTTGTGCAATTTTGAGCAATTGAGATTTTGTGAGAGAATCTTTGAGAAATTGAGAAGGCAAATTTTGGGGTACAACAGTTGCGAATAGAAGATGATTTTGCATTTGAAATATTTTGTTACTCTTGACATTGTGCTTCTTCTCTTTTTAATGTTGTCAAAGGGTTTAACATATAAGATTATATATAGCTTGCAAGTAGTGCTTTGCGGAACACACAAACCCATGGGGAGAATATTTGAGCATTTTTTTCCATCATAAAAAATAGGGGAGTATGTGAGGGAAAAGTCCCTCTATAAGTATTTTAATGATGCCAAAATGATTATTACTCACTCTCAATTTGGGTTGGTCCTATGAACAATCTTGTATGGAATAGTTGAAATGAAGATCTCCAGAAACACTTATTTTTGAGAAAATTCAATCTATGCGTCGACTCAAAGTTATATGTGGTCGACTCATCACCATTAACCAAGCCCTGGATGTATCAGGTCGACCCTTCTGGTCGACTCAACCTAGGAATCAAAATATTCAACTATTACATCGACGCAAGCTCTGTAGCGGTCGATGCATTGTACTTTAAAATGAAATTTCCTCAAACTGCTGGATGTATCACGTCAGCCCTTCCGATTGACTCAACCTGGGAATCAAAATATTTAAAGTTTGCGTCGACGCAAGTCCTGAAGCGGTCGATGCATCACACTTCAAAAAAAAAATTCCTTTTATCTGCGAGTTGTGTCGCGTTGACCCCCCTTTTTGTATGAGTCGATTGCTTGCTGCCTTAATCTGTTTTCAGCTATGATATGGGTCTTGACTATTAGGTAACATATACATATTTTTTATGCATCATCATTTGAAGTCAACAAGAACTAGTGAAAGATACACACAGTGTTCATCATCTTCATCCTCTCTTCTCAAAAATCAAAATATACACATAATCATGGTTGTTGATTCAAGAAAATTGATATGGTGATAATGTTCAAATCAAGGATTCAGTTCATATTTGGGTTTAGCAATTGTGGGCTATTCTTGAGTAAAATATTTTGTATTTTATCCTCCAATATTCCTATTGGTGTGGGTGTTTTTGCACAACTCTTTACTTCATTGAATTAAGCTGAGTGAAAGGATTAAGAAACAGTGGGTTTGCTTAATCAAGTAGCGGTAATCAGAGGATTGTGAAGAATAATTTGGGGTCAAATTGCTTACGATCAAAATCATCCGAGTGAAAGGATTATAAATGGTGGGTTTGCTTAATCAAGTAGTGGTAACCAGAGGTTTGTTCGAAGAATTTGGCACTTGGTTTTGCTCAAACCAAGGAAAGGGAAGAAGACTGTTACATCAACAACATTGGTTTGTTTGTATTGTGAACTATCTCTTCTCTTGTAACATTTGCAACTTAATATCAAGTATCTCAATTCTAGATTCTAGAATTGGTGGCAGGCGTACCCTATGCGAGGACGACAAGGGGAATTGCCTTAACAAATCGTGTGTTCTTCTGCTTTTTCTTTATCTCTATACTTGATTACTATACAGTGTGAAAATTAATTTGTCAAATCTGCATATATTGAAATTATGGTATGTTGAGTTCATTTCAAAACATTGGTAAAAATCCTTTTGATTGATACCTAAGAAAACTCACCACTATAATTTAGTAAAATCAAACCTAAGGTGCTTTTCCCATTAGGTGTTTGATAAATTGAATAATCCACAAATTGTTCATCGTGTTTATCCTAATCTCATTCAACTCATTCGAAGTAATTAATATTCATTGAGGGTGTATAAGTGATTGATCAATTGAGTAAAATGCATTGATTCTTACTTTGTCATTATATCCCATACTGTTATGCATATCTGATCTTTTCAATAGAGGATCGTTTAGACGATTGGCGATTCCAAGAAGCTTTCACATATTTATCTGAAAAACAATTTTAAAAAGTGCAAATTATTTTAAACGATCTATTCAACCCCTCTTCTAGATCGATCACATCGTCTAACAATCCTGATGGACTATGGTTTTTGATGGAGCCTCCAACGCGCTTGGAAATGGCATTGGTGTTGTGATTATCTCCCCCGAAGGCTGCCATACACCATTCACTTCCAGACTATGTTTTAATTGGACCAACAATATGGATGAGTATGAAGCATGCATCATGGGTATCAAGGCTGCTATTGACATGAGGATCAAATTCTTACAAGTATACGGAGATTCAGCCTTGGTGATAAGCCAAGTTAAAGGAGAATGGGACACAAAGCATCCTACTCTTATACCTTACCAAGATCATGTGATGACTTTGGTTCCATATTTTGAAAATATTACCTTTGAAAATGTTCCGCAAGAAGAAAATCAGTTAGCGGACACGCTAGCTACCATGTCATCCATGTTTAAAGTCAAATGGGATAACTAAGCCCCTCAGATCACTATCGAAAGATTAGATGAACCGGCACACTATTATGAGATTGATGTTGAGGGAATAGAAGAAAAGCCTTGGTTCCACGAGCTGAAAAGTGAAGGTTCAGAAAACACTTAGAAGGGGGGGGGGGGGGGGGTTGAATAAGTTTTTCTTCTATTCAAGCACAATACTAATGGAAGTACACTGGTAATTTTATCCTGGTTCATTTGAAACTCAAACTACTCTAGTCCACCCGCCAAGGTGATTTCGCCTCTCTCAACGAGGACTTAATCCACTATAATCAAACTGATTACAAGCGCACAACCAAACTGGTGTGACTAACAATACGATGCACAAGCCAACTGCAAGTGACTAAAACTTCTAAGACTTAACTAGTCCTAGCCCTCTTGAGAAATCTGACCCAACTGGTCACTCAAGGAACACTTACAAAATTGTCTCTTAATAGTAGTGAAATAGATTTTCTTCTAAAAAGCTTTATCACAAATGTGATTTTTCACTAATATTGTTTCCCAACACTTAAGATCTAACCACTATACAGTATTAGTTTACCACTATGAAAACAGTGAGTGTAAGTATATTTCACGTAAGTCAGTAACCTTTCTTTGATACAAAAGGTCTTCTATATATAGCTTCCAATTGATCGTTAATGCCTTGATGATAGTGCATGTATTTAAAGAAGCGTGTTTGAAATGATGCGTGTTGTGTGTAGTGAATAGATTTGGCCTTTATGTTTCCAATGCTAGTACGCGTAGTACACTTGAGTGCGTTAGCCGTCTTAGCATTTAATAACCAACGGTACTGTCAGAGCTTGTCTTTGGAAGTGGAAGTGTTTGCTTGCAGCGTTTCCATTTCAGAGTTTAGTTGATCTTTTCTTCTATCAAAGTATTCTTCAATATGTGTTCATCAGAGTTTACTTTAAACTTATATTTATCAGATGTTGTATTCAGGGTGCATCTATCAGAGGTTGTTGGGGATTTGCTCTTCATTCTGAGTTTCCTTTGTACTAGCGTAGAATCTTGTTTCTTTCTAAGATGCGTGAGTCAGAACATCATCTGAACTTAGCGAGCATACAAGTCAGAGTATAACATAAATATAACAAAATTTATTTCATTGTTATCATCAAAACTCTAAGATATGATTAGAACTAAACTTTGTTCTAACAATCTCCCCATTTTTTATGATGACAAAATAATTCAGATTTTGACGGGAAAAAATTTGTGCAAGTATGAGGATCTCCCCTTTAGATAGATAATCTCCCCCTGAGATTAATATTTCTTCTTCTGACATAAAAAATGATTAAAGAGTTTAAAGGCATAAGGGAAAATTCCTGAGATTTGTTCTTCAAAGCTTTTAGACTTTTTCTTTCAGAGTTTTCTTTAGCAATTCTTTTCTTGATGATGTTCAGAGCTTAGTCTTTCAGAGTTTCTTGAGTTCCTATAAATCTCTTAAATAGAAAAGAACTTTGTATATCTTTAGAATTGTTTGAGACTTAGTCCCATAACTGTTTCATGGATCAGATCAAAATCTTATTTTCTCCCCCCTTTTTGTCACAATCAAAAAGTAAAAAATTCAAAAAAAAAAAGTCTTATAATGAAAATTCAAGAGAAAACAGAGTTACAAAATAAAAACAAAACAAAAAACAAAAGAAAATTAGAAATAAAATCTAAGAGCAACGAGAAACAAGGGAAAGCATAAGATTCTTGATTTCTTTTGAGGAATCCTCTTGTTTCTACATCCAAGATCTGATTTCCTTGTTGGTTTCATCTTGTTTATCCAAACGTTCATGGATGACCTCATTGTCCTTCTTCAGTTCATTCAGAGTGTCCAGCGACAGCGAAGGTGACACAGAAGTTGAAGCAGCTTCAGATGAGACAACCTTAGGAGCAGAAGTAGCAGAGCCTGAGTACACATCATTTGAGAGAAAGGTACCAGGATCAATTAGCAGAGTAGGCACTTTCTCAGGGCTATCTTTAGCATAAGGTTGGTGATACAGAGTCATGGCCAAAGGATGTGGTTCAGACTCAGCGTCATCTTTTGATTCATCCTCTGATATCTCCCTGGGGTCAGCAGGTGGTAATGGAGCACCAGTAATCTGTAGTGGAGACCTCTGATCCCAAATGTTTACCACTTATGTCAAGAAAGTATTCAGATACTTGGAGAAATTCTCAAGAACCTGAGCATAGCACAGTTCTTGCAAATTGAGGATTTCATCATTGATTTTGCTTCTGAAAGCGCCCCACATAAAATCACACGCTGGTGAATTCAGGTTGCTGGCACTGGCAGCTTTCAGCAGGTCAATCCACATCTGCATTTCTGTTATGAAGTTCTGACAGCGTACAGGAACATCTGATTGATTAGATTTTGGAGTTGGTTTGGGAGAGGCCTTTTTGGTGGATTTTATTTGTAGATAACGTAGTGATTCAAGATCAACTACAGTTCTGAGAAAGTCAGAAGGGATAGAGGGTTCAGGAGGTTCTACTGAGAATGGACTAGGGATTGGTTCTAGAGAGAGGTGAAGAGGGTTTAGAGGATGAAGGTAATGGAACTTCTGGTGAGGAAGGTGGTGTGACATCAGGAGATATGATGATTGTGGTTTGAGGTGAGGAAGGAGGAGAACATGCTGGTGATAAATTCAGGGAAAAATGTTTTCAGATGGTAGGATGAAGGATGGTGGTTGTGTAGCCAGAGGAACATTTATGTCAGGTAGTCTCCAAGAACCATCATACCACTCAGAGGGTCTTGGTGATAAAGGTCTGATGGGGGATTATTGGTAGAGGGTTGTGAACAGGACTATTTGGACTCTGATGGTGAGGAGCAGAAGGAGGTATTTGAGTTTGAGGTTGAGTTTGTTGAGGTACTTCAGCAGCAAAATTATCTATGTCAGATAATACTTGGTCAATTTTAGGGTTGTTATCTAGGGGCACAGAGGATTGTGTTAGGTCTATGTCAACTTCTATATTTTCGAGGGTTTGAGGTTCAGCAGATGTTTCTATGCGCACAAAATCATTAACAGAAATGGTTTTAGAGGTTGTACCTACTGATTTCTTCTTCTTCTGAGGTCGAGTAGAGGGGCCTTCTTCAGCTTGCCTTTTCTTCTTCTGGAGGACAACATCTGGTGGAGGGAGATTTCTTCCTTGAAGCCAAGCAGGGTCAATGGGGATACCACTTTCTTTGCATGCTTCAATGAAGTGCAGAATGATCACCGGATGATAACCAGAGTTGAACAGAGGAAAATCTGCAATGGGGATTCTCCTGCTGGTGACTGTTGCTGAGACGTATGGTGTGGGTTCCACCAGAAGTTTCTCAATCAGCTTCCTCTTCAGTAGGTTCTTCCCGGTCAGAGCTTTTCCACACGTAGGCTCTAACTCTCCAAGTAAGTTTGCATCTTCTAAGTGGGCTATAAGACCATTCTCAGTCAGAATGTCTTAAATTAGTCTTCCCAGAGGGATCCAGTTTCTCTTTGATTTAGAGTTTCTGACCCTCTCAACTTCCCTATTTTCCTTCACATGCGTCCATAGATGGTTGAACAGAAGGTATGGCAGATCAATATTTACATTTGTTCCAAGACAGAACAGAAGGTATTGTTGATCAGAATTAATGTAATCAGGAGAACTAGTTTCCTTCCGGTTATGTATGTAGCCATGGATGATTCTTTCCAGGATTTTATAGTAGCTCTTCAAGTCTCTGACCTTGTTTGAAGCTTGTCTGGAAATAAAGATTTCAGCATAAACCTTGACCTTTGGGGAAGTAATAGCGTGAATCCAGAATTCCTTCACTAGATAAGGGAATATTGGTCCTACAAGACGATCAAAGAAGTTTTTCCAACCCTAGAACTCCACAGCAGGGAGCAAGTTAAACCCATTTTCCTTCAGATTATCAAAGTCTACCATGAGTTCAGCCACCACTTCCAAGCTATCCACTGGAATCAGCGTCGTTCTCTCAGGAGTAACATACTTTTCTGCTTGTTGAGCACTGCTTGAGGACATAGGAATGCTTGAGGAATGACATGAAGATGAAGCCATTTGAATGTTTAGGTTTGGAATATGAAAAGGGATTTGAGAGAGTTTGCACAAAGACGTAGAGGAGTTTGAAGTTTGAGAAAGAGAGTAAAAAAATAGAACAGGGATTTTGCAAGGGTATATATAGTTAAAAAATCTTTAATTTAATGAGCAGTTTAAGAATTTTAAACGTTTAAAAAACATAATAATTATAGATGATTAATGAGATTTGACATTTAAAGGGGGTGCGTGATTTTGATCAAATATGAACAGTTACATAGGAACGGTGTCTCAATAGCAGTGCACGCATGCGTGACCTTTCAGAATTGAAACACGCGTTCAACTTCTGAGGGTAGCGTGAGACAGCTGGTTTAATATAATGAACTTCTGACCATTCTAGTAATGAAATGTTAGACACATTTCAGAACATGATGAATGGCTTCTGATGTAACTCCTCTTCTAACTTGTGAAGAGCAGTCAATCATAACATTCATTTCAGAACATTCTGGAAACACATATAGAAGAAAAAAATTTCATTCAGGACAAAATTCCATGCTGATGTTTTTCAGAATGAATTTGAATCAATCTTCAGCAAGGGGTTTAGTAAAAATGTCAGTCCATTGATGGTCTATAACTACAAAATTTAAGTTTAAAATTCCGTTCTGAATGTAGTCCCTTATGAAATGATGTTTAATTTCTATATGTTTTGCCGTAGAATGTAAGATAGGATTTTTTGAGAGACAGATAGCAGAGGTATTATCACAGAAGATAGGAATCTTACTTTCATATAGATGATAATCTTCTAACTGGCTCTTCATCCAGATTATCTGAGTTCTACATCCAGCAACAGATATATATTTAGCTTCAGTGGTTGATAGTGCAATAGTGGCTTGCTTCTTGTTGTACCATGAGATGACGTTATCACCCAGAAACTGATAGCTTCCAGAGGTGCTTTTGCATTCTATTCTATCTCCATCAAAGTCAGCATCACAGTAACCTACTAGTTTAAAATCTTTGGATCTTCTGTAACACAGTCCAAGGTTAGTAGTACCTTTCAGATACCTCAGAATTCACTTAACAACAGTTAAGTGAGATTCTCTAGGATCTGATTGGAATCTAGCACATAGACATACACTGAATAGAATATTTGGTCTAGATGCAGTCAGATAGAGAAGAGATCCAATCATACCTCTATAGAGTTTCTGATATACCTTTTTACTTACCTCGTTTTTTCCCAAAGTGCATGTGGGATGCATTAGGGTCTTTGCTTCTTTACTTTCTGATAGCTGGAATTTCTTCATAAGTTCTTTGACATACTTTGTCTGATGTATGTAGGTACCTTCTGGCGTTTGATTTATTTGAATTCCCAAAAAAGAATTTTAGTTCTCCCATCATGCTCATCTTAAATTCAGCCTGCATAGATTCAGCAAATTCTCTTCCAAGAGAGACATTAGAAGTTCCAAAAATAATATCATCAATATATATTTGATAGATTAAAATATCATTTTTAAATGTATTTCTGAATAAAGTTGTGTCCACTTTGCCTCTGGTAAAATTCTTTTCTAAAAGAAAGTTACTCAGACATTCATACCAAGCTCTGGGAGCTTATTTCAGACTGTACAGAGACTTTTTCTATTTGAAAACATGTTCTGGAAATTTTGAGTCATCAAAACCTGGAGGTTGGTGGACATAAACTTCTTCTATGTAACCATTTAAAAAGGCACTTTTAACATCCATTTGATATAATGAGATGTTAGGTTGAACAACAAAAGAAATTAACAATCTAATTGATTCTAACCTGGCGACTGGGGCAAAGGTTTCATTATAATCAATTCCTTCTTGTTGACTATAACCCTGAGCCACCAGTCATGCTTTGTTTCTGACAACCTCTCCTTGCTCATGCAGCTTGTTTCTGAAGACCCATTTAGTTCCAATGATATTAAATCCTTTTGGTTTTGGAACAAGATCCCACACATCATTTCTTGAAAATTAATTTAATTCCTCTTGCATAGCTAGGATCCAATCATTATCCAGCAGAGCTTCATCTATTGAAGTTGGCTCAATCAGCGAGACCAATCCAAACAGTGATTCTTCATTGTTTCTGAAGGAGGATCTTGTTCTGATGGGATCTTCTTTCTTTCCTATAATCACATTTCCTGGGTGTGCGGATGTGATTCTGGGGAATTTATTTTGTGAGGATTGTTCAAAAATTCTTAGATTTTCTAGAGAATTTTTAATAGGAGGATCTTATGAGACGTCTTTTGCTTCTGACTCTTCAGAGTTTGTAAGGTGGTCTTCTGTACCTGTAGAATTTTCAATTTGCTTTGACTTTTGCTGGCCAAGCTTATCATCAAATCTGACTTTGATTGATTCTTCAACAATCAGAGTTTCTGTGTTGTATACCCTATAGCTTTTTTAGCGTTCAGAATATCCAAGCAGAAAGCACTTTTGTGCCTTAGACTCAAACTTTTCAGATTATCTTTAGTATTCAGAATATAGCAAGTGCATCCAAAAGGATGGAAATATGAAATGTTGGGTTTTTTGTTTTTCCACAATTCATAAGGAGTCTTTTCAAGAATAGGTCTTATAGAGACTCTATTTTGAATGTAACACGCTGTGTTCATTGCTTCTGCCCAAAAGTGTTTAGCCATATTAGTTTCATTGATCATGGTTCTGGCCATTTCTTGCAAAGTTCTATTCTTTCGTTCTACAACTCCATTTTGTTGGGGAGTTCTCGGACAAGAGAAATCATGAGAAATGCCATTTTCTTTAAAAAACTTTTCAAGATAATGATTTTCAAATTCTCCTCCATGATCACTTCTAACTTTTATGATTCTAAAATCCTTTTCATTTTGAACTTGGATGCAGAAGTCAAAGAACACAGAATGTGACTCATCCTTGTGTTTTAAAAACTTAACCCATGTTCATCTGCTGTATTCATCAACAATGACCAATCCATACTTCTTGCCTCTTATGGATGCAGTTTTAACTGGTCCAAACAGATCAATATGAAGAAGTTCCAATGGCCTAGAGGAAGAAACAACATTTTTTGACTTAAAAGAAGGTTTTGAAAATTTTCCTTTCTGACAAGCTTCGCACAGAGCTTCTGAGTTAAATTTCAGATTAGGGAGTCCTCTGACCAGATTGAGTTTGTTAATTTGAAATATTCTTCTCATGCAAACATGTCCCAATCTTATTTTCCAGACCCATTGTTCGTCGGTAACAGACATAAGGCATTTTACATTTTGAGATTTAAGACCAGAGAGATTAATTTTATAGATGTTTTTCTTTCTCTTGCTAGTAAAAAGGATTGTTCCGTCTTTTTGACTAACAGATCTACAGGATTTTTGATTAAAGATAATGTCATAACCGTTTTCACTTAATTGACTTATGGACAGCAAGTTATGATCTAATCCTTCTACTAATAGAACATTAGTTATAGAGGGAAGGTTACCGTTTTCGATGGTTCCAGAACCAATAATCTTTCCTTTTTGATTTCCTCCAAATTTGACATCACCTCCAGATTTAAGTTCCAGACTTTTGAACATAGACTTTCTTCTTGTCATATGATGCGTGCATCTAGAGTCCAGGTACCACGACTGGTGTTTCAACTGAGCTGCTAAGGACATCTGCAACATAGATTATTTTCTCCTTAGGTACCCATTTCTTTTTGGGTCCTTTTTGGTTAGAGTTTCTATAGTTCAGATTGAACTTTGATTTTGCATAGGAATTTTCAGAGTGAGAAGTGTATTTGATATCATGTGTGTGCCCGAAATTAAATTGCTTGTGTAGTGGTTTATATGATATAACAATTTTCTCAACGGGCTTAGGTCTATATATTTCTTTCCCTCTGGGAGCTTTATATCCAATACCTCTTCTGTCATTTCCACTAACACCATAGATCATTGAAGCCATTTTGCTTCTATATATGCTTTTAGCAAGAAACGTTTGAAAACTAGAGTCATATTCTTTTAGAATATCTTTTTAACTTGAAGCAGAATCTAAAATAGAATTATTTTCAAATTATTTAACATCTTCTTTGAGTTTAAAAATGTTTTCTTTTAGTTCAGAGTTTTCTGTTTCACGTTTCTCAAGATCAGATGCAAGATTCTTTTTTAGTTTCTTGTATTTGATTTTAAGTTTACTGTAGTTTTCAAGCAGTTCAGATAGGCTTTCAGCAAGTTCAGTTCTAGAAAATTCAGAGAATACCTCTTTTGGTTATGAGTCTGAGTCTGAGTCATTTGTTATGGTAGCCATAAATGTTAGATTAGCCTATTCATCTTCTGAGTCAGATTCAGCTTCAGATGATTCTGAATCATCCCAGGTGGCCATCATGCCTTTCTTTCTACCAAACTTTTTCTTTGGTCTTTCTCTTTCCAGCTTAGGAAAGTCACTTCTGTAGTGTTCGAGTTCTTTGCATTCATAGAAGACTACATCTCTTCTGCTTGAATTCTTATGTCCAGAAGATTCTGGTTTATCTTATGACCTCTTGTAGTTCCTGAACTTCTTTTGTCTATGCTTCCACATCTGATTGATCCTTCTGGAGAGCAGAGATAACTCGTCTTCTTCTGATGCAGAATCTTCAGAGTTTCCTTCTTCTGCCTGAAAAGCGTTAGTTTCAAATTTTTAATGGATTTAAGAGCTACAGACTTACCTTTCTTCTGAGGCTCATGTTCATCAAGTTCTATCTCGTGACTCCTTAAAGCACTGATAAGTTCTTCAAGGGAAACGTCATTCAGATCTTTTGATACTTTGAATGCAGTGACCGTAGGTGCACATCTTCTGGGTAAACTTCTGATGATTTTCTTAACATGGCCTACCTTGGTGTATCCTTTGTTCAGAACTCTTAGGCCACCAATCAGAGTTTGGAATCTCGAGAACATAACTTCAATAGACTCATTTTCTTCCATTTTGAATGCTTCATACTTCTGAACGAGACCCAGAGCTTTTGTCTCTTTTACTTGAGCATTTCCTTCATGAGTCATCTTGAGGGATTCAAACATGTCATGTGTCGTATCTCTGTTGGTGATTTTCTCATATTCATTTTTAGAGATAGCATTCAGAAAGATGTTTCTGGATCTGTGGTGATTCTTGAAATCTAACTTTTGTTGTTTATCCATGTTCCTTCTGTCAATTTTGTTTCCGTCTTTATCTTCTAGATGAGTGTACCCGTCAAGGACCAAATCCTATAGATCAGCATTATGACCTAGAAAGAAACTTTCTAATTTATCCTTCCAGTATTCAAAGTCTTCTCCATTAAACACGGGAGGTTTGGTGCAGTTGTTGTTATTTTGTTCAGATGCCATAGTGTTTTCCTTCTGGATCTTTTTATCTGACACTGTTAGGTGTTTGCACCCAGAACTAGAGCTTTGATACAAATTGAAGGTTGAGAAAACACTTAGAAGGGGGGGTTGAATAAGTTTTTCTTCTTTTCTAGTGCAACACTAATGGAAGGACACTGGTAATTTTATCCTGGTTCATTTGAAACTCAAACTACTTCAGTCCACCCGCCAAGGTGATTTCGCCTCTCTCAACGAGGACTTAATCCACTATAATCAAACTGATTACAAGCACACAACCAAACTGGTGTGACTAACAATACAATGCACAAGCCAACTGCAAGTGACTAAAACCTCTAAGACTCAACTAGTCCTCGCCCTCTTGAGAAATCTGACCCAACTGGTCTCTCAAGGAACACTTACAATATTGTCTTTTAATAGTAGTGAAACAGATTTGCTTCTAAAAAGCTTTATCACGAATGTGATTTTTCACTAAGATTGTTTCCCAACACTTAAGATCTACCCACTATACAATATTAGTTTACAAGTATGAAAATAGTGAGTGTAAGTATATTTCACGTAAGTCAGTAACCTTTCTTTGATACAAAAGGTCTTCTATATATAGCTTCCAATTGACTGTTAATGCCTTGATAATAGTGCATGTATTTAATGAAGCGTGTTTGCAATGATGCGTGTTGCGTGTAGCGAATATATTTTGTCTTTATGTTTCCAATGCTAGTGCGTGTAGTACACTTGAGTGCGTTAGCCATCTTAGCATTTAATAACCAATGGTACTGTCAGAGCTTGTCTCTGGAAGTTGAAGTGTTTGCTTGCAGCGTTTCCATTTCAGAGTTTACTTGATATTTTCTTCTATCAGATTATTCTTCAATATGTGTTCATCAGAGTTTACTTTAAACTTATATTTATCAGATGTTGTATTCAGCGTGCATCTATCAGAGGTTGCTGAAGATTTTCTCTTCATTCTAAGTTTGCTTTGTACTAGCATAGAATCCTATTTCTTTCTAAGATGCATGAGTCAGAACATCATTTGAAATTAGCGAGCATACAAGTGAGAGTATAACAAATATAACAAAATTTATTTCATTGTTATCATCAAAACTCTAAGATATGATTAGAACCAAACTTTGTTCTAACAAAAAGGTATCTCGAAGCTCAAGAGTACCCTGGGGGAGCATCCATCAATGACAAAAAGTTCTTAAGAAGGTTCTCTGCCAAGTTCTTCCTGAGTAACAAAATTCTCTACAAGCGCAACTAGGATTCCACTTTACTGCGGTGTTTGGACAAGAGAGAAGTAGAGAAGATTATAGAGGATATGCACGAAGGTATCTTTGTCACCCATTCTAGTGTAAACATGGTGGCTAAGAAGATCCTGCGAGAAGGTTACTACTGGCCCACCATGGAAACAGATTATCATCATCACTCCTCAACTTGTCACAAATTCCAAATCTACACCGATAAAGTACATGTGCCTCTGGTTCCCTTAAATGTCTTGACTGCTCCTTGGTTGTTCGCAATTTGGGGCATTGATATGATTGGAGATATTAGACCTACCGCTTCCAACGGGCATCTCTTCATCCTAGTCACTATTGATTACTTCACGAAGTTGGTAGAGGCGGCCTCATTTGCTTCTGTTACCAAAAACATTGTGGCTCGGTTCATCAGACATAATCTTATCTGTCAGTATCGTATCCCAGAAAGAATTATCATAGATAATGGTAATAACTTCAATAATACTATGACCACCGATCTTTGTACACAATTTAAGATCCAGCATCATAACTCTTCTCCTTATCGGCCAAAAATGAATGAAGTTGTGGAGGCCGCCAATAAGAATACAAAGAAGATTATACAAAAGATGACGGTAACATATAAAGATTGTCACAAGATGTTATCCTTTGATATTCATGGTTATTGTACCTCAGTGTGCACGTCAACAGGGGTAACCCATTTTTCTCTCGTATACAGTATGGAAGTTGTCTTACCCGTCGAGGTCCAGATCCCTTCCCTGAGAATCATGAAGGATGCAGGTCTAAACAAAGACGAATGGATTCAGAACCGACTTGACCAATTGAACCTGATTGACGAGAAGAGGCTTGTGACTGTTTGTCATGGTCAGATATAACAGAAACGTATGATCAAAGCTTTTAACAAAATGGTCAGACGTCGGGTATATCAGGTTGGTGACTTAGTAATCCAGCGTATTATCATGCCACAAGGTGATCCCAGGGGAAAGTGGACTCCTACATACGAAGGACCATTTGTAATTAATAATATATTTTCTGGGGGAGCTATGATATTAACAACCATGGACGGTGACGACCTTCCACACCCTGTAAACACGAACATAGTTAAAAGATACCACGCATGAAAAGAGACTCGCTAGATTGATTGGCCTAGGCAAAAACAAGGGCATCCCGACGAACCACAAGGGTTCGAGCAAAAACTAGGGATATATATATATATATATATATGAAAAAAACTGTACACCCGACAAGTCGAAAACCTGAAAAGGAAGCTTGGGCAAAAAAGGGTATCCCGATGGACTAAAAACTTGAAAGGGAGGTCCAGGCAAAAATTAGGGATTAAAAGTGTATGACTATGTCCCGCTGGATCACCTTACAGCCAGAATTCGTTATCAAGTGTCAAGTTCGAATGGTACGGATCAATCTAGTCAGCTTCTGCCAAGCAGTAAAGTGATGAGACGCTCAAAGATATAAAGGCAATAGTAGAATGGGAACCCAATAGGATTATTTCACATAGTTGTTTTCTCTTTGTGCACCACTTTGTATATTTATCAGTTTTTTTACGATGATATTCTCTTATTAGGATGTTCATATCCTTGTACAAATACACCTGTTATAGGCAAACTTTCTCAAAATTAATACAAAATTCCTCTTTTAAAGGTCAAAACTATTTGTTTTATTTTTTCTATTTTGTTTGCAAAAATGTCCAGTAATTATTTTAAATGAACATATGCATGAGAATGTGATTACCGTTTACAAATATATGCATAAAAACATAAAGACATTTACTAAGGGCTCTAAGAATTGGGACAAAGTCGAAAGGCCATCTGTAAATCCCCACATAACACCCCTAGGGGACCATTTTCACAAAAATTCATCATCAGCAAGGGTATGTTCCTCAGTAGATACAGAAACAGAGGCATCTTCCCACAAGTCACCGCCATATCTTCATCATATTGCCTAACAATTTCAGATAGTCTGCCATCTCCAAACATATAAGAAGGTTCAATCATTTCCTTAGCATCTTGGAGAATTCCCCAGCATGATCTATGGATTCTCTAACAGGGCTTTATAAAATCCCCAAGCAGTTTATGAAATTTCCTCCCCCGGTTAAAGTATTTCTCTAGCTACAGAAATCCATCCCCAGTGGAGTTTTATCTCTCAAACAAAATCAAAATATCCAGTGGAATATCCTCAGACAGAAAGCGGGAACCCCAGAAAACTTAACTTCAAAAAATAGTGAGGAACTACATTCTTCATCTCCGACAGCAGTCTGGGATTTTAATTTCCCCAGTTCAACAACACTACAAAGAGAAATTGATACGCTCACGTTCATACATCATTTACAAACGCCATAGCACATGCATACAAAACACATACAGCACGATCTCATTTATTTTGAGAACATTATTCCACAATGCATTTCATACATCATGACATTGCATACAGCTAACTCTTTACCTTTTCAGGAAAAGATATATCAACAAGACCAACATCATCAATTACTGGTAGGACCAAGCAGTCTTATCATAAATAACGTCTTATGGCTTAGAATAAATCAAACAAAGGTTTTATTCTGATACTACTTCCAGCGGACATTCTTCTGGATCAACTTAGATCAGGTGTAGATCTATTCTGATACTTATTCCAGTTGAATACATTTTTCTGGCTCAGATTGAATCAACCAAGGATTTGCTATAATACTTCTTCCAGATAAAAAACAAACCTAAATATCTGTTGGCTCAAATTAAATCGACCAATGATTTATTATGATACTTCTTCTAGCAGACCTTTTTCCGGCTCAGAGTAAATCGACCAATGATTTATTTTGATACTTCCTCCGGTTAAAGATAACAGAGACCTCTTCTGGCTCAGATTAAATCAACCAATGATTTATTATGATAATTCTTCTAGTCAAAGGACTTTTTATGGCTCAGATTAAATCGACCAATATTTTATTCTGATACTTCCTCCGGT
Organism: Vicia faba; assembly: GCA_948472305.1. NCBI lineage: Eukaryota > Viridiplantae > Streptophyta > Magnoliopsida > Fabales > Fabaceae > Vicia > Vicia faba. Next base: position 794,062,072 of record OX451741.1, read on the forward strand.
TAAAGATAATAGAGACCTCTTCTGAATCAGATTAGATAGATCAATGATTTATTCTGATACTTCTTCCATTTGAAGATGTTCGTAGATATTCTCTAGCTCATATTAAATTTACCAATGATTTACTCTGATACTTCTCCCAGTAGACCTTTTCTGGCTCAGATTAAATCGACCAATGGTTTATTCTGATACTTCTTCCAGATAATAACAGGCATAAGTATCTGCTAGCTCAGATTAACTCGGCCAATGATTTATTTTTGATTTTTCTTCTAGTAGACCTCTTCTGGCTCATATTAAATCAACCAGTGATTTATTCTGATACTTCTCCCAGTTGAAGATGTTCGTAGATAGTCGCTAGCTCAAATTAAATCGACCAATTATTTATTCGGATACTTATCCCAGTAGACCTTTTCTTGATCAAATTAAATCGATCAATGATTTATTCTGATACTTCTTCCAGTCAAAGACATTTTCTGGATCAAATAGAACCAACCATAGGTCCATTCTGATACTTCTCCAGTCAAAAACGAATATGTATATTTTTTGGCTCAGATTAAACCAACCGTGGGTTTATTCTGATACTTCTTCCAGTTTGAATTCAATATTTACTTTGGATGGCATCTATAAGACCATATCCTATGGCTCTAAATTATCTCTCTGAATGGCATCATTTAAGCCCATTCAAGCATACCATTAGCTGACAATGTTACTCTGTGCACCGATAAGCGCAAATTTTTGGGCACTCTAGTGTTCAATCATCTTCTACCTCGTTATCGCGAAAGGCAGGAAAGCCAATATAAATCCTCAAGTTTAAGATGATTGAATAGGGGAAGCTGTTGTACCCTAAAATTTTCCTTCTCATTTTACTCAAAACATGCTCCTAGAGGTCCTCAAATGCTCAAGGATTGACCAGACAAATTCTCCTCATAAGCATTGGATTTCAAACTAGGGTTTCACTTTTCACAAATAAATTTTGGTTTCAAAGACCTCAAGTGATTTCCATGGTCCCTAATATGTCCTCAAGAATGACCATGCCAAGTTTCATGCCTTGCATCACAAGTTTGCTCAGTCAATTTCTCAGATGACTGGAAATCAACTATATTAGGTCAAAAGTCAGTTGTGGTCAATATGCAGTCAAACTTCAATATTTTTGGTCAACATTAACATTTTTAAGTTATATCCATCATTTGATCAAGGTTTGATCATGATTCCTCAAGGAATGCTCTCAAATCATCAAGAATCAAAAATTGCTAAATTAGGGTTTCCTAGAGAAAGTCAACTAAACTTTGACCAAGCATAACTTTCACATACTTCATCCATTTTGCCCCAACTAGATATTATTGTGAAGAAAATTCAATTCCCTACAACTTTTCTTTTGTCCTTAAGTTCAAAAAATGCATCATTGGAAAGATATGAGCCAATACATTACAGGTCCTTTTTGAAAGTCAACAAAAGGCACTTTTTGTCAAGGCAATTTAAATCAAGATAAATTCTATAAATGAAAAAATGGTCAACATAGAGATTGTAGAGGACATCTTGAGCTTTCTAAAAAGTCAAAGATCATCTTCAAATGCTGAAAATTGAGCAAGTAATGACCAAAGAAAATTGGGCAAATTGGTGAAGATGCAAAAAGTCAACTTTGAGAAAAATTGCATTTTTAAGTTCATGGACCTATTTTTTGGGATTCAAGCATGTTTATGACCTACTCAAGGACACATAATATCACTCATGTACCATTTTTATTTTTATTTTTATTTATTTGAATTTTATTCATTTAAATACCATTTAAATCAAAATAAAATACAAAGTATGATGCAAGGCATGCAAGTTTTCATTTCCATCAAGATTAAGGCCCAAACAACTCAGGACAGGCTGGAGGCTTAGAATGCAGGTTTCCATTTTTAGGGTTTCAAAATGGCCAAGCATTGAGCTGGGTGATACAGGTCGTATCAAGTCAAGCCATTGCCATGATTGAATTCGTAGCATGCGAAATAGGGGGTAGCCTGAATTTGGGGCTTTGATTCTACATATTTTTTCAGATGTCATTTTTGTAGGGCCGGAGAAGATGAACGGAGATCTTCTCTGGCGTCTTTGACTTATTTTGAATCCGTTGGGAGTCTGCCTAGCAAGATCACGCGTTTTGATTGGTTTGTTTAAATGTTACAGTGCGTGCGTTTTGCTGACTGGGATTTGTTGCTTGATTTCATTATATTTTTATTGTTTTATTATAACAACAATTAACTTGAATGGCCCAACGGTGATAAGGAAGCGTGCAAAGGTACTCCCTCTTAAAGGGCCTGGGTTCGATCCTATGAGTTATTGTTTTGCATTTTTCTAACAAGCTCGTTTCAGATCGAGTACACTATAGGGATAGCAAGCGCATGGTGGGCCTCACACTTGGGACATCCAATCCTGAGATGTTAAATCCAGTGCTCTCAATGACTGGAGACCATGGTGCACCCTAGGGTGTACTCCCCACCAGATTGAACGCATGGTTTTTGGGTTGGTACTGGAATTGGGCCTAACAACTTCAGACGTGCACCCCCCATTTACTTTGTATATCAGGCCCGATACATTTTTCTTTTTATTCTTTTTAGCTTTATTTATTTAATTGTTTTAGATTTATTTTTCAAAACCATTTTTATTTTATGATAAAATCAAAAAAAAATCACAAAAAATAGATTTAGGGTTTTTCCAATTTAATTTAATTTTTCTAAATTTATTTATTTATTTATTTAATTATTTTGATTAGTTTAAAACCAATAGAATTAGGTTTATTTATTTCAAATATTTTTCCAAATAAAAATACAAAAATGTTAGAATTATTTTCCTCTTGATTAATTTTAGTTACATTTATTTATCACTTTTTATTTAAGTAAAATTAGTTTTTTAATTCAATTTAAATATTTTCTTAATAAAAAATAACAAAAAAAATATGCTAAGTATAGAAGTATTTTAGAGTTTTTACTTCACTTTTCGTATTCGCGCGCTCATTTTAAATTTCGCATTTTATATTGATGTAATTGCAAAAAGGATGTAATAGTTATAAACTTAGGACCTTTACTTTTTTTATTTCCCCGTTTTTTTGGATTTTTGAATCCCCCTCCCTGAAGTCGTGTAATAGCGTAGCTTTAAATTCCATATTTTTTTATGTTTTGCACTGATATTAATTGTTAGATGTATGCATAATATGCTTGTATGGCAAGATAAAAGCAAACGCTAGCAAACTTAACATCCGAAGATAAATAAATTGAAACACAACACACTCGCACATACACACCCCTAGGGTATCTCCACGTGTTGCCTTCATAATAAATAGTCGTGCCTTTTGAACGTAGGGAATTTTAGCAATGACCCTTTGGTTTTGAGATCCTAAGTCCCTCGACGACCCTTTCGAAGTTACCTCAGTAAAAGATCTTAAAATCATAGGGTAATTGCTAAAGCATCTTAGTGGCTTTCATGACTATACGATGACCATCGTCCGTCCCTCAAAAATCCAACGATAGGGCTACCTACTCACTAATAGTAGAATAGCATTGTCTAAAGGAAAAGAGGAAAAGAACAAACCTTTCGAGTAGGTAGATAGATCCTAGTTGCTCGCTCATAAAAACAATCAAAAAATAATTTTTTCACACATACACAAACTCTTTTCTAAATATTATTAAATACAAAAACATTTTGTATACGTTCTCGCCAAAACAAGAAACATTACAAAGTTCTCTGCACTAAGGCGTCTTTTCAAAATATCTTCAAAACACTTACACAAAAAAGCATTTTCAAAGTGAGCTAGCAACTAAGAGCCCGTAGATAACTACGGATGGAAAGGGTGCTAACACATTCCCTTTCCATAACCTACTCCCTTACTCAGAAAATAATCTCGAAAGGTCTTTCCTATTTTTTTCACCCTTTCCTTTGTTGGATAAAAGAAAAGTCGGTGGCGACTCTTGCTAACCAAAACATTACGATAAAACACAAAACCAGTAAAATACCTTGATCGTCATTCTCGGATAAACCTTTGACGGTAACCTTGATCGTCATTCTCGTAGTCAAATACCACTCCTTGGATAAGCATCTCGTGTGGACCATCCCTTCGGGCATAACCAAACTGTCGTAAGGCCAAGCAGGGGTTGTAAGTGATACCTCCTCTAATGCCAAGTAAGGGGATATTAGGGAATTCTCCACAACGGCCGATGACAGTAACATTCTCCGGGGATCGGGAACACTAATGAATATATGAATGTATGAGCGTCATCAACCTATGGGACCACCTTGAACCTTGCTCATTCCTTAATACAGATTGGGAAAGATGCAAAATAAAACATCTTTCCAAGAGAGGAGTGCAACACATGAGAATACCTCTCTTCCTTATAGTGAGAGAGTGAAAAGAATGTAGGATGTCTCCTAACAAAGTAGGCACCGGGTTACGAGACATGAAGATTTTGACGGTGTTTACATCTATGATTTGGTCAGGATTTGGGAACAAAACCATCCCATATATGAGAAGGTCCACAATTTCCTCAAAATCTTGTAAGTCCAAGGAGTTCCAACAATCTTGAGCTTTCTCAAATAAGAACTTGGCTAAGAAACCTTTGACACCACTCCTTGTTTCCCAATTAGTTGTGACATCAAATTGTTACAAGTGTAGGGCTTGAGCAATCTCTTCTGATTTTGGCTCTCTTTCTGTACTATTTAAGGGTAGTTGATTGAGGATGGAAATTCTCAAGAGTTGTGAGAATTCTTCCAAAGTTGGCACAGGTTGATAATCGGGGAAAGTGAAGCAATGGTGTAGAGGATCAAAGAATTAGAAGATCACCTTCATCATATCTTCATCAGTGTTGGAGGTAACCAAGTTTAAAAGGCGACCATGTCTTTCGATAAATGGAGAATTCTCAGGAACCCTTGATGCTAACTCTTTGAGTTGAGGAGGAATCCTTATGAGATTGACTTGAATGGTTTTCCTGTGAATAGAATTCATGTCCTATAAAACAGAACAAAGATAAATCCTAAAAATCCTTGAAATGGTTAGTGAGTATGAGTATGATGTTATGATATTTATGATGTTATTTACAAGTAAATATATACAAACAAAACAAACAAGTCCTTAGGTTTAGGCTTGCATGGAGTCTCATAGGTAAGTACCCTATTGAAGTTTAGTTGGCTCAAACCTGTCCTAGAAATAGTAATCGGGTTCTAAGGGAGCTTAATATCATTGGTTTGTCTTCTTGGGAATTGTTTCAGCGTAACCCTCTTTAATGGCGAACGAAATATCCCAAAAAGCCAAACCTCAATGAGTGTAGTATCGAGTATCTACCCACTTCGGATTGCACCAAAGTCGGTCATATGACTACGTCCTAATGGCCAAGTTGGTCAAGTAAAGGTTTTAAAGTTAATTAGTACTTCATGACATCACTCAGCAGCCCCGTATTCTCCTTGACTACTCAAGGGCTACCAGTATCCATAAATATGTCACACTAACGTAGATATTGCATAGACCATGTCGGTATACCCTGCACAATTTCCATAATGTATTTCTACTTCCCTATAAGGTATCCCAAATCCGGGTAGAGGATTTAAACCCAAACAAAGAACCAAAATATAAAGCATACAACTCAAACAATGAAAGCAAGTAGAGGTGATCTAGCCCTAAGGTAACCCCACTTTTAGTATTTTCCCCAGCAGAGTCACTAGTTCTGTGGTACAGTGGGAGAACTGACTTGGTGTTTTGCGTTTTATTGCAAATGTTGCGGTTAGCATGAGTCGCCACCGAATTTTCTTTTATTCAATAAGGAAAGGCTGAAAAGAACAGGAAAGTCCTTTCGAGATTATTTCTTGAGTTCGGGGGGTAGAATATGAAAAGGGAAGGTATTAGCACCCTTTTCATTCATAGTTACCTATGGGCTCTTAGTTGCTTGCTAGATCACTTGCTTTTGTTTGAAAATGTGCTTTGCGTGGTTTTTGAAAGTATTTTGAAAAGGCGCCATCGTTTAGGCAAACTTTGTAATAGTTCTCGTTCGTAAGAACATATACAAAGTGTTGATATTTTGAATTCAACTTTGAAAGATGTTTTGAAAGTGTTGGTGTTTATTTTGAAAATAGCAAGGATTTTTTTATTTGAAAATGAGCAAGCAACTAGGAACAATCTACCTACTCATAAGTCTTAGTTCATTTCCTCATTTCCTTTGATATTGATATCTTACTATTGATTTGGTAAGAAGACTTATCTTTGGATGTAAAGGGATGGGTGTGGGTCATCATATAGCCATGATAACAATGTTGTGAAATATCTTAGTAATTCTCTTTGAGGGGCTAAGATCATTTTGAAAGGTAACTTTGATAGCGTCATCGAGGGACTATGATCTTGTATTTTTTATTGCTTTTTCTAAGATATTCCACATGCATAACATGGTCATTTTTCATAAGGAAACAAAGTGGATTTACCCTAAGGGTGTAAGTGTGCAAGTGTGTTGATTTACATGCATTGTTTTGTCTTGATTTAGGGTTTGCTAACTTGTTGATTTTAATCTTTCCATACAAACTCTAATTTACTAGCATTTATATATAAAGCATTAAATTGCGGAAAATAAAAATGCTAAGCTATTACATCATTAGGGGAGGGGGTATACAAATTTACAAATGGGGATTTTGCAAGAAAATTAAATCTAATTAACTATTACAACCATATTGAATTAAATATACAAAATTGAAGATAAAATGCAAGAATGCAAAATGGAAAAAAGAAATGATTTTTATTTAGATTTTTTATGAAAGATTCTAATATTGACCTAATTAAGAAAATGATTAATTAAAATTAGCTAAAACTAAAACCCAAATTAACTAACAAAGAATAATAAGTTAAAAATGATTTTTTAGGGTTTTTCATGAAAAGGTTTTGAATTAAAAATAATAGGAAAATTAATTAATTTAAATAAACCTAAGTTCCAAATTAATTTTAATTAAGAAAAGAAATAAGGTAATAATTAATCCTAAGTCTAAATATTAATTCATAAAAAGAAATTAATTTGTTAAAAGAAAATGTTTTTTGTTCTTTTTAGTTTTTTATAAATAAAAATAAAATATGAGTGTAAAAATAATAAAATAAATATTTTTGGATTTTTCTAATAATAATAAAAATATAATATTAGTAATAAAAATAATAACAAGAAAATATGAAAGTAAAATAAACTAAAATAAAAATGAAAATGAAATAAAGAAATAAATGGGCCAGGGGGTGTTGAACATAGTCAGGAGTTAGTAAAAGGAAAAAGATAACCAGGCTCAAGTTGGAGGCCCAACGCTGCAAAAAAAAAAAACAAAAGAAGGAGAAAAAATATGGGAAAAAAAACAAGCAAAAGGGTTCCACTGGGGCTCGAACCCAGGTCCCTCTGGTTACAGGCGCGCGCTTTAACCACTGGGGTGGTGATACATCTGTTAACTTGTACACAATAATAAATACATAACACAAATTTTGCCCTGGTTGTACTTCATCTCCAACCTTCAGCTAAAGTATTTCAAACTTGCTCATTCCTCAACCATTTTCAAAAATGTAAACATGAAACTTGTACATTTTTCCACCGCGAATCCAACCATGTAACTAATTTAAGCTATCATTCAAAGATAAGGATGAATTTATGAAAGTGCCAAATTCTGACCTAAACGTTCCAGCAAGTTCAAACTCAAAATTCTCCATGCTTAAGCAACATAATTGAAATCTATGGACATGTATAGTTTCAGGGCAATGATACCTACATTCTATCTTCACAAATGCAAGCCTAACAATTCCTAAATAATGAGATAGAAGTTCAAGAAAAATACCTCAAAAACTGAAATCGTGAAATGAGTTTGAGCTTGTTTCAAGTGATGGTGATGATCAGGTTAGCTTCCTTGGACCTCTAGGAAGCTAATGCAGTGGCTGGCTTGAACTGAAGGTGGCTCGAATGGTCTGGAGAAGTCCAACTGTGATGCTCTGTTTTTGAACTTGGAAGTGGGTGAAGATGGTGTTACAGTCCTGTAATAGGGACAGGGATGGCTTATGTATGATGTTTGGAAGCTTTTGGAAGCAAAAGGCCAAGAAACGCACGAGTAGTTTTTGATTTTGGGTTTTCTGGCCAAAATATGCAACAATGGAGGTCTGTTGTGCATATGTGACTTTTGGGGAGTTTTTAGAGCTTGTGTATTCGTGTCTTAGCTTGCAAACAACTTGTGCATATGTATGGAAAAGGTTGTAGCACTTGAGAGGGTCGGAAACACAAGATATAGATTTATGGCTATGTTACTTGATTTTGAAGAAAAGTGAAAAACATAGTTTCAAGGAAAAGTACAAGCATGATCTGAGTTGTTAGAGGCTTTAGACAAGTTTCTTATGGCTTTTAGATTGTGTGTGATCAGAAGAAAACAATTGCAAAGCTCAAGAATTGACTTTGTGCAAAAAAGCCACTTTTCCAAAATGGCAATGTTGCCTTTCTTCCTAAAATGGTATTAAGCATGGGCAATGCATTGAATGCTTGGATTAAAGCTTCTAACAGCTGTGCAAAAATTTAATTATGGAGTACCAAACAAGTTTGAGGCATGCGAAGAAAAGATTATGCAACCTAGGCTTGGATTTGAGTTCTTGTTCATCATGGAAATGGCTTGTAAATCAAGAATGAAACCCTAACTTCATCTCTTCGATTCTCTTTGCTCAAACATGATCCCAATGAGTTCTTGGACATTTTGGAAATCTTGTAACATCCTCTAAAACCTCTATGTTGGTAACTTTTGAAAATTCCCCTTTGAACTATGTGAAAAATTTCCATGAAGTTAGGTCAAAATCTTGCCTAAACTAGGGCAAAATTTCACTAAGTTTCCAAGTTTCATGAACATGTATTCACAAAATCATAACTTGAAATCCATACATTTCTAGGAGGAGTTATGTTCAGCAATGTTTTATATCTCATTGAGATCTACAACTTTCATGTTGAAAGATTCCTTTGAATCATCTTGCATCATGGTGAAAAAATTGGCTCAAAGTTATGAAAAAATATGAAATTTCCAACACTTAGAAAAATTTCTAAGCTTAGAAATTTTGACTTTTCAAAAGGAAATCTTGACTTTTTGATTTACTGATGAATAAGTTTCATATTTTGACATGTTTTGATGAATTGTGATCCTTGACATTTTATTTTGACCAAAAAGTCAAAGTTTGACTTTTCAATGTGCAGTTGACTTTTGATCAGTTGACTGAAAATCAACTATCAATCAATTGACCTTGAGCAATGTTTTGAGTCATGCCATTAGGTCAAAATGATGCAATTGAAACCTTAAGATCATGTTTCCAACCAATCAACCATTTACTAGGTCAAAAATCAGAAATTGCACTTCCTCAATCAAAACCCTAATTTTGACAATTTTGCCCTTTTGATGATCTAATCAAATTTGTTGAGGAATTATGATCCAAACTTGATTAAATGACATATATGAGTTCATAATGTTTACATGGATAAAAAATTATGAGGTTTGACTATAAGTTGACCACAGTTGACGTTTTCCCAATACAACTAATTTTTAGGTCAACTGATCAATTGACTGAGCAAAAATGTGATCCAAGACTTGAAACTTGACATGAGAAATATTGAGGGTCCATAATGATCCATGAAATTCATATGGGGCATTAAAAGTCCATTTATCCTTTTTCAATCTCAAACCTTAATTTTCAGTCATCAGTGCTTAAGGAGGTGTCTTGAGCTGATCAACCCTAGTGCAGTCTTGAACCAAAGGAGATCTTGTGAGAAATTATTTGATAAATGAGAGAGAAAATTTTGGGGTACAACATCTGCCCCTGTTCAATCTTCTTAAACTTGAAGAGTTATATCGGCGGATCTGCCATTCGTAACTTGAAGGTGGAAGATGATTGAACACTAAAGTGCCCAGAAATTTGCACTCGGAGACATGATGTGAATGGGCTTAGAGATGCCATATGGTGGAATTCTGGTAAACACTGGTGGAAGTATCAGCAGAAATCTTTGGTCCATTTATACTAAAACTTGAGGTTTTACCTGTGGGAAAAAAAGAGTTAGTAAATTGCAGATGTATGCATGATGTTCACCAGATGTGGTATTATGCTAAATACATTTTGTATGTACATGCTATGATATATGAATGTGAGATGTATGTTTTTGTCCGGAAAAATAAATCTCTGACTGCTACTGAGGAAATTCTGGGAGTTGAATCCCATATCTTCAAACTTTGTTGAAAGGATGCTTCTGCTGGGGAATTTCTCTTGAATGCCAGTTGTTCTCTGGTTGGATTCAGGCTTCACAACTTGCTGAGGATGAGGAGGTCAACAGCTATCTGGTGGGATCTAGGCTTCACAATAACTTACTGGGGAAATGATAAATTAACTGTTATTTGGTCGTATTCCAGGCTTTGCAGAAAATTTCTTGAAATTGAATAGTTATCTGGTTAGATCCAGGCTTCTCAACAACTTGCTATGGATAAGGAAGTTAATTGTTATCTGGTCGGATCCAGGCTTTGCAGTAACTTTGAAGTGGTAACTACTATCTGTTCGGGTCCAGGTTTCATGGTTTTTTGGAAAGTTGCACTATTATCTGGTTGGGTCCAGGCTTCATAGTGTTTCTCTGGGGATCGTGTTTAATTGTTATCTGGTCGGCTCCAGGTTTCACAATAACTTGCCTGAAAACTGACATCTGGTCGGGTCCAGGCTTTGCAGATATCTGAGGTTGATGAGATTAATTGTTATCTGGTTGGGTCCAGGTTTCACAATAAACTGTTTTGGAATTTAATTGTTATCTGGTCGGGTTCCAGGTTTCACAATGAATCTTTGAGGGTAATTGCTATCTGGTCGGATCCAGGCTTCACCATAACTTGTTGGGGGAGAGGCATACTCTACTGGGGAAAATAAGTTAAACCTTAGTCTGGTTGAGTCCAGGTTCTGCTATATTTTACGGAGTTAAACTATTATCCGGCCGGGTCCAGGCTTTAGTAACTTAAAATTGAGATTAATTGTTATCTGGTCGGGTCCAGGATTCAGAAACTCAAACTGTTATCTAGTCGGGTCCAGGTTTCACCAATTGATAAAGTCAAACTAATATCTGGTCGAGTCTAGGCTTTATAGTGACTTGAGAAGTTAACTATTATCTTGTCGGGTACATGCTTCATAGTAATTTGAAATTTGTACTAATATATGGTCGGGTCTAGGCTTCATAGTAGCTTTTAGAGATAGTAAAGGTTTTGTTGATGGCTTTACTGTAGATTAGGGGTTGTGGCCCTATGATTTGTAATAATCTAAAAGGAAAACTCAAGCTGGAGAGTGTAGACTCAGTCGGGGAGGACAGGCTCAGCTTGGTGAGGTATATTAAGTCGGGGGTATCAGGCTCAGCTGGGGAATTTTGTAGTCAGCTGGCGAGTTATGCTACTCGTTATTTGTTGGGGAAATAAACCTTGTCGATAAACTGTTGAAGTGGTGAGTTCTTTTTAGGAAGAGATCCACAAGGCCTCTACTTGTAAGATTCAACTTAGCTGAAGAGAGAGCTGCAAAAAGATTGAGACTCTGGTTGGGGATTATCTTATGCAAAGAGACTTTGTGAGTAACTTTGTTGAGGAGGACGTTAATGAAATAACTTTTTTGGGGTATTCCATATACATTAAAGAGGCGCTTATTACTTCTTAGGTCATATGTGCCAAACAGTTTTAATTATGCTCATATGCATATGTTCATTCAATTTTAGTCATTGGACAAGTTTGCATTCAAAACAAATACAGGAAGTTTGCACTTCAAAGTATATTTGTATTTATATTTTTCCCATGAATAGGCGTTTTTATACAAAGAGACGGAGATCCTAGTAAGAGGAAATCGTTGAAAGGTAAACAAAATTGAAAACAAAAAAAAATATTCATGTGAAATAATCTCATTTCCTTCCAACTCTACTATTGCCCTAATGTCTTCGAATGCCCATTACCATTCACAAAAGTTGATTGGATTGATCTTGGACCATTTGAACTCGGACTTGGTGATAAAATTGACTGTGGTGGTTCCATGGGACATAGTCATATGCTTTTAATCCTTAACTTTTGCCTGGACCACCCTTTTGGGTTTTCAGTCCACCAGGATACCCATTTTTGCCCAAGTCTCCCTTTCGGGTTTTCAACTTTCCGGGTGTATGATCTTTTGCATATATCCCAAATTTTTTCCCAAACCTTTTGGTTTGTCGGGATGCCCTTATTTTGCCTAGGTGTGTCAACCTAGCGGGTCTCTTATGCGTAGTATTTTTTAACTATGTCTGCGTTGATAGGATGTGGGAAGTATTCACCATCCATGGTAGTCAGCATCATGGCACCGCCAGAGAACACTCTCTTGACAACAAATGGCCCTATATAGGTGGGAGTACATTTGCCTCTAGGGTTGCCTTGTGGCAGAATGATGCGCTTTATCACCAAGTCACCAGCTTGATATACTCGAGGCTTGATCTTTTTGTTGAAATCCTTGATCATATGTGTTGTACCCTAAAATTTCCCCTCTCATTTTACTCAAAACATACTCCCATAGATCCTCAATTTGCTCAAGATTGCCCAAGAGTTTACCAGACAAACTCTCTCCTAAGGCAGTGTACCTCAAATTAGGGTTTCTATTTTCATAAAGATGGGTGAACAAAAAAGGCCTCAAATTCTCTCCATGGTCTTAATATGTTCTCAAGACTCTACATGTCAATTTTCATGCCTTGCATAAGAATGTTTCCCAGTCAACTGCTCAGATGCTTGAGAATCGATTGTACTAGGTCAAAAGTCAAATGTGGCCCACATACAGTCAAACCTCAAGATTTTGGGTCAACATCAACATTTTGAAGTGACTTCCATAATTTTATCAAGGTTTGATCATGATTCCCCAAGGAATACTCCAAATTCATCAAAACCCAAAAGTTGCTAAATTAGGGTTTCTTAGTAAAAGTCAACCAAACTTTGACCAAGCATAACTTCTTCATACTTTATCAAAAATTTTCCATCCAAGGCTCATTTTTAAGAGGATGCAATTCCCTACAATTAATATTCATCCCACAAGTTTAAAATATGCACTCATCAAAAGATATGAATTTCTATATTATAGGTCCTTTTGAAAAGTCAACAAAAACACCTTTTGGGTCAAAGCTTCATACATGCGCATGGAAGATACAATTGAGGTGAAACCAAAAGGGTTGGATAAGGGACATCCTAATCTTTCTAAAAATTTCAAGAACACCCTCCTAGGGTCAAAATTGAGAGAGTTGTGCATTGTCAAAGTTGGCAATTTTTGGAAAATGGTCAAAAGTCAACATTGATCAAATTTGCATTTTTTCCAAAGGGGCCCATGTTTTCTTGCTTGAAACATGTTTCTAATAGGACCCACGACCCCTGAGCTTTTCCACCAAGTATTTTATTACTTTTATCATTTATTTTGATTTTTTATTCATTTAAATCAAAATAAATCAAATTAAATGGTAAAATAATGAAAACAAATCAAATCTTGAGATTTTTGCGCACATTTGGAGTCCATGTACATCTAGCATGATGATCAATTCGTGCAAGGCACATTAGGGCTGGAAAAGATTAGATTTAAGTTTATTTTAGAAATATATAATACATGAATCAAATCAAATACATTTTCATAATTCTCAAAGATATGATGCAATTTTACAACCCTAATTCAGTCTATTATATGTATACAGCAATTACAGATCAAAAAACAAGGTTGGGAAGTCGTGAAAAGGCAAAAGCAAACTCAAAATCTTTGGATAAAAACTGAGGTTCAAATTCTGGGATAGAGGGCTATTCAAGACGATTCAAGGCCAGATATTAATTCCTAGGCATCTCAGGAAGCATTCCCAACCATTTACAGGCTTCAAAACATCAAGAATCCTCGCATAGAAGTATCACGGTTTGCATCCCAAACTCAAATTCGATTTCTATGTTTTACGCATCATAAATTCATTCTATCCATATATTCATGTTCAGAATCGTGTTTGCAAGCTTTATGTACCACTTAATTGTACTAACAGTGCAGGAATCCACACTTACCATTGTTAGGGTTTAAAGTCACGATTTGGGGATTTCTGGTACATGAAAAATTGGGCCATGAATGAGATACCCTGACACTTGTGAGACCAAGATGAGTTGATTGGTACCATCACAATAAATTTATCATGCTTGTATTGCATTTTGGAATAACACAGGTTTTTAGCAACGAACAATGTCTGTGGGTATAGGTGAATACCTAATACGACGGAATCCATGAAGAAGACGATGACTTGGCTTCATGTGACTGGCTCGTTTGAACTTTTGCGCCTTCTGTTTTGTTCAATTGTTTTGCAATATTATATTTCTTTTTCAGCATAATAATCAACAAGCCAGTTGGCCCAGTGGTGAGGCGCGCTAGTGGTAAATAGAAGGACCTGGGTTCGATCCCAGGTCCCAACAAAATGTATTTTCTTATTTTACCTTTGCAGATACAGTACAACACTCCCTCACACGCCTTCCATACAACCTCAATGCCCATCCATTGGATGCACTGCTGGCCAGATCTCATGCTTCTCCCCTGAATGTCCTTCGTACACATCAAGTCAACGCTTGCATAGGATCCAGCGTGGTTAACTGGGCTTGCAGCTTAATGGGCTTGAAAATTCAATTCATACCCCCCTCTCAGCCAACACAAGCCCATTTGGTTATCTTTTATTATTTTCTTTAATTTCTTTTCTTTATTTCATTTCCTTTTTTTTATTAATACAAAAATTATTTTTATTAAATTAACAAATCAAAAATCACAAAAAAGATTTTTTTTTCTTAATAAATATTTTTTGAATTAATTAGTTTAATTAATTTAGGGCAATTTAATTTTCTTTTTATAATGAAAAACAATTAGAATTAGGGTTTGCGATTGTACATAATTTAATTAATATTCTTTAAAAAAATACATCAAAAGTCATTGTATCTCATAAATATTTATTCCTTTAATTAATTAATTTAGTTATAAAATTAGGTTAATTTTGTTTCTTTCATAATTTAAAAACAATTAGAAATTAGGTTTAATTAATTTGCAATTAAATGTTTTCTCAAATAAAAATCCACAAGAACAAAAATCTTTTTCTCTCAATTAGAGTTTTAGGTTATCTTTTCAACCGTCCTCATATTTAATTCGCCGCGCGCTTGTTAATTATTTGTCCATTATTTGGTAATTGTTCATGGTTTGTAGTAGTTAATCTAGGGTTTTTATTTACTGTTTAAATCCCTGATTTTTGGTTATATAATTAATCCCCTCCCCGAAGCCTTGTAATAACTAGGTTTTATTTCATCACACTTTTAATTTCCGTAATCTTTAACTGTCTAGATGCATGGCTAATAGGATTGTATGGCAAGAATGTATGGAAAATTAAAACGGTAGATCACCTAATGTGCAAAGATTAAATAATTGAAAAAAATCATATGCACATATTCACTCCTAGGGTTTACCTCACTTCGGTTGCCTTCGGTAAACAATCATTAAGCATAGGAGATTTTAGTGGTTGCCCTCCAGTCTAAAGAGATCAAAGTATCCCATTCGAATGTTGCCTCTGAAATGTTGCCTCGGAAAGATCTTAAGACTCTAGGGTTATTACTAAAGTTTTCTAACTATTTCTTTAGTGATTATACTTGTCCCTTTCGAATGTCCCTTCCAACTCCAACGACGGTGCTACCTACTCCTTAATAGTAGGATAGCGTTGTCAAAGGAAATAGAACGAACAATCCTTTTTTCGAGTAGGTAGAATCTTAAGTACTTGCTCAATGAAAACTTTTTACACAAACACTTTTCAAAACAAATTTTCAAAACAACTTTGTCACATCCTTGAGGACTGATACAAGGGTTATCACGAAGTAAAAACATTTTCAAGACAAACACACACAAGAAATTTGAAAAATGAGCAAGTACCTAAGAGCCCGTAGATAATTACGGATAGAAAGGGTGCTAACACCTTCCCTTTCTATAATCTACCCCCCGTACTCAGAATATCTCGAAAAAAGGTTTTTTCTGTTCTTTTTCCTTTTCCATGATTGGATGAAATAAAAGTCGGTGGAGACTCTTGCTTACCGCAAAATTTTGCAAACAAAAAGCGCAAAACGCAAACCAGTATTAACAGTCGGTTCTGCCACCGTATCACAGAACTGGCGTATCTGCTGGGGATGTGAATAAGTGGGGTATACCTTAGGATCTAGGTCATTAAATTGCTTCTCTTGATTGTCTTGATTGCTTTATTTTTTGAGGGTTTGTTTGGGGTTACTATAGATCCTACACCCGGATATGGGGGCACTCATTAGGTAAACAACAATAGATCGTGGAGACTGTACGGCGTATACCGATATGTTCAAGCAATGGCTTTGTTGGTGTGGCACTTTGGTTGGTACCAGTATCCTTCGTGGGGAAACGAGGAGAATATGGGGCCGCCACATGGTGTCGTGAAACACTAACAGACCTTAGAACCTTAGTTGAACAAACTTGGCCATTAGAAAGTAGTGAGATAGTCGGCCTTGGTGTAGAGCTGAGAACTGGTTGAGACTCAATACTACACTTATTGAGATCAGACTTTCGAGATATTTTAGCCGCAAGAAAAGATTGAGAGCTGAAACAATTCCTGATAAAGGATGGTCAGTGATATTGAGAATCTCTGGAACCCGATTACTTTTTAAGACAGGTTTGAACCCAACCAAACTTCAAGAGGGTACTACCTTTGACCTCATGCAACCCTTAAACCTAAGGACTTTGTGTGATTTGACTATTCTTGTTATACCTGTGTTTGCTATACCCGTGGTTTATCATGACATCATGCATCATAACATGGCATCAATGCTTATTGCACTAACCATTTCAAAGACCAAGGGAATTTATCTTTGTTCTATTTTGCAGATCATGGCTTCCGTTCGTCGAAACACTACCTGAATCAGCTTTGTGAAGATACCTTCCCAACTCAAAGAGCTATCATCAAGGGTTTCTAAAACTTCTGCGTTCACTAAGAGACATGGTCAACTTCTCAACCTGGTTACTTCAAACTTTGATGAAAAAATGATGAGTGTACTCTTTCAGTTCTTTGATCCCAAGCACCACTGCTTCACCTTTCCAGACTATCATTTGGTGCCTACCTTGGAAGAATTCTCTTAGCTATTGGATATACCGATTCTTGAACAGGTACCCTTCACAGGTCTAGAAAAAGTTCCTAAGCCAGAAGTCATTGCCTCAGCTTTGCACCTGAAACGGGCCGACGTGGTATCCAATTGGGAAACTAGAAGCGGAGTCAAGGGTTTTCTAGCTAAGTTTCTGATAGACAAAGCCCAGCTGTTTTGGGATAATATGGATTTTCAGGCTTTTGAGGAGGTCTTGGCTCTTCTTATCTATGGTTTAGTTCTCTTTCCTAATCCGTACTCATTCATAGATGTGAATGCTATTAAGATCTTTCTCTCTCGCAACCAGGTGCCTACTTTTCTCGGAGATATTTTGCACACTCTCCATACTCGTACCATGAGGAGAAGAGGGGTTCTTGTGTGCTGCATGCCATTGCTGTCGAGGTGGTTTATTTCTCACCTCCCTAAGTCCATACTGAAGAATGAAGAAGGTCTAGTTTGGTCACGAAGGATAATATCGCTCGCTCATACGGATATTCTTTGGTGTTCTAGAGCTATGGAAAGCACTACTATTATTGACTGCTGCAGGGAGTACCCTAATGTCCCATTACTTGGTATCAGAGGGGGTATAACCTACAATCCTTGTTTAGCTCTGCGACAATTTGGTCACGCTCGAAGGGATGCTCCCCGTGAGTTACTTATCAAGGGAATTGTATTCAACTATGAGGATGATATTCAAGAGTATCGCCGGAAGTTCATACGAGCTTGAGGTATGGTAAACAGATCGAGCGCCAGGGCTTTTGGGCCAAAGACATCCATTCCAATGGAACCTTATCTACAATGGGTACGAGCTTGTGCTCAGCAGCTTATGATGCCATATGTGGCTATTTTGCCAGTGATTGTGGAACCCACTACTGAAGAAGGCATTCCTTACACGGTTCTCTATCCTTACATGCCCACTGATCTTGGGGAATTACAGAGGTCTTAGATTCAGTTGATCAAAGAGCAGGATACTTACAGGGATTAGTTCCATGCTCAGGAGAGGAAGGTTTTAGAGCTCACAAAGCAACTCCATGAGGAAAAAGGACTGAATGACTATCTTGGCACAAAGAGGAAGCATCCATGGGACTTTTGATTTTTCTTTCTAGTTTTAGATTTATTTTTAATTGTAACGCCTAAAAGGCATTTGAACTTAAAATTCAGCTAATAAAATCTTTATTTATTTTGGTTTGCAAATTTAAACTTCCCGAAGTCTTTGATATCATTGCATACGCATCCCATTATCATACACATCATTACAGGTACCATTACAGGTTTCTCATCTTCTTCGCTGTTTATTTCAGCTGAAATGTCTTCCGAACAAAGCATTAAGGACCTGCAGGCACAAAATGCCCAGTTCCAACAAATGTTCATCAGTCTGGCAAAAGGGCAGGAGGATCTGAAAGCCCTCATTCTGAAAGAGAAGAAAAAGAAGAAGGTTGACGGTATTCTGAATATGGGCAAAAGGTTCGGAGAGTGGTTGAAGCGACAAGTCGACCTGACCTCTTCATCTAAGGAAGGGGAGGATCAAGAAGAAGAGAAAGACCCCAATCCTGCAGTGTCTGACAATGATACTTATTACAATGATGAGTAATATCCTCCTGCTGAGGATATATGCAAGTAGTTGGAGGATCATCTGAGTGCCATAGAAGTTCAGAGGATAACCGGATTGGATTTTGAAGAATTGGGTTTGGTGTCGGGAGTGGTCATCCCGCAGAAGTTCAAAGCTCTAGTTTTTGCCAAGTATGATGGGGTGTCCTACCCAAAGCTCCATCTCCGCTCTTATGTCCAAAAGATCCAACCCCACACCGCTGATAGAAATTTGTGGGTGCATTTCTTTCAAGATAGTCTGTCAGGGACTTAGCTTGAATGGTTCTACCAGCTGGAGGGAGCCAATGTCCGAAATTGGGAAGATCTGGCTGTTGCTTTCTACAAGCAGTATCAGTACAATGCCGACCTTGCTCCTACTCATACTCAACTCCTAAGTATGTCCATGGGTGCGGGCGAAGGTTTTAAAGATTATGCACAAAAATGGAGAGATTTGGCTGGGAGAGTTCAACCCCCATTGTCTGATAGGGAGTTGGTTGATATGTTTCTGGGGACGCTATTTGGTCCATTTTTCAATCATTTGATCAACAGTTCATCATCTGGTTTCATCGAGCTGATTCTAACTGGATAAAGAGTAGAAGCTGGGATTCGAAGCAAAAAAATACAGAAGGATGCCTCGTCAAGTTCAGTAAAGAAGCCTTTTGCTGGTAAGAAGGAAGCCATTGTCGTTTATAGCCCGAGGGGTTAGAACAGGGTTGAACAACGTCAGACAATAAGTGTCGTGATGATACCTAGACCTGCAGTTGCTCCATAACACAACAATCAACAAAGGGTGGAAAGACCACAACGGTAGTTTACCCGCATCAACATGACATTGGCTGAAGTTCTACCTCATCTGCTGAGATCCAACTTGGCAACTTTGAGAGAGGCTCCCAAGAATCCAAATACTACATCTCCCCGATATAATCTGAATGCCCGTTGTGCTTATCATTCTGAAAGTCCTGGCCACGATACAAATGATTGTTGGGCTCTGAGGAACAAAATACAAGACTTGATTGAAGCTCAGGAAATAGATTTTGAAGCTCCAGAGAAGCCAAATGTCATAACTGCTCCCATGCCTAAACACGGTCGTGGAGTTAATGTTGTTGACACTGATTTGTTTGTTACCTATTTC
Source organism: Vicia faba (assembly GCA_948472305.1). Classification (NCBI taxonomy): domain Eukaryota; kingdom Viridiplantae; phylum Streptophyta; class Magnoliopsida; order Fabales; family Fabaceae; genus Vicia; species Vicia faba. Next base: position 794,081,942 of record OX451741.1, read on the forward strand.
GATGAAATATCTACTCGTCTCATGACTGTCAAGAAGAATTTGTTGTTGGCCGGTTTATTTCCGGGTTATGGTGAAGGTTGCCACATGTGTTCGCTTCTAGCTTCTGGTCGCATTTGCTGAAGTTAGGTGTTCAACACCTGATAGATAGCAAAGAGATTTTGTTCGAGAAGACTATGATTCATGTTGTTCCAATTGAATACGTTGCCATTATAACCATTTCCGCCAATCCTTCCAAGGTTTCCTCGAGAAGACATGTTAGGATTACATTTGCTCTAAGAATTGCTCCACTGATAACCATTGTTCCTGGTCCTATCCCGTATGTCTCGGAAAAAGTTGTCCCATGGCATTATGGTGCCGATGTGTCCTATCATGGCATCAAACAAGATTTGAAAGATGAAGAAGTTGATCCTGATATTGATAACATTGTCGGAACCAGCAAAATCACCCGGAGAGGAAGGGTCTTCTCTCCCGATATTTCCCCTAAGACTGTTAACAAGCCTATTGTCATTTCATCTGCGGTTCCTGCTAGTACATCAACTACTGTTCCTGTTCTTACTCTAGTCGGTGAATCATCTGATACCCGCGGCAAAGAGGTTGTAGGTGAGCCTGCCCGGACGGAGGCGCCTAAGAAAATCTTTGTGGAAGCCTCAAAGCAAGAAGTAGAGGAAATACTAAAAATCATTAAGAAGAGCGACTACAATATGGTCGAGCAGCTGGGGCAGACCCCATCCAAGATATCCATGTTGCCTCTACTGTTGTGCTCTGAGACCCATGTGAAGGCTTTGATTGCATTTCTCAAGACTGTGCATATGCCACAAGAGACTTCAGCTAATCAGTTCAAAGATTATGTGGCCAGCCTGACTGCTGATAATGGGCTAGGTTTTTCAGATGCGGATTTGACTCCAAAGGGAAGGAAGCATAATGATGCATTGAATGTCTCGATTGAATGCAGCGGCACCACTATGGCTCATGTGCTGGTAGATATTGGGTCTTCACTGAATGTTCTGCTGAAGAAGGCATTAGACCGGTTGGATTGCGAGGGTTTAACTCTAAAGCCTAGTAACATTGTGGTAAGGGCTTTTGACGGATCAAAGAGAATAGTGCATGAGGAGGTGGACATCCCTGTCAAAGTAGGTTCTCAGACTTTTGGGTCCACCTTCTATGTGATGGATATCAGGCCATCATATTCTTGTTTGTTGGGTCAGCCTTGGATCCACGGGGCTGAGGCAGTCACCTCCACACTCCACCAAATGCTAAAGTATCCGGTGAAAGGAAAGATTGTCACGGTGTGGGGTGAAGAAGAATATATGATGAGTCACCTCAACTCCTTCCGCTACGTAGAGATGGACGGGGAATTCATCGAAACTCCTTGTCAAAACTTCGAAGAGGTTCCTCGGATCTTGGCATCAACTAAAACTACTAGCAACAAACCTCCTTCTAAGATGGCTTCTCTCAAAGATGCCAGGGCTGTGGTTAAAGAAGGTGGGTGTGCCAATTGGGTTCAGCTCCCTGATTTCACTCATAAAACTGACAAATTTGGTTTGGGCTTTACTACAGGGGCTCAAAGGGCTGTTAGACGCACTCGAGCTGGAGGACCTCCCCTACGCATCAGCAATCGTGGGATAAACGCCATTGAAGACAGCGAAGAGGACTCAGACATTGACAACTGGATCTACCCAACTACCAACGGTGGACCGAGTAACTGGACAGATAGGGACTTCATACCTGTTTCTTTTATTCCGCAGTAATTAACCTATTTGTTTTAAGATTTGTAATAAACAATTTGAAACTTTACGGCCTGGTGCCTTGCCCGAGGCACCTTGGCCTTGCTTGTGAGGGCTATTATTTGTCATTTCATAATCCTTAATAAAGCATTGGACGTTTCTTGCATACAAATTTTGTGCTCTCTGTTTTTCTTTTCTATTTTCACTTTATCAAAATAGTTATTCTCTTACACACACTCACGTATCATAATGCAGATCCATATCCACTCTGGATCCCATTGATAACAGCTATGTTATTGCCAGTTATGACTTCAAAAATTCGATCAACCAAGCCGAGGACGAAGGTGAGGATGACTGTGAGGTGCCTGGAGAACTTGCTAGACTGCTACAGCAGGAAGAGAGGGCCATACAACCTCAGGAAGAGCCAGTTGAGACAGTAAACTTGGGTACCGAGGAAGACAGAAAAGAGGTTAAAATAGGTGCAAATCTGGATCTTAGCGTCAAACAGAGGTTGATAAAGATGTTGCACGACTATGTTGAAATCTTTGCCTGGTCCTATAAAGACATGCCTGGTTTGGACAATGATATTGCGGTACATCGCCTGCCGGATAAAGAAGACTATCCTCCGGTTAAACATAAGGTTCGTTGTATGCACCCAGAAATGTTAGAGAAAATCAAGGCAGAGGTCATGAAACATTTTGATGCAGGATTATTAGCTGTCACTTCATATCTGTAGTGGGTCGCCAACATCGTTCCGGTACCTAAGAAGGACGGTAAGGTATGGATGTGTGTTGATTATAGAGATCTGAACAGGGCAAGCCCCAAGGATGACTTCCCACTTCCTCACATCGATGTTCTGGTCGACAACACCGTGCAACATAAAATCTTCTCCTTCATGGATGGTTTCTCTGGCTACAACCAGATCAAGATTTCCCCTGAAGACATGGAGAAGACAACCTTCGTTACACAGTGGGGCACCTTCTGTTACAAGGTGATGCCTTTTGGGTTGAAGAATGCTGGGGCAACTTATCAGCGCGCTATGGTCGCTTTGTTCCATGACATGATTCACCATGAGATCGAAGTTTATGTTAATGATATGATAGCCATGTCTCGGACGGAGGAAGAGAACCTTGATCATCTCCAGAAATTGTTTGACAGATTGAAGACATATAACTTAAGGTTGAATCTGAACAAGTGTACCTTCGGGGTAAGGTCTGGTAAGCTTTTGGGTTTCATTGTTAGTGACAAGGGTATTCAGGTAGACCCTACCAAAGTAAAAGCTATACAAGAGATGCCGGTTCCCTGCACAGAGAAGGAAGTTAGAGGTTTCTTGGGACGTCTGAATTATATCGCCAGGTTCATTTCACATCTGACTGATACTTGTGAGCCAATCTTCAAGCTTCTAAAGAAAGATCAAGTGGTAAAGTGGAATGATGAATGCCAGACCGCTTTCGAAAGAATCAAAGAATACCATCAAGAACCGCCAATTTTGATGCCTCCAGTTGAAGGAAGACATTTGATATTATACTTGACAGTGCTAGACAATTCAATGGGGTGTGTGCTGGGGCAGCATGACGAGTCTGGCCAAAAAGAGCACGCTATTTACTACCTTAGCAAAAAGTTTACCGACTGCGAGACCCGATACTCATTGCTCGAGAAAACTTGTTGCGCTTTGGCATGGGCTGATAGCTAGATGAGACAGTATATGCTGACTCACACTACCTTGTTGATATCAAAGATGGATTCGATCAAGTATATTTTCGAGAAGCCCGCTCTCTCCGGAAGGATAGCAAGGTGGAAAATTATCTTAACTGAGTACGACATACAATATACAACCCAAAAAGCTATAAAGGGGAGTGTATTGGCTGATCATTTGGATCATCAGGCCGTGGATGACTACCAGTCCATGAATTTTGAGTTCCCGGATGAGAATATCATGTTGGTGACTGACTACGAAGAACCTGGACCGAATGAAGGACCTGAGGAGGGATCCCGATGGTCTATGTATTTTGATGGAGCCTCGAACGCACTGGGTAACGGCATTGGCACTGTGATCATATCCACTGAGGGCTGTCATACTTTGTTCACTTCCCGTTTATGTTTCAACTGCACCAACAACATGGCGGAGTATGAAACATGTATCATGTGTCTTCGAGCTGCTATTAACTCGAGGATCAAGTTCTTGAATGTATTCAGGGATTCCGCTTTGGTGATAAGTCAGATCAAAGGCGAGTGGGATACGAAGCACCCGAATCTCATTCCTTACAAAGAGTATGTAATGACGTTGCTCCCACACTTTGAGGAGGTAACCTTTGAACATTTCCCACAAGAGGAGAACCAGTTGGCGGACGTGCTAGCTACCATGTATTCTATATTCAAGGTTAGGTGGGACAATGAAGCTCCCCAGATTACCATTGAGAGGTTGGATGAACCAGCACACTGCTGTGAGATCGATACCGAAGAAGTGGCAGACAAACCCTGGTTTCACGAAGTCAAAAGGTATCTTGAGGCTCAAGAGTATCCTGAGGGGGAATCTGTCAATGATAAGAAGTTTCTGAGAAGGTTCGCTATAAAGTTCTTCCTCAGTAATAGAATCCTCTATAAGCACAACCATGACTCCACACTACTACGGTGTGTAGACAAGAGCGAAGTAGAGAGGATCATGACAGATCTACATGAAGGCACCTTTGGAACCCATTCCAGTGGACATACCATGGCTAAGAAGATCCTACGGGCAGGATATTATAGGTCCACTATGGAAGCCGATTGTTATCAGCACTCTCGAACTTGTCATAAATGCCAAATCTATGCTGATAAGGTGCATATGCCTCCAGTTCCTTTGAACGTCCTGACAACTCCTTGGCCCTTTGCGATGTGGGGCATCGACATGATCGGTGAGATCAGACATATTATGTCTAATGGGCATCGTTTCATCTTAGTAGCCATTGATTACTTCACAAAGTGGGTTGAGGCAGCCTCTTTTGCTACAGTAACCAAGAATACCGTGGCACAGTTTATCCGACATAACCTGATTTGTCGATATGGTGTACCAGAGAGGATTACTACTGACAATGGTACAAATCTCAACAATACAATAATCACTGAGCTCTACAAACAGTTCAAGATACAACACCATAATCCGTCTCCTTATCAGCCAAAGATGACTGGCGTTGTTGAAGCAGCTAACAAGAACATCAAGAAGATTGTACAGAAGATGACGGTGACATACAAACACTGGCATAAGGTGTTACCATTTTATATTCATCGGTATCGTACCTCAGCACGGACGTCGACAGGGGCAACCCCTTACTCTTTGGTATATGGCATGGAGGCAGTCCTACCCATCGAAGTCCAAATACCTTCTCTCAGGATTATGAAGGATGCAGGTTCAAACGAAGACGATTGGATCCAAACCCGACTTGATCAGCTAAATCTGATTGATGAAAAGAGACTTACTGCTATCTGCCATGGTCAGACGTATCAAAAGCGAATGATCAAGACTTTTAACAAGAAAGTCAGGCGTCATTAATATCAAGTCAGAGATCTAGTGATCAAATGCATCATACTGTCGCAAGGTGATCCCAGGGGAAAATGGACTCCCACGTACGAAGGGCCATTTGTGGTTAAGAACATTTCCTCGGGAGGAGCTATAATTCTAACCAACATGGATGGTGATGACCTTCCTCACCCCGTCAATACAGACATAGTGAAAAGATACTACGTGTAATCAAAGACCCGCTAGGTCGACTGACCTAGGCAAAAATAAGGGCTTCCCGGTGAACCAAAAGGGTTCGAGAAAAAGTAAGGGATGAAAATGAAAAAATCTATACACCCGGCAAGTCGAAAACCCGAAAGGGCGGCTTGGGCAAAAAAAGGGTATCCTGGTGGATGGAAAACCCGAAAGGGAAATCCAGGCAAAAGTTAGGGATTAAAGCGTATCACTATGTCTCATTGGATCAGCTTGCGACCAGACTTCAGTATCAGTTATCAAGCTCAGACGGTGCCAATCAATCTGATCAACCTTCGGCCAAGTAGCAAAGTGATGAGATGCTTGAAGATATAAAGGCAATAGCAGAGTTGGAACCCAATGGAGTTGTTTCACATAGCTGTTTTTCTTTCTTTTACACAAATTGTAATTTATTTCGGCAGCGTTCTCTTACTAGAACGTCGGCCTCTTTGTACAAAACGCCTATTACAGGCCGACTTCAAAATCAATACAAATCATTTTCACAAGAAACTTCAATCTGTTTTTCTTTTTGTGTTTTGTTTTGCAAGAACGTCCAATAATTTATTTTTATATATGCATTTGAAAATGATTGCTGCTCATAAATATTTACATAAGAAACAAAGGCAATTACTCATAATTTCAAAAATAGGGAAAATAAGAAGTGCCAAACTCGACGGTTCCTCTGCCCAGCAGATATCGGGATAGAGTCACGCTTGGGAACATAATTATCGGTATATGTACTCCCTACAGAATAAAATTATCCAAAGGCATTAATGTCAGCTTTCCTGAAACAGGACATAACTATCCCCAGTTGAGGTTCGTAATCGCAGGCGAGTCAATAAATCTTATCCCCTAAGCGGAGTTTCTTTCTACAGATACAGAAGCTCAATCTCCAACAGAGCTCATCATCTTCCAGCAATGGAATTTCATCCCCAGCTAAATTTGTTCCTCCATATCAGCAGGTCTACCAACAGAGTATCTCTTTCCCCAAAGTCTGGTCCCCGAAGAGTTATTCTCCAGCATCTCTTCTCGGCAGAATATTTGCAAATCTCCAGCAACAGTCAGGGATTTATTTTCCCAGATGCAAGCATACCCCGATAGCATTCCATGAACATATATCATGGAAGACGCATACATATCATATACAGCATAATCTCATTTATTTTGAGAACATCATCTCGCCCTGCATTTCATGCATCGCATATAACTAACCCTGATATTTTTTCAGGAAAAGACGATTAGCTTCAATGAATCCAGTAGTTATACAGATCACATCTACAGACAACTAATGGGAAATCAGTTCCCAAAATCAAATGGGTCAACCAATCTACATTATCAGATCAAAGTAACCTTACCCCGGTTCATCCTGAAGTTTCACAAAATTATAACCTTACCCCGGTTCATCCTGAAGTTTTACACAAACTTATAACCTTACCCAGGTTCATTCTGAATTTTTACACAAACTTATCTCAAAGTAACTGTTGTACGCCAAAATTTTCCCTCCCATTTTCTCAATATTTTCTCATCACAAGGCCCTTGGAGCTCAAGATCCAGTTAGGGTTTCCTCTGCTCAAGACTTCTCCTTGCACTGTTGACGCAAATTAGGGTTTGTGTTTGCACAAAGTTGTTTTGACCTAAAATTCCTAAGATGACTTTCATGCTCCATCTTGAACTCACAAGTTTATCCATACCAAGTTTCAAGCCTTGATTCCAATCTTTGCCCAATCAATTGGGCAGTTGACCTAGAAATCAGCTGTATTGGGGAAAAAGTCAACTGTGGTCAATTGACAGTCAAACCTCATGATTTTTGACCCACATCAACATTATGAACTCATATGAACCATTTGATAAAGTTTGGATCACAATTCCACAAGAAATTTGATCAGATCACCAAAAGGGAAAAATGGTCATTTTTAGGGTTTTGACTGCACAAAGGCAATTTTTGACTGTATGACCAAGCCAATGGCAAACCAAGCTCACATATGGACTCAAGGACCCAATGGAATTGTCTTGACATACTCAACAAGTTCAAAAGATCCCAAATGCACAAGATTGACAGTTGAATTTTCCAGTCAATTGATCAATTTTGACTGTATACTGAAAAGTCAAACTTTGACTTTTTGGTCAAAATCAAGTGTCAAGATTCATTTTTCATCCAAACATGCCAAATCATGAAACTTGTTCATCAAGAAATCAAGAATCACAAATTAGGGTTTGAAATGAAGATTTTTCATAACTTAGAATTTTTCTAAGTTATGAAAAACCCTAATTTTTTCCTAACTTTGTCCCACTTTCTCACCAAGATTCATTTGGATTCAAGCAAAAGTCAAAACATGAAAGTTGTAGTCCATTGCAAAATCTACAACTTTGATTAACAAATTTTCCTCAAAAGAAGCTTGTAGCTCAAGTTACAATTTTTGGAACAAGGGTACCAAACCATTCTTAACTTAGAGAAATTTTGACCTATTTTAGGCAAGGTTTTTGCCTAACTTCAAGACCACTTTTCACATACTTACACTTGAAATTTCAATTTGCATTACGAAGATGGATTGTAGTACACATTCCAAGCTTTCCAAAATATCCAAGAACTCATCAAACAACCTTATGGTTAGAGAGAATCGAATTTGGCAAGTTAGGAAAAAGTCACTTTGATTCATGGCCATGTACATGTTCATAACTTATGCAATTTTTCAAATCAGCTTGCACAACTTGATTACAGGTCCTATATCTCATTTTCACTCAATAATTTAATGCATGTCCCTTGTGCCAAGTCCTTATTTTGTGTGTTCAAACATTATATGCAAGATTAAGCCTTTTTTAGATAAAGCATTTTTGCCATTTTTGAAAAGAAGTGCTTTATGTCAACTTGTAAATCAAGAAGGTACAAAGAAAATCTCTGAGGCACAAGTTATTAGACTAATCCCACTGATCAAGGAGAGATTATGCAGCATGCTAGAGGGGCCTGTACAAGCCTAAAACACCAACTTGCCATTTCTTGCTTAAGTTAGAAGTAACTTGGCATAACAAACAGAACTTCACATTCCTGTCAAGGCAAGCTTAAGAAAAGATTGCAAACAAATTCCATACATCCTAACTGAGCTAGAACACGAGCCAACCATCTCCAAAACCCTCTCAAACACAGAATCACCATAAAACTGCAAAAACAGGGCTTAGGCTGCAGTTGGATTCCCACAACTCATTTCCATCGTGCACTTCCATCCAAACCACTTCAAACACTTTCCCTACCATCCATACAATCTGTCCAAAGCATTGGAAGCAGACTGTAACACCTCTAACCAACATCACCATTTTCATTTTTCTGTTTTGCAGAAGGAGTTCTATAGCTCGATTCAGCTAGTTTCAAAGCAAACTAAAGGTTGGAGAAGCATCCCTGAACTTCAAGCAAGCTATTCAAATCATCACCTTGCACTGAAAGTACCTCCATTGCCAGATACGATTCAAGATGAACAGGTAAGTTCATGGACTTCTATCTCCCTATCCAGGCATTGTTAGCTCTAGGTTTGTGAATGAAAAATGTTCTACTCATGCCCCTGAAGCTGTACATATCTTTACTTTCCATTTATTTTGCATGTGCTATGAGAATTTAAGGTCTGAACATTGATGGAAACTTAGGTCAAGAATTAGGGATGTAGAAATTCTCTCTCATCTTAGAGAGTTAAGTCAAGTTCTTTATATGTTTGGATTCGTCTTTTAATGCTCTACATTTTTCATGTTGTGAGTTTTGCTTGAAAGTCCAGGAATCTGAAGATAGAAAATGCGCGTTTTTGTTCATGTTCAAACAATCTGGAGGTTGAAGACAAGCCTTTTGGGCTGGGCTTGGTTGTTTTTCCTGTTTGCACCTCATTTCTACTTTTGCACCCCCTTGGCCCATTATGCTTATTTTTATGATTTTTTGACCTTTTCTTTTTTGTTCTGACTTATTTATTTTTTCTCATAATATTAAAAATATAAAAATTATTTTTTAAACCATTTTTGTATTTATTAGGCATTTATTTGTTTAAATGGGTATTTGTACATAAATAAATATATAGATATACTCTTATTCAAAATACTAAAAAATAATGCAAACATGTTTATTTTCTGATTTTATTTTATATTACCTCTTGAAAACATTTTACATAAAATATACTTTTTTTTAATAAATATTAAATAGTTTATTTTTGTATATATAATATATATTTAGTAAATAATATAAATACTTATATATTTATTAGTATATTTAGGAAAGAATATAAAAGTAATACATTTTTATTTATTTATTAATATTTGATCTCAAAATTACTTTTTTACAAATATACTTCATTTTTATTTTATTTTTGTACATAATTAATAAACATTGTATATATTAAATAATAAATACCTTTTATTTGCAAAATTAGGGTTCTGCCCTAAATACATAAAAACTCCAAAAATTAATACTTTTTATTTTGTTTATTTGACATATAAAAAACACTTTTTTCATACATATAAAAAACATTTTTTTTGCATCTTGCATATTTATTCCATTTTTATTTAATTATTGTATATTAAATAATTTGTATAATTCAATTTTGATGTAATAGTTAGGTTTAAATTCCTTGTCAAAATACCCCCATTTGAACATTTGTACCCCCCCCCCCCCCTTCCCATATATTGTGTTGTAATAACTTAGGAACTTTATTTTCCGTACTTTAAAGTTTTCTAAATATGCCATGATAGAATTAGGGTTTGTATGCCAATCAATTAACCAAAAATAGTCTGACCTAAATTCAAGATAATCAAGCATAAAAATGGACAACACTAATCACACTTGCACCCCTAGGGTATTCCACTTGTTGCCTTCAATAATGGGCCATATTGCATGTTAGGTCTCTTTGGGCAAAACAAAACAATCAAATGATCATAGTCCCTCGTTGACGCTTTCGAAAGTTGCCGAAAAATGATCAAGTCCCTTAAAGGAAAAACTGCCCAAAGATACTTGGCACCATTGCAATTATGGTCTAAAAGATGACTCGCGCTCGTCCCTTTCACATCCTAACACAAGATTGTCCACCAAATGCAATGGTGGAACAAAATTGTTAAAAGGGTTAAAACATAGCAAAAATCTTTGAGAACTTTAGGGTAGATAGCTCTTGAGTACTTGTCAACTTGTAAAACAAAAACACTTGCCTATTTTATCAAACCACACATCACTACACTCTCAAAACAACTTTCAAAAAACCTTGAAACATCTTTTCAAAAAGACAAACACCTTTTGTAAAACATTCGAGTAAAGAATTGTTACAAGGGTAGCCTAGACAAGGCATCTTTTTCAAAACATTTTCAAAACCACGCACAAAGCACCATTTCAAACAATTGAAAATCAAGGCAAGTTGATCTAAGCAAGTAACTAAGAGCCCATGGATAACCATGGATAGAAAGGGTGCTAATACCTTCCCTTTCTATAATCTACTCCCCGAACCCAAGAAAACATCTCAAAGGTTTTTGCTGTGCTTTTTTAACCTTTCCTTAGGATAAAATAAAAAGTCGGTGGCGACTCTTGCTCAACCGAAACATTTGCGAAAACAAACGCAAAACACTAGTCAGTTCTCCCACCGTATCACAGAACTGGCGACTCTGCTGGGGACTATTATAAAAGTGGAGTAACCTTAGGGCTTAAATCACCCTCTTGCATGAATAATTGTTTGTTTTGATTGCTTTATATTTTGGCTCTCTTGTTTGGGTTTGCAATCTTACACCCGGATTTTAGGGAAACATTCATAGATAGCAATATGTTGTGGAAACTGTGCGGGGTATACCGACACGGTCGAAGCAATAGCTATATTAGTGCGACATATTTGTGAGTGCCGGTAACCCTTGAGTTCAATCAAGGAGAGTAAGGGGCCGCTGAGTGATGTCACTAAGCACTAATGACCTAGAACCTTACTTGACCATCTTGGCCTTTTATTAGGGGTAGTGAGATGACCGGCTTTGGTACAGTCCGAAGTTGGTAGATACTCGATACTACACTCATTGAGGGTTGTTTTCTTGGAATATTTTGGTCGCTAGTTAAGTGTTTAAACCAAAACCATGAACGATGAAAACAATCCAATGATATTGAGCTCCTTAGAACCCGGTTACTATTTATAGGACAGGTTTTTAAGCCAACTACACTCAAGAAGGTACTTACCTATGAAACCTCATGCAAGCCTAAAACTAGGGTTTGGTGTGATTTGCCTGTACATATGTTTGTGCATACATCATCAACATCATAAAGCATCATATGCATTCACTAACCATTTCAAGGGTTTAGATCTTCATCTTTGTTCTTGTTTTGTAGGTCATGGAAATTCTTCGAAGGAAAACCATCCAAGTCAACCTTGTGAGAATCCCTCCTCAACTCAAGGAGCTCACATCAAGGATTCCGGAAAGTTCACCCATCAGTGAAAGACATGGTAGACTGCTCAGCCTAGTCAACACCAACATTGAAGAGGATATGATGAACGTGCTATTCCAGTTCTTTGACCCTCTTCATCACTGTTTCACTTTCCCCGACTATCAGTTGGTGCCCACTTTGGAGGAGTTTTCTCAACTCCTGAGAATCCCTATCCTTAATCAACTACCCTACAACGGTACGGAAAAGGAACCAAAGCCTGAAGATGTTGCTCGAGCACTACATCTACAGCCATCTGACATCAAGGGGCATTGGGAAACCAGAAGCGGCGTCAAAGGATTCTTAACAAAATTCTTGTTTGAGAAGGCACAAGAATGTTGGAATTCATTGGACCTACAAGCCTTTGAAGAAATTGTGGCACTCCTTATCTATGGGTTGGTCTTGTTCCCAAATCCTGACCAGCTGGTAGATGTCAATGCCGTCAAAATCTTCTTATCTAGAAATCCAATACCAACATTGCTTGGGGAAATTCTTCACTCATTTTACACACGAACAATGAGAAAGAGGGGTGTTCTCATGTGCTGTACTCCTCTCCTCGCGAGGTGGTTTATTTCGCACCTTCCACAATCTATCTTGAAGAATGACCAAGGTTCAAGGTGGTCCCAACGGTTGATGACTCTTACTCACTCTGATGTACATTGGTGTTCTCGGTCCAGAGAAAATGTCATCATCGTCGATCGTTGTGGAGAGTTCCCTAATGTTCCATTACTTGGCATTAGAGGGGGCATTACCTACAACCCTTGCCTAGCTTTGAGGCAATTTGGATATGCACGGAGGGATGGCCCTCACGACATGTTGATTCCTGACCTAGTTTTTGACTTTGACAACGATGCACTAGGACTTCGCCAAAGATTCGTCAGAGCTTGGAGAATGCCCAACAAGGTTGATAGCAAGACACTGGGGCACAAGAACTCCATCCCTCTTGAGCCTTATCTCAAGTGGGTACGAGCCCGAGCCCAGAGTCTAATGATGCCTTATCCTCATGTTCTCCATGTGATTAAAGATCCCGTTAAGGAAGGAGAGGTTCCCTACACCATCCTATATCCTGACATGCCTACATCGTGGGAGGAGATGCAGAAGAGTTGGATCCAACTCAAGGAGGAACGGAACACTTTTGATGCCAGCTTCTACGCCAGCGAGAAGAAGGTTCTAGAGCTTACCCGCTGACTCCATGAGGAAGAGACCCTCAACACCTACATCGCACCAAAGAGGATGCGCAATGTCTTTTTACCTTGAGAAGTTGTTTTTGTAATATTTGGCCCATGGGGCATTTATGTACTAACAAATTTCTTCTTATTAATATGACGTGCGTTCTCTTTTGTTTGCAACAATTTTGAATATTCTAAATCCTTGAATGCATTGCATACATAAGCATATCATTCATCATGTGCATAAGCAGGTCTCTACATCAGGTTTCCTTATTTGTCTGTTGTTTATTTCAGTAAGATGGATCTCGAGAAAACAGTCAAGGACTTCCAGGCTCAAAATGCACAGTTTCAGCAACTCCTGATGACCTTGGCTAAGGGTCAGGAGGATCTAAAGGCCCTACTGGGGAATAAAGACCCAGTGAAAAAGAAGAAAAAGAGACTCGGGGTGGCTACTTTAGGGAGAAGATTTGAAGGAGAAGCCAGAAGAGTGCTTGAATTTCCCCCTACTTCTGAGGAGGGAACCAGTAAAGGGGGTGCGGCTGCGGTACCTTCCGAGTCCGATATGGAAGAAGAGGAGGCTGAAGAGGATGAAGACTACTCTGATCAACAATACCCTCCGGCTGATGATAAATACAAAGGTTTAGAAGACAGGTTGGCAGCCATGGAGCTACAGAGAGTGTCGGGTTTGGATTTCGAAGACTTGGGTTTAGTTGCCGGAATTGTGATTCCCCCGAAGTTCAAAGTGCAAGTTTTTGTGAGGTATGACGGGTTGTCCTGTCCAAAAATGCATCTCAGGTCCTATGTAAGGAAGATCCAACCTTATACGGCAGATAAGAACCTTTGGATCCATTTCTTTCAAGACAGCCTTTCTGGGGCTCAACTGGAGTGGTTCTATCAGCTAGAGGGAACCAGTGTCCGAAACTGGGAAGACTTGGCCACCGCCTTTTACAAACAATATCAGTATAATTCTGACCTTGCTCCCACGCGTACCCAACTTCAGGGTATGTCACTGGGAACAGGCGAAGGATTCAAAGAATATGCACAAAAATGGAGGGATTTGGTTGGCAGGGTGCAGCCGCCTTTAACCGACCGTGAACTTGTTGACATGTTTCTAGGGACCCTGTCTGGTCCATTCTTCAACCATCTGATTGGTAACTCTTCCGCGGGGTTTACCGATTTGATCTTAACAGGCGAGAGAATAGAAGCTGGCATCAAGTCAGGGAAGATTCAGAAGGGTGCCGCTGCAAGTGTTGAGAAGAAGCCTTTCAAGAAGGAAACGGACGTTGTATACTCCTAAAGAAAAGCAGGGAAGACTGAGCGCCGGCCAACCGTGGGGGCCGTAATGATCCAAAATCCATCAAGTGAGCAGCCTCGCTATAACCAGTTCAGACCGAATCAGCAACGGGTGGAACGGCCACAACGGCAGTTCACCCGCATTAATATGACGCCAGCGCAAGTGCTTCCCCATCTGTTAAAGTTGAATCTCGCCACTATCAAAGAGGCACCAAAAAATTTGAATACGTCCTCTCCGCATTATCATCCTAATGCTAAATGCGCCTACCATTCTGACAGTGTCGGGCACGACACCAACGATTGTTGGGCACTCAAGCATAAAATCCAAGACCTGATAGAGGCGAAGGAGGTGGAGTTCGACGCTCCAGAGAAGCCGAACGTGATATCTGCTCCAATGCCGAAGCACGGTCGAAATGTCAATGCCATTGAAGAAGATTTGTATGTTGCTGATGTCAATGATCTGATAACTCTGTTGTTAACCATCAAGTTGAATCTATTAAAGGCCTGGATTTTCCCGGGATGTAAAGAAGATTGCTACTGCTGTTACTCTCTGTCGTTTGATTGTCCGTTACTGAAGAAAGGCATCCAAGGCCTAATGGACAGTCGACAAATTTTGTTTGAAAAAGTTTCTGCTATCCCAACCCATACTGAAGATGTCTCAATTATAACCATTCACGCCAATCTTTCCAAGGCCGTCAGAAAGCCTGTTAAGATTACACCAGCTACAAAGTTTGTTCCTCTGAAGATAATAATGCCAGGGCCTGTCCCCTACATTTCTGAGAAGTCAATACCATGGAACTACGGCGGTGACATCTACTACCATGGTATCAAACAAGTTGAAGTAACTGAAGAAAGCTCGGATGATGAAGAAGACAACATTGGAAACATTGCGGGCACAAGCAAGATCACCCGGAGCGGGAGAATATTTTCTCCGGAGATTGCCCCCCCAAAAGCAATCTTTGGACCCTCATCTGCCGCCAAAGTTCTTCCCGCACCAATAAAACTCTCCGCTAGAACCCCATTGATTGAAGATGTTGTTGTTCCTAGTATTGTCCCTCCTACCGCTGCTGATAAAGGTAAGGGAACCCAAGATGAGCTCGTCAGGACGAGGGCTCAACCCTTGGTCATCCCGGAAACCTCCAAGAAAGAAATAGAAGAGATCTTGAAGATAATAAAAAGGAGTGATTACGATGTGGTAGAAAAACTGGGGCAAACTCCCTCGAAGATCTCTATGTTGGCACTACTACTTTGCTCGGAAGCACACGCCAAGGCTCTGATAAAATTCCTGAAGGCAGCCCATGTGCCCCAGGAAACCTCTGCAGACCAATTCCAAAATTGCATGGCCAGCCTTACTATCGACAATGGATTAGGTTTCTCTGATGCCGACCTAACTCCTAAAGGTAGAAACCACAATGATGCTTTGCACATTTCAGTCGAGTGCCGAGGAACTACTCTCGCACATGTCTTGGTCGACACGGGTTCTTCGCTGAATGTACTGCCTAAGAAAGCTTTGGACCGACTAGATTGTGAAGGTTTAGAGCTGAAGCCGAGTGATATTGTTGTCAGAGCTTTCGATGGTTCGAAGAGGATGGTCCATGGGAAAGTTGATATTCCCATCAAGGTAGGCACTGAGGTGTTTAAATCTACTTTCTATGTGATGGACATTCGTCCGTCATACTCTTGCTTATTGGGTAGGCCGTGGATACACAATGTCGGGGCAGTCACCTCTTCCTTACATCAAATGTTGAAGTATCCTGTCAAGGGAAAGATCATAACCGTCCATGGTGAAGAGGAGTATATGATCAGCCACCTAAACTCCTTCCAGTATGTGGAGGTAGAGGGTGAGTTCATTGAGACACCATTCCAGCATTTCGAAGAAGTCCTTCCTGAAATAACAGTAGCAAAGTTGGTAGCTGAAGTACCAAAGCAGATGGCCAGGATGGCATCTCTGGAAGACGCGAAGGCCGCAATAAAGGAGGGAAAGAGTTCAGCATGGGGGCAGTTGCCTGATATTCCACATAAAACAGACAAATTTGGATTAGGGTTCACTGCCGCAGGCCAGAAAGCTATGCGCCGTTCAAAGATTGAAAGAGCACCAATCAAGATTTCTCCTTACAGGATCAATGCTTTGGAGGGTGAGGACAAAGAGGACAACATTGAAGAGTGGATCTACCAACTATCAAGGGAGGACTATGCAACTGGGAGGCAAAAGACTTTGTCCCCATTACTTTTATTAATCAGTAATTTATCTGTCAAACATTTCCCTTGGTCTGTAATAATTACTTTTTAACAATCCGTACACTACTTTTTTACCTCATGCCTTGCCCGGGGCATGTAGGTCCATTTGTAAGGGTTTTGATTATCTTCATATCCATATGCCATGTTTAATGATTCATTGGACGTTTTTCATTTGATAAACTATTGTGTTCATTTTCTTTCCTTTTGCATTTTTTGTTTAAGGATGGCTATCCCTTACGCACACCCACGCTCACAAATGCAGGTACCCATCCACTCTGGATTCCATGGGTGACTATTCTACTATATCCTTCAATAACTCTGAAGATCTGGTCAATCAAGCCGAGTATGAAGATGATGAAGGTTATGAAGTACCAGGGGAACTAGCCAGACTTCTACAGCAAGAGGAAAGGGCCATCTTACCTCACGAAGAGTCATTGGAAACTGTCAACTTAGGAACCGAGGAAAACCGGAAGGAGGTGCAAGTGGGTGCCAATCTGGAACCAAGTGTCAAGGAACGCCTGGTACAGTTGTTAAATGAGTACGTTGAAATCTTCGCTTGGTCTTATGAAGACATGCCGGGTTTAGACACAGACATCGTGGTTCACCGTCTCCCCACAAGAGAGGATTGTCCATCGATCAAACAAAAAGTCCGCCGAATGAGGCCTGACATGTCTGAAAAGATCAAAGCAGAAGTGATGAAGCAATTCAACGCTGGCTTCCTGGCTGTTACATCTTATCCTCAATGGGTCGCTAACATCGTGCCAGTACCTAAAAAAGATGGCAAAGTCAGGATGTGTGTGGACTACCGGGATTTGAATAGGGCCAGCCCCAAAGATGATTTTCCGCTACCACACATTGACATTTTGATCGACAATACAGCTCAGCATAAAGTGTTTTCCTTCATGGATGGATTCTCGGGTTACAATCAAATCAAAATGGCCCCCGAAGATATGGATAAAACAACTTTTGTCACACAATGGGGTACTTTCTGTTACAAGGTGATGTCGTTCGGGCTGAAGAACGCAGGGGTAACTTATCAACGCGCCATGGTAGCTTTGTTCCATGATATGATACATCATGAGATTGAAGTTTACGTAGACGATATGATAGCTCGGTCACAAACAGAGGAGGAGCACATTGAACATCTAGAAAAGCTGTTTGCCAGGTTGAAAGAATACAAATTCAGGCTGAATCCAAGTAAGTGCACTTTTGGAGTTAGGTCTGGTAAACTTCTAGGATTCATTGTAAGCAACAAAGGCTTTGAAGTCGATCCAGCAAAAGTGAAATCAATACAAGAGATGCCTGCTCCCCGTACTGAAAAGGAGGTTAGAGGGTTCTTGGGGCGTTTGAATTATATTGCCAAATTCATCTCTCATCTGACTTCTACCTGTGAGCCAATTTTCAAACTATTAAAGAAAGATCAGGTAGTAGATTGGAACTATGATTGCCAAACTGCTTTTGATAAGATCAAGGAGTATTTGCTAGAACCTCCTATTCTGATGCCACCCGTCGAAGGAAGACCATTGATCATGTATCTGACCGTCTTGGATAACTCAATGGGGTGTGTTTTGGGCCAGCATGACGAGTCTGGTCGAAAAGAGAATGTTATTTATTACCTTAGCAAAAAGTTTACCGACTGTGAGACTCGCTACTCACTGCTCGAGAAAACTTGATGCGCTTTGTTATGGGCTGCTCGCCGACTAAGGCAGTATATGTTGACTCATACTACCCTGCTGATTTCCAAAATGGATCCTATCAAATATATCTTCGAAAAGCCCGCTTTATCTGGAAGAATAGCTAGATGGAAAATGATCCTAACTGAGTATGACATCCAGTACACCACCCAAAAAGCTATAAAAGGGAGTGTACTAGCTGACCATCTGGCTCATCAAGCTATCGAAGATTATCAACCCATGAGATTTGACTTCCCAGACAAGGACATCATGAATTTGGATAACACTGAAAGTAACGGACCGTATGACGAACCCGAAAAGGGATCCCGATGGACCCTGTACTTTGATGGTGCTTCAAATGCATTTGGAAACGGTATCGGCGCAGTACTCATTTCTCCAGAAGGTTGTCACACACCTTTCACGGCCCGACTTTGCTTCAGCTGCACAAACAACATGGCTGAGTATGAAGCTTGCATCTTTTGTCTCAAGGCTGCTATAGACTTGGGGATCAAATCTTTGATCGTATTCGGGGACTCGGCTTTGGTTATCAGTCAAATCAAAGGAGAGTGGGATACCAAGCATCCTAATCTTATCCCATACAAAGAACATGTCTTGACGTTGTTGCCTCATTTCGAGCAAATTACCTTCGAGCATTTCGCGCGAGAAGAGAATCAGCTAGCAGATGCTCTAGCTACAATGTCTTCCATGTTTAAACTCAACTGGGATAACGAGGCTCCCCAAATCACCATCGAGCGAATGGATGAACCTGCACATTGTCACGAGATTAATACCGAAGAAGTGGTGGAACAACCCTGGTTCCATGAAATCAAAAGGTATCTCCAGACTAGAGATTATCCCGAAGGAGCTTCCGCAAATGACAAAAAGTTCCTAAGGAAATTTGCTGCCAAATTCTTCCTGAGCAACGACATCCTTTACAAACGAAGCCATGATTGTGTTTTACTCCGATGCGTAGACAAAGCTGAAGCGGAGTTGATCATGACTGAGATACACAGCGGCACATTTGGCACTCACTTGAGCGGGCATACAATGGCTAAGAAGATCCTAAGGGCAGGCTATTACTGGTCTACCATGGAAGCTGACTGTCATCAACATTCCCGTACTTGCCACAAGTGTCAAGTCTACGCTGACAAGGTCCATATCCCTCTGGTTCCTCTCAACGTTCTGACTGCTCCTTGGCCATTTGCAATGTGGGGCATCGACATGATTGGAGAGATCAAGCCCACGGCATCCAACGGACATCGTTTCATCCTGGTTGCCATTGACTATTTCACCAAATGGGTCGAAGCAGCTTCCTTCGCCTCTGTTACTAAAAATGTGGTTGCCCGCTTCATCAAGCAAAATCTCATATGCCGGTATGGTGTTCCAGACAGGATCATCACGGACAACGGTACAAATCTGAATAACACGATGATCACCGCATTGTGCGAACAGTTCAAGATTTATCATCATAATTCATCTCCCTATCGGCCGAAGATGAACGGTGTTGTTGAAGCTGCGAACAAAAACATTAAGAAGATCATTCAGAAAATGACAGTCACTTACAAAGACTGGCATGAGATGTTACCATTTGCTCTACATGGATACCGTACGACGGCACGTACTTCAACCGGGGCAACACCATTTTCTTTGGTATATGGCATGGAAGCTGTCCAGCCTATGGAAGTTTGGATTCCTTCTCTAAGGATTATGAAGGACGCATGTTTGAATGAAGATGATTGGATTCAGACCCGACTTGATCAACTCAATTTGATCGACGAGAAGCGACTCGCTGCTGTATGCCATGGTCAGACGTATCAAAAGCGGATGATCAAGGCCTTCAATAAGAAAGTCAGACGTCAAGTGTATCAAATCGGAGATCTCGTAATCAAGCGGATTATCTTGCCGCAAAGTGATCCCAGGGGCAAATGGACTCCTACATATGAAGGACCATTTGTGATCAAGAGCATATTTTCTGGTGGTGCAATGATCCTAACCACCATGGACGGCGACGATTTGCCACACCCTGTGAACGCAGACATAGTCAAAAGATACTACGCATAAAATAACCCGACAAGTCGAAAACCCGAAAGGGCGGCTTGGGCAAAAATGGGCATCCCGGTGAATCGAAAACCCGAAAGGGCGGTTCAGGCAAAAATTAGGGATAAAAATAAAAAAATCTGTACACCCGGCAAGTTGAAAACCCGAAAGGGCGGCTTGAGCAAAAAAGGGTTTCCCGGTGGATCGAAAACCCGAAAGGGCGATTCAGGCAAAAGTTAGGGAATTAAAGCGTATGACTATGTCTCGTCGGATCACTTCAAAGACAATCTCTTCATCAACCAGTCCCAAGCTTCTGATCAATCCAGCCATCGGCAGACGAAGCATTGAATGGACAGATATTCAGAGTTGTGAAGGCTATAGCGGAATGGAATCCCATGGAATTATTTCACATAGCCATCTTTCTTTTGTATAAATTTTTCAATATTTACAACGACATCCTCTTACTAGGATGATCGTCTCCTTTGTACAAATATACTCATAGAAAGTTAATACAAATACTTTTCCAGAAATTTGCGTCGTTTCCTTTTCTCTTTTCTTTTGCACTTATGTTTTATTTGAGAAACGTCCAATGTTTTGTTAAATAGGCATATGCATTTGAACATAATCATTCCCTTATGAATCAAGAAAGACGATTACTAGTAAATTGAAGGTGCAGTTAGGTATCTTGATACCCTTTCAAAGGAAATCCCGAGCAGATTTGAAATCCGCATTCTTCAGTCAGAACTTAATTCCCTAAACAGAGTCAGACTTCAGGACCCTCGTCAGCAAAAGCTTTCTCAAAACTGATTTCCCCAGCCAGAGAACCCTCCAGAACTCAATTCCCCTCAGAGTTAAGTTTCAGTATCCCCAGCGGAGCTAAAACTTCAAACTATCAATCCCCAGCGGAACCAGACTAGTGAACCTCCTCCCCATAGAGATACTTCTCACTAGACTGAAGATTCTCAGTTTTACCTCCCCAGCATGAGTCTACCAGGTTCTAAAATCCCCAGTAGAAATCATCAGAAATTCTCTTACCCTGCAAGTCACCAAGGAAATTCCAATTCCCCGCAGTGGTTCTAAGGCCCCTCAACTATTGAAGGTCTGACATTCCCCAAGCAAATCTGAATACTTTCATTTTCAGTTCATCATTGAATATTCGAAGATTCTCCAGTGAAGATCTCCTTAAGACAGGAATTCCCCAGAAGATTGGTATACAACCCAAGCTCCTAATTCCCCAGCAGCAGCCAAAGAATTATTCTTCCCAGCAGCAGTCAAGATGCTTTTATCTTCAGCCATCTAGGATTCATCTATCCTCCGCAAGACAGCTCTCCAGCTTACATGCACATTCATTTACATTCATATCATATAACATACAGTGCATCATACATCATGACATTGCATACAACTAACTCTTCACCTTTTCAGGTAAAATCAGTCGATAGACAAAATCATTATCTTCCGAGATTCTTTCCAGAAATAGTTCAGATGTGACCCAGACATAGCAACATTCTGATGCTTATTCCAGATTCATCCAGATGCAGTTTTACACGAGCTCATCATCAGGAAACCCTGCACCGGTTCCTCCTCCACCTTCAAGACTTCTGAAAACAGTTCACGGGTTCTCCAGTAACGGATGTTAACCTATCGCTTGTTCAGATTCTTCTCAAGACTTCTGAAAACAGTTTATGGATTCTTCCCAACAACGGATGTTAATCTATCACTTGTTCAGATGCAAATTTTTGAAAACAGTTTATGGATTCTTCCCAACAACAGATGTTAATATATCACTTGTTCAGATGCAATTTTTGAAAACAGTTTACGGACGCTTCCCGACAACGGATGCTGCTCTATTGCTTATTCAACTTCAAGACTTCTGAAAACAGTTCACGGGTTCTCCAGTAACGGATGTTAACCTATCGCTTGTTCAGATTCTTCTCAAGACTTCTGAAAACAGTTTATGGATTCTTCCCAACAACGGATGTTAATCTATCACTTGTTCAGATGCAATTTTTGAAAACAGTTCACGGGTTCTCCAGTAACGGATGTTAATCTTTCGCTTGTTCAGACTCTTCTCAACCTCTGAAAACAGTTTACGGATGCCTCCAGATACGGATGTCAATCTATTGCTTGTTCAGACCCCCCAGTTCGGAGATAGTCCAAAACATGGACACCTTCCTGATACTCATTCCAGATGGCATCTTTAAGCCTATCCCCGACAAGATTCTGTCATCCTCCAAATGGCATCTTTAAGCCCATCTCCAAATGGCATCTCTAAGCCCATTCCCACATCCATTGTTGTGACGAGTGCAAATTTAAGGGCACTCTAGTGTCCAATCTCCTTTTATCCTCGAGTCGCGAAAGGCAAACTTGCCAATCTAACTCTTCGGATTCAAGGAAATTGAACAGGGGCAACTGTTGTACCCCAAAATTTTCCCTCCCATTTTATAAATATTTTCTCATCACAAGGCCCTTGGAGCTCAAGATCCAGTTAGGGTTTCCTCTGCTCAAGACTTCTCCTTGCACTGTTGACCCAAATTAGGGTTTGTGTTTGCACAAAGTTGTTTTGACCTAAAATGCCTAAGATGACTTTCATGCTCCATCTTGAACTCACAAGTTTATCCATACCAAGTTTCAAGCCTTGATTCCAATCTTTGCCCAATCAATTGGACAGTTGACCTAGAAATCAGCTGTATTGGGGAAAAAGTCAACTGTGGTCAATTGAAAGTCAAACCTCATGATTTTTGACCCACATCAACATTATGAACTCATATGAACCATTTGATAAAGTTTGGATCACAATTCCACAAGAAATTTGATCAGATCACCAAAAGGGCAAAATGGTCATTTTTAGGGTTTTGACTGCACAAAGGCAATTTTTGACTGTTTGACCAAGCCAATGGAAAACCAAGCTCACATATGGACTCAAGGACCCAATGGAATTGTCTTGACATACTCAACAAGTTCAAAAGATCCCAAATGCACAAGATTGACAGTTGAATTTTCCAGTCAATTGATCAATTTTGACTGTATACTGAAAAGTCAAACTTTGACTTTTTGGTCAAAATCAAGTGTCAAGATTCATTTTTCATCCAAACATGCCAAATCATGAAACTTGTTCATCAAGAAATCAAGAATCACAAATTAGGGTTTGAAATGAAGATTTTTCATAACTTAGAATTTTTCTAAGTTATGAAAAACCCTAATTTTTTCCTAACTTTGTCCCACTTTCTCACCAAGATTCATTTGGATTCAAGCAAAAGTCAAAACATGAAAGTTGTAGTCCATTGCAAAATCTACAACTTTGATTAACAAAGTTTCCTCAAAAGAAGCTTGTAGCTCAAGTTACAATTTTTGGAACAAGGGTACCAAACCATTCTTAACTTAGAGAAATTTTGACCTATTTTAGACAAGGTTTTTGCCTAACTTCAAGACCACTTTTCACATACTTAAACTTGAAATTTCAATTTGCATTACAAAGATGGATTGTAGTACACATTCCAAGCTTTTCAAAATGTCCAAGAACTCATCAAACAACCTTATGGTTAGAGAGAATCGAATTTGGCAAGTTAGGAAAAAGTCACTTTGATTCATGGCCATGTACATGTTCATAACTTATGCAATTTTTCAAATCAGCTTGCACAACTTGATTACAGGTCCTATATCTCATTTGCACTCAATAATTTAATGCATATCCCTTGTGCCAAGACCTTATTTTGTGTGTTCAAACATTATATGCAAGATTAAGCCTTTTTTAGATAAAGCATTTTTGCCGTTTTTGAAAAGAAGTGCTTTATGTCAACTTGTAAATCAAGAAGGTACAAAGAAAATCTCTGAGGCACAAGTTATTAGACTAATCCCACTGATCAAGGAGAGATTATGCAGCATGCTAGAGGGGCCTGTACAAGCCTAAAACACCAACTTGCCATTTCTTGCTTAAGTTAGAAGTAACTTGGCATAACAAACAGAACTTCACATTCCTGTCAAGGCAAGCTTAAGAAAAGATTGCAAACAAATTCCATACATCCTAACTGAGCTAGAACACGAGCCAACCATCTCCAACACCCTCTCAAACACAGAATCACCATAAAACTGCAAAAACAAGGCTTAGGCTGCAGTTGGATTCCCACAACTCATTTCCATCGTGCACTTCCATCCAAACCACTTCAAACACTTTCCCTACCATCCATACAAACTGTCCAAAGCATTGGAAGCAGACTGTAACACCTCTAACCAACATCACCATTTTCATTTTTCTGTTTTGCAGGAGGAGTTCTATAGCTCGATTCAGCTAGTTTCAAAGCAAACTAAAGGTTGGAGAAGCATCCCTGAACTTCAAGCAAGCTATTCCAATCATCACCTTGCACTGAAAGTACCTCCATTGCCAGATACGATTCAAGCTGAACAGGTAAGTTCATGGACTTCTATCTCCATATCCAGGCATTGTTAGCTCTAGGTTTGTGAATGAAAAATGTTCTACTCATGCCCCTGAAGCTGTACATATCTTTACTTTCCATTTATTTTGCATGTGCTATGAGAATTTAAGGTCTGAACATTGATGGAAACTTAGGTCAAGAATTAGGGATGGAGAAATTCTCTCTCATCTTAGAGAGTTAAGTCAAGTTCTTTATATGTCTGGATTCGTCTTTTAATGCTCTACATTTTTCATGTTGTGAGTTTTGCTTGAAAGTCCAGGAATCTGGAGATAGAAAACGCGCGTTTTTGTTCATGTTCAAACAATCTGGAGGTTGAAGACAACCCTTTTGGGCTGGGCTTGGTTGTTTTTCCTGTTTGCACCTCATTTCTACTTTTGCACCCCCTTGGCCCATTATGCTTATTTTTATGATTTTTTGACCTTTTCTTTTTTGTTCTGACTTATTTATTTTTTCTCATAATATTAAAAATATAAAAATTATTTTTTAAACCATTTTTGTATTTATTAGGCATTTATTTGTTTAAATGGGTATTTGTACATAAATAAATATATAGATATACTCTTATTCAAAATACTAAAAAATAATGCAAACATGTTTATTTTCTGATTTTATTTTATATTACCTCTTGAAAACATTTTACATAAAATATACTTTTTTTTAATAAATATTAAATAGTTTATTTTTGTATATATAATATATATTTAGTAAATAATATAAATACTTATATATTTATTAGTATATTTAGGAAAGAATATAAAAGTAATACATTTTTATTTTTTTTATTAATATTTGATCTCAAAATTACTTTTTTACAAATATACTTCATTTTTATTTTATTTTTGTACATAATTAATAAACATTGTATATATTAAATAATAAATACCTTTTATTTGCAAAATTAGGGTTCTGCCTAAATACATAAAAACTCCAAAAATTAATACTTTTTATTTTGTTTATTTGACATATAAAAAACACTTTTTTCATACATATAAAAAACATTTTTTTTTGCATCTTTCATATTTATTCCATTTTTATTTAATTATTGTATATTAAATAATTTGTATAATTCAATTTCGATGTAATAGTTAGGTTTAAATTCCTTGTCAAAATACCCCCATTTGAACATTTGTACCCTCCTTCCCATATATTGTGTTGTAATAACTTAGGAACTTTATTTTCCGTACTTTAAAGTTTTCTAAATATGCCATGATAGAATTAGGGTTTGTATGCCAATCAATTAACCAAAAATAGTCTGACCTAAATTTAAGATAATCAAGCATGAAAATGGACAACACTAATCACACTTGCACCCCTAGGGTATTCCACTTGTTGCCTTCAATAATGGGCCATATTGCATGTTAGGTCTCTTTCGGTAAAACAAAACAATCAAATGATCATAGTCCCTCGTTGACGCTTTCGAAAGTTGCCTAAAAATGATCAAGTCCCTTAAAGGGAAAACTGCCCAAAGATACTTGGCACCATTGCAATTATGGTCTAAACGATGACCCGCGCCCGTCCCTTTCACATCCTAACACAAGATTGTCCACCAAATGCAATGGTGGAACAAAATTGTTAAAAGGGTTAAAACATAGCAAAAATCTTTGAGAACTTTAGGGTAGATAGCTCTTGAGTACTTGTCAACTTGTAAAACAAAAACACTTTCCTATTTTTTCAAACCACACATCACTACACTTTCAAAACAACTTTCAAAAAACCTTGAAACATCTTTTCAAAAAGATAAACACCTTTTGTAAAACATTCAAGTAAAGAATTGTTACAAGGGTAGCATAGACAAGGCATCTTTTTCAAAACATTTTCAAAACCACGCACAAAGCACCATTTCAAACAATTGAAAATCAAGGCAAGTTGATCTAAGCAAGTAACTAAGAGCCCATGGATAACCATGGATAGAAAGGGTTCTAATACCTTCCCTTTCTATAATCTACTCCCCGAACCCAAGAAAACATCTCAAAGGTTTTTGCTGTGCTTTTTTAACCTTTCCTTAGGATAAAATAAAAAGTCGGTGGCGACTCTTGCTCAACCGAAACATTTACAAAAACAAACGCAAAACACTAGTCAGTTCTCCCACCGTATCACAGTAACCTTACCCAGGTTTTACACGGACTTAGCCCAAAGTAACCTCACCCAGGTTCCCGCTGCAGTTTTACCCAAACTCCTCACGAAACAACCTTACCTAGGTTGTCATATCAAAATAACCTTACCCCGGTTCCTTTTGAAGTTTTACACGAACTTATCATGAAGTAACCCTACTACCCAGGTTCCTTCTCACAGCCCTGCTGTCCAGGCTTTTCATATCAAAGTAACCCTACTATTCGGGTTCCTTCTCACAGCCCAACTATCCAGGCTTTTCATATTGAAGTAACCCTACTACCCAGGTTCCTTCTCACAGCCCTACTATCCATGCTTTTCATATCAAAGTAACCCTACTATCCGGGTTCCTTCTCATAGGCCTACTATCCATGCTTTCATATCAAAGTAACCCTACTATCCGGGTTCCTTCTCACAGCCCTACTATCCAGACTTTTTATATTGAAGTAACCCTACTACCCAGGTTCCTTCTCACAGCCCTACTATCCAGACTTTCATATCAATGTAACCCTACTATCCAGGTTCCTTCTCACAGCCCTACTACCCAAGTTCCTTCTCACAGCCCTACTATCTAGGATTTCATATCAAAGTAACCCTACTATCCGGGTTCCTTCTCACAACCCTACTATCCAGGCTTTTCATATCAAAGTAACCCTACTACCCGGGTTCCTTCTCACAGCCCTACTATCCAGGCTTTCATATCAAAGTAACCCTATTATCCGGGTTCCTTCTCACAGCCCTACTATCCAGGCTTTTCATATCGAAGTAACCCTACTACCCAGGTTCCTTCTCATAGCCCTATTATCCAGGCTTTCATATCAAAGTAACCCTACTATCCAGGTTCCTTCTCACAGCCCTACTATCCAGGCTTTTCATATCGAAGTAACCCTACTACCCAGGTTCGTTCTCACAGCCCTACTATTCAGGCTTTCATATCAAAGTAACCCTACTATCCAGGTTCCTACTTACAGCCCTACTATCCAGGCTTTTCATATCAAAGTAACCCTACTACCCAGGTTCCTTCTCACAACCCTACTATCCAGGCTTTCATATCAAAGTAACCCTACTATACGGGTTCCTTCTCACATCCCTACAATCCAGGCTTTCCATATCGAAGTAACCCTACTATCCAGGTTCCTTCTCATAACCTTACCATCCAGGTTTCTTTTTTCTTATCTCCAGACAGTAGTCCACAACACTGTAAGACTTGGACCTGATCAAACCCGATTAGTTTCGCATTTCCCCAGTAAGTCGTGGTGCAGCCTATGCACTGACCAAATATGTAGTTCACCTCCGGAGTTAATTCCCCAGTAGAGTAACGGACAGTTGAAGCTCCTAAAATTGTATTTCTCGAGACAGACACCAATGTTCCCCAGCAGATTCAACAGCAACAGGGACTCTCGTCGAAGGAATGTCTTAGGAAATCAACACTATCTAGATGGCATCTTTAATCCCATCTCCGACAATTTTCCATTATCGGCCTCCAAACGGAATCTGTAAGCCCATTCCAATATCACAAATCAAGTGCCACTTCATGCGAGTGCAAATTTCTGGGCACTCTAGTGTTCAATCATCTTCCACCTTCAGATCACGAAAGGCAGACGGGCCAATCTACATCCTCATCTTTAAGAAGATTGAACAGGGGCAGCTGTTGTACCCCAAAATTTTCCCTCTCATTTTACTCAAAACATACTCCCAGAGATCCTCAATTTGCTCAAGATTGCCCAAGAGTTTACCAGACAAACTCTCTCCTAAGGCAGTGTACCTCAAATTAGGGTTTCTATTTTCATCAAGATGGGTGAGGCCTCAAATGATCTCCATGGTCTTAATATGTTCTCAAGACTCTACATGTCAAGTTTCATGCCTTGCATAAGAAGTTTTCCCAATCAACTTCTCAGATGCTTGAGAATCGACTATACTAGGTCAAAAGTCAACAGTGGCCCACATACAGTCAAACCTCAAGATTTTGGGTCAACATCAACATTTTGAAGTGACATCCATAATTTGATCAAGGGTTGATCATGATTCCCCAAGGAATACTCCAAATTCATCAAAACCCAAAAGTTGCTAAATTAGGGTTTCTTAGTAAAAGTCAACCAAACATTGACCAAGCATAACTTCTTCATACTTTATTAGAAATTTTCCATCCAAGGCTCATTTTTAAGAGGATGCAATTCCCTACAATTCATCTTCATCCCACAAGTTCAAAATATGCACTCATCAAAAGATATGAATTTCTACATTATAGGTCCTTTTGAAAAGTCAACAAAAACACCTTTTGGGTCATGGCTTCATAAATGAGCATGGAAGATCCAATTGAGGTGAAACCAAAAGGGTTCGTTAGGGGACATCCTAATCTTTCTAAAAAGTCCAAGAACACCCTCCTAGGATCAAAATTGAGAGAGTTGTGCATTGTCAAAGTTGGAAATTTTTGGAAAATTATCAAAAGTAAACATTGATCAAATTTGCATTTTTTTTCCAAATGGGCCCATGTTTTCTTGCTTGAAACATGTTTCTAATAGGACCCACGACCCCTAAGCTTGTTCACCTAGTATTTTATTAATTTTATCATTTATTTTGATTTTTTATTCATTTAAATCAAAATAAATCAAATTAAATGGTAAAATAATGAAAACAAATCAAATCTTGAGATTTTTGTGCACATTAGGAGTCCATGTACAGCTAGCATGATGATCAATTAGTGCAAGGCACATTAGGGTTGAAAAAGATTAGATTGAAGCTTATTTTAGAAAGATATCATACATGAATCAAATCAAATCACATTTTCATAATTCTAAAAGATATGATGCAATTTTACAACCCTAATTCAGTCTACTATATGTATACAACAATTGCAGATCAAAAAACAAGGTTGGGCAGTCATGAAAAGGCAAAAGCAAACTCATAATCTTTGGACAAAAAGTGAGGTTCAAATTCTGGGATGGAGAGCTATTCAAGACGATTCAAGACCAGAAATCAATTCCTTGGCATCTCAGGAAGCATTCCCAACCATTTACAGGCTTCAAAACATCAAGAATCCTCGCATAGAAGTATCATGGTTTGCATCCCAAACTCAAATTCGATTTCTATGTTTTACGCATCATAAATCCATTATATCCATATATATGTGTTCATAATCGTGTTTGCAAGCTTTCTGTACTACTTAATTGTACTAACCGTGCAGGAATCCACACTTACCATTGCTAGGGTTTAAAGTCACGATTTGGGGATTTCTGGTACAGGAAAAATTGGTCCATGAATGAGGTACCATGACACTCGTGAGACCAAGACTAGTTGATTGGTACCATCACAATAAATTTATCATGCTTGTATTGCATTTTGGAATAACACACGTTTTTAGCAACGAACAATGTCCGTGGGTATAGGTGAATACCTAATACGACGGAATCCATGAAGAAGACGATGACTTGGCTTCATGTGACTGGCTCGTTTAAACTTCCGCGCCTTCTATTTTGTTCAATTATTTTGCAATATTATATTTCTTTTTCAGCATAATAATCAACAAGCCAGTTGGCCCAGTGGTGAGGCGTGCTAGTGGTAAATAGAAGGACCTGAGTTCGATCCCAGGTCCCAAAAAATGTATTTTCTTATTTTACCTTTGCAGATCCAGTACAACACTCCCTCACATGCCTTCCATACAACCTCAATGCCCAGCCATTGGATGCACTGCTGGCCAGATCTCACGCTTCTCCCCTGAATGTCCTTCGTACACCTTAGGTCAACGCTTGCATAGGATCCAGCATGGTTGACTGGGCTTGGAGCTTAATGGGCTTGAAAATTCAATTCATACCCCCCTCTCAGCCAACACAAGCCCATTTGGTTATCTTTTATTATTTTCTTTAATTTCTTTTCTTTATTTCTTTTCCTTTTTTTTATTAATACAAAAATTATTTTTATTAAATTAACAAATCAAAAATCACAAAAAAGATTTTTTTTTCTTAATAAATATTTTTTGAATTAATTAGTTTAATTAATTTAGGGCAATTTAATTTTCTTTTTATAATGAAAAACAATTAGAATTAGTGTTTGAGATTGTACATAATTTAATTAATTTTGTTTTAAAAAATACATCAAAAATCATTATTTCTCATAAATATTTATTCCTTTAATTAATTATTTTAGTTAGAAAATTAGGTTAATTTAATTTCTTTCATAATTTAAAAACAATTAGAAATTAGGTTTAATTAATTTGCAATTAAATGTTTTCTCAAATAAAAATCCACAAGAACAAAAATCTTTTTCTCTCAATTAGAGTTTTAGGTTATCTTTTCAACCGTCCTCGTATTTAATTCGCCACGCACTTGTTAATTATTTGTCCATTATTTGGTAATTGTTCATGGTTTGTAATAGTTAATCTAGGGTTTTTATTTACTGTTTAAATCCCTGATTTTTGGTTATGT
Organism: Vicia faba; assembly: GCA_948472305.1. Lineage (NCBI taxonomy): Eukaryota > Viridiplantae > Streptophyta > Magnoliopsida > Fabales > Fabaceae > Vicia > Vicia faba. The sequence continues at coordinate 794,113,178 of OX451741.1, forward strand.
GATTAATCCCCTCCCAGAAGCCTTGTAATAACTAGATTTTATTTCCTCTCACTTTTAATTTCCGCAATCTTTAATTGTCTAGATGCATGGCTAATAGGATTATATGGCAAGAATGTATGGAAAATTAAAATAGTAGATCACCTAATGTGCAAAGATTAAATAACTGAAACAAATCATATGCACATATTCACTCCTATGGTTTACCTCACTTCGGTTGCCTTCGGTAAACAATCATTAAGCATAGGAGATTTTAGTGGTTGCCCTCCAGTCTAAAGAGATCAAAGTTTCCCATTCGAATGTTGCCTCGGAAATGTTGCCTCGGAAATGTTGCCTCGGAAATGTTTCCTCGGAAAGATCTTAAGACTCTAGGGTTATTACTAAAGTTTTCTAACTATTGCTTTAGTGATTGTACTTGTCCCTTTCGAATGTCCCTTCCAACTCCAATGACGGTGCTACCTACTCCTTAATAGTAGGATAGCATTGTCTAAAGGAAATAGAACAAACAATCCTTTTTTCGAGTAGGTAGAATCTTAAGTACTTGCTCAATGAAAACTTTTCACACAAACACTTTTCAAAACAAATTTTCAAAACAACTTCGTCACACCCTTGAGGGCTGATACAAGGGTTATCACGAAGTAAAAACATTTTTAAGACAAACACATACAAGCAATTTGAAAAATGAGAAAGTACCTAAGATCCCGTAGATAACTACGGATAGAAAGGGTGCTAACACCTTCCCTTTCTATAATCTACCCCCCGTACTCAGAATATCTCGAAAAAAAGGTTTTTTCTATTCTTTTTCCTTTTCCATGATTGGATGAAATAAAAGTCGGTGGCGACTCTTGCTTACTGCGACATTTTGCGAACAAAAAGCGTAAAACGCAAACCAGTATTAACAGTCGGTTCTGCCACCGTATCACAATATATTTTTAGTACGTATGACCATGACAAACAACAGCCAATCATTTTTCGTCGATCAAATTCAGCTGATCCAATCTCGTTTGAATCTACTCATTTTTGCTTAAGCCTGCTTCATTCATAATCCTCAGCGAGGTATCTGAACTTCCACTGGAAAAACAGCTTCCATGCCATAGACTAGAGAAAATGGAGTTGCCTCAGTTGATGTTCTAGCTGAAGTGCGGTAGCCATGTAGAGAAAACGGAAACATCTCATGCCAATCCTTATAGGTTACTACCATTTTCTGCACAATCTTGTTGATATTTTTGTTGGCTGCTTCGACTGCGCCATTCATTTTTTGGTCTATATGGAGAAGAATTATGATGCTTGATCTTAAACTGAGTACAAAGCTCGGTAATCATAGAATTATTGAGGTTAGTCCCATTGTCGGTGATAATCCTTTCAGGGATACCATAGCGGCAGATGAGGTTGTGTCTGATGAATCTGGCTACCACATTTTTGGTGACTAAGGAAAAAGAGGCGGCTTCGACCCACTTGGTGAAATAATCAATAGCGACCAAAATGAAACAATGTCCATTGGAAGTGGTTGGCTTGATCTCTCCAATCATATCAATGCCCCATATTGCAAATGGCCACGGGGCTATCATGACATTCAGAGGGATAGGAGGCACATGGACCTTGTCAGCAGATATTTGACATTTGTGACAAGTCCTCGAGTGTTGATGGCAATTAGTCTCCATTATTGACAAATAATAGCCAGCTCTTAAGATTTTCTTAGCCATCGTATATCCACTTGAGTGAGTACCAAAGAGACCATCGTGCATGTCTTCCATGATTTCCTCAGCCTCCTTCTTATCCATGCATCGGAGTAGAGTAGAGTCATGGTTGCGCTTGTACAATATCTTGTTACTTAGGAAGAATTTGGCTGCAAATCTTCGTAAGAATTTTCTGTCGTTGATGGATGCTCCCTCTGGATACTCTTGTGCTTCAAGATATCTCATCACCTCATGGTACCATGGCTTTTCCGTGTCACTTACAAGCTCACAGTAATGTGCAGGTTTGACAAATCTTTCAATTGCAATGGTATGGGCTTCATTGTCCCATTTGACCTTGAACATTTAAGACATGGTTGCCAAAGTGTCAGCCAACTGATTTTCTTCCCTAGGGAAGTGCTCGAAAGTGATCTCTTCGAAGTAAGGAATTAGGGATAGCACAAGTTCCTTATAAGGGATAAGATTAGGGTGTTTAGTGTCCCAATATCCTTTTACTTGGCTGATCACTAGAGCGAAATCCCAAAACACATTCAAATGCTTGATCCTCAAGTCAATGGCAGCTTTCAGCCCCAAGATGCACGCTTCATACTCGACCATATTGTTTGTGCAATTGAAGCATTGTCTGGCAGTGAATGGAGTGTGGCAACCTTCAGGAGATATGATCACAGCACCAATTCTGTTACCTAAGGCGTTGGAAGCCCCGTCGAAGACCATAGTCCATCGGGATCCTTGTTCATGCCCGTCATACGGTCCAGGTTTCACGCAATCGGTTACCTGCATGATATTCTCATTAGGGAAGTCGAATTTCATTGACTGATAATCATCCACATCTTGATGTGCCAAATGATCTGCTAGTACGCTTCCTTTGATGGCCTTTTGTGTAGTGTATTGAATGTCGTACTCAGTCAAGATCATTTTCCACCTGGCTATCTGTCCGAAAAGGGCAGTTTCTCGAAAATGTACTTGATTGGGTCCATTTTAGAAATCAACAGAGTGGTATGAGTCAACATATACTGTCTTATCCGGCGAGCAGCCCATGCCAGAGCACAACAAGTTTTCTCGAGTAGTGAATATCTGGTTTCACAGTCAGTAAACTTTTTTCTCAGGTAATAAATAGTATGCTCTTTTCGGCCAGACTCGTCATGTTGGCCCAAAACATACCCCATAGAGTTCTCTAGTACTGTCAAGTACATGATCAATGGTCTTCCTTCAAATGGAGGCATGATAATAGGAGGATCTTGTAGATATTCTTTGATTTTGTCGAAGGCATCTTGGCATTCATTGTTCCATCTGACTACCTGATCTTTCTTCAAGAGTTTGAAGATTGGCTCACAAGTAGCAGTTAAGTGTGATATGAAGCGGGAAATGTAATTGAGACGACCCAAGAATCCTTTAACTTCCTTTTCAGAATGAGGGACTGGCATTTCTTGGATGGCCTTTACCTTGGCAGGATCAACTTTAATGCCTTTATTGCTGACAAATAAGCCTAGAAGCTTTCCAGATCGTACTCCAAACGTACACTTGTTAGGGTTTAACCTCAGCTTGTACTTTTTCAACCTTTCGAATAGTTTGTACAGGTGATCGAGATGTTCTTCTTCAGTTTGTGATCTGGCAATCATATTGTGCACATAGACCTCTATTTCATGATGTATCATGTCATGAAACAAATCTACCATAGCCCTTTGATATGGTTTCCCTTCATTCTTCAACCCGAACAACATGACCTTGTAACAAAAGGTTCCCTATTGCGTAACGAAAGTAGTTTTCTCCATATCTTCGGGAGCCATCCTTATTTGATTATAGCCTGAGAAACCATCCATAAAAGAAAATACTTTATGATGAGTAGTATTATCGACCAAGACGTCAATGTGTGGTAGAGGGAAGTCGTCTTTGGGGCTTTCCCTATTCAGATCCCTATAGTCTACGCACATGCGAACTTTCCCGTCCTTCTTTGGCACTGGCACCACATTAGAAACCCATTGGGGATAGGATTTCACAGCTAGGAACCCTGCATCAAATTGTTTCATCACTTCAGCTTTTATCTTCTCATACATATCAGGCCTCGTGCGACGAACCTTTTGTTTAACAGGAGGGCAGTCTTATTTTGTCGGCAGACGATAAACTATGATGTCGGTATCCAACCCGGGAATATCTTCATAAGACCAAGAAAATACTTCCACATAATCATGCAACATCTGAACCAACCTACTCTTGACATTTCTTTCTAAATTAGCGTCGATCTTTATTTCCTTCTTATCTGCCTCAGTACCCACATTGATGACTTCAACTGACTCTTTGTGCGGTTGAATAGCTTTTTTCTCTTGTATAGAAGTCTGGCTAGTTCCCCTGGTATTTCACAATCTTCCTCGCCCTCGTCTTCGGCTTGGTTTATTGGACATTTGAAGTCGTAGTCGGAAATAGTAGAGTCATTGGCAATAGGATCAAGAGTGGATGAGGACCTGCAAGAATGTGTGTGTGCATGTAAGATACATGGCTAATTTTTGAAAATGTATTTGAAAGAAAGGAAAGACAATGAACATAAATATTTGAATGCAAAAGAGTCCAATGTACTGAATGATCATATGATTAGATGAACATAAATAAAACACTTGACAAATGGACCAAAGTGCCTCGGGCCAGGCACATGGCTTAAAAGTCATTGTTAAAATGTTACAGACAACATGTTCTTAAATTAAAAGAAAGAAAATAAAAAGTAGATTACTCCTCAATGAAGGAGATGGGCACGAAGTCCTTTACATGCCAATTCTTCAGCTCTGATGTAGTTGGATAAACCCAATATTCAAATGCATCTTCTTCGTCAGAATTAACCACGGCGTTGACTTCATGGCTCCCAATGCGGAGAGGTGTCTTTCCAGCACGAGCATGCCTCACTTCCTTCTGAGCTTTGACAGTGAAGCCCAAACCAAATTTGTCTACTTTAAATGGGATATCAAGGAGTTTCCCCCAAGTATCACAGTTTCCTTCTTCAATTGCCGCACGGGCATCCTTGACTGAAACCATCTTCAGTGTGGCCTTAACAGCTTTAGACTCATAAGAAGAACATTTGGTAACAACAATCATTGATGGCATGACTTCAAAGGCTTGACATGGGGTTTCAATGAATTTCCCATCCATCTCTATGTATTTGAACGAGTTAAGGTGACTTACCATAGACTCTTCTTCTCCACATTCGGCGACTATTCTTCCCTTGACTGGATATTTGAGTTTCTGATGGAGAGTTGAGGTTACTGCCCCAACTTTATGGGTCCACGGGCGACCTAACAGACAATAATAGGCAGGACAAATATCCATAATATAGAAGGTGGAGTTGAAGATTTGGGAGCCCACTTTGATTGGAATATCTACTTCCCCATGAACAATCCTCTTTGATTCGTCAAATGCCCTTACAATGATATCGCTTGACTTCAAGACTAAACCTTCACAGTCTAAACGGTCTAATGCCCCCTTGGGTAATACATTTAGAGAAGAAGCAGTGTCGACTAGCGCATGTGCTAGGGTAGTCCCTTTGCACTCGACAGAAACATGTAAAGCTTTATTGTGATTTTTCCAAGGGGTGTTAAGTCAGCATCTGAAAATCCCAAGCCAGTATCAGCTGTCAGGCTAGCCACGCAATTCTCAAATTGGTACGTTGTTGTCTAATGGGGGACATGAGCTTTTTTCAGGAATTTGATTAATGTTCGAGCATGGGAGTCAGAACAAAGCAGCAATGACAACATTGAAATCTTAGAAGGGGTTTGCCCCAACTGTTCCATAATCTTGAAGTCACTTCTTATTATTATCTTTAAGAGCCCGTCCATCTCATGAGTGGAGGGTTCTTCATCATCTACGTCCTTGGAGGGTACTTCAATCACATCAGGCTCAACAACCTTCTCCTTCCCTCTTGTATCGGTACTTGGCTTGGCAGCAGTAATGCGGATGGGCGTCCTTGTAACAACTGGTGGTGAGATATTGGGTGAAAATATTCTCCCAGTCCTAGTTACTTTGCTTAAGCCAGCTATGTTACTGACATTGTCATCTTTTTCTTCTTCGATCCAGGTGTCTTGTTTAATCCCATGATAGAACACCTCAGCACTATAATTCCATGGTACTGCTTTGTTTGAAGAGTAGGGAATTGGTTCGGGATTGGTAATTATTAAGGGAGAAATAGTGGGTTCATTTTAAATCCTAATAGGACCTTTGGAGGTGATCCTAAGAGGCTTGTTTGAGATGGTAATAATGGAGAGGTCTTCACATTTGTTAATCAAACTTTTGGCAAGTGGGGTTTTCTCAAATAGAATTTCGTGGCTATCCATCAGGTGTTGTATGCCTTTCTTCAGCCCTTCACATCCATTGAGTTGTCTTATACAACACACACAGTCTTTTACACAGCCAGGGAAGATCCCATCTTTCAACAGATTGTTCTTGATTATATTCAGCGGAGTAGTCAATTATTTAACAAAGGCAACAAAAATTGTATCTTCAATAACATTAACATTCTTGTCATGCTTCGACATCGGAGCGGTAATTATATTCAGCGTTGGAGGAGGATCAAACTCAATAGTCTTGTTTTCAATCAAATCCTGGATTTTGTTCTTCAAGGCCCAGCATTGGTCAATTTCGTGCCCGGGGCTGCTCGAGTGGTAAGCACACTTAGAGTTTGGATTATATTTCGGTGACGAGGTATCAGGGTTGGCGGGAGGATCGTGCAATGTCACTAAATTAGCCTTGAGAAAATGTTGTAAGGCTTGAAACAATGACATGCCTAACCTCGTAAATTGTCTTCTTGGAGTTTCAAAACTTTGATGATTTGTAGATGGTCTTGGAGTAATTGTTGGATTGGAGATTCGGACGGTATTTACAGACGGATGATCATTCTTCTTGGCACGGGCCCTTGCCCCATACACATCATTGACTTCCTTTTTTGCAGCAAAAGGTTTCTTGATAGGATTGGAATTGGAGGTATACGCCACAGAGATCTTCCCACTTTTTATGCCACTTTCAACTCTTTCACCGATTAAGATCAATTTAGTGAAACCAGAAGAAGAGCAGCCAACCAACAGATTAAAGAAGGGACCAGATAAAGTGCCCATGAACATGTCAATGTGATCCCTATTAGTCAAGGGTGGTTGGACCCAACTAGCAAGGTCTCTCCACTTTTGCGCATATTCATTAAATCCTTCATTCTTTCCTATGGTCATATCTTGTAATTGAACCCCCGTTGGTGCCAAGTCGGTGTTGTACTGATACTGATGGTAGAATGCAGTAGCTAAATCCTCCCAAGTATTGATACGGCATCCATCCAACTGATAAAACCATTCAAGTTGCGTTCCAGCCAAGCTCTCTTGGAAAAAGTGAACCCAAAGCTTCTTATCGGTAGTGTGCAGCTGTATCTTGCGCACATAAGATTTAAAATGGATTTTTGGACAAGAAACTCCATCGTACTTTGCAAAGACTTGTATTTTGAATTTGTGGGGGATGACTACCCCAGAGATCAAACCCAAATCGTCAAAATCTAAATCGGGGATGGCCTGGATTTCAACAGCTTTCAACCTGTCTTCTAACTGCTTATATTTGATATCAGCGGGTGGATACTACTCATCAAAATAATCATCATCATATACTTAATCATTGGCACAGTCAGCTTGAGTACTCTTGACCTCACCAATCTGGTTCGCGTCCTCTTCAGATAAGTCTCCTCCTACTGGGATTTGACGGACTGTCTCCTTGAACCTTCTACCCATGTTGAGTAGAGCTTTCTTCTTGGGCTTTTTCTTAATGGCCAGCAAAGCTATCATGTCTTGTTGCCCCTTGGCTAGGGCCAGTAGAGTTTCCTGGAACTGAGAATTTTGGGCCTGGAGATCTTTCACAGTTTTCTCTAGATCCATCTTGCTGAAATAAACAGCAGAAAGATAAGGAAACCTGTTATGCAAAAACCTGGCATGTTATGATACATGGAATATGTACATGCAAATGATTTCAAGGATTAATGAGATTTAAATTTGTATGGACAAAAGAATGAACAAACGTTAATTTTCATTAAGCAAGACAAGAAATATTACATCATGCCTCTTGGGCTTACAAAACAACTTTCTAAGATAAAAAGATTGAATGCATCCTTTTCGGCGCAAGGTAGGCGTTCACACTTTTCTCTTCTTGTAGCTACTTCGTAAGCTCCAAGACCTTCTTCTCACTAGCATAGAATTGAGCCTCGAAAGTATCTCGTTCTTCCTTAAGCTGAATCCATACTTTTTGCAAGTCTTCGAGAGAGGTAGGCATGTCGGGATGGAGGATAGTGTAGGGAACATCTCCTTCAACCGCAGGCTCCATGATAATTGGCAATATGGAGGGATAAGGCATCACAAGTTTCTGAGCACGAGCTCGCACCCATTTAAGGTAAGGCTAGAGGGGAATGGAATTCTTGTGTCCTAGTGTCTTGCTATCCACCTTGTTCAACATCCTCCAAGCTCGGATAAACCTCTGACGGTAACCTTGATCGTCATTCTCGTAGTCAAATACCACTCCTTGGATAAGCATCTCGTGTGGACCATCCCTTCGAGCGTAACCAAACTTTCGTAAGGCCAAGCAGGGGTTGTATGTGATACCTCCTCTAATGCAAAGTAAGGGGACATTGGGGAATTCTCCACAACGGTCAATGATAGTAACATTCTCCGAGGATCGGGAACACTAATGAATATCTGAATGTCTGAGCGTCATCAACCTATGGGACCACCTTGAGCCTTGCTCATTCCTTAATATAGATTGGGGAAGATGCGAAATAAACCGTATTTCCAAGAGAGGAGTGCAACACATGAGAATACCTCTCTTCCTCATAGTGAGAGAGTGAAAAGAATGTAGGATGTCTCCTAACAAAGTAGGCACCGGGTTACGAGACATGAAGATTTTGACGGTGTTTACATCTATGAGTTGGTCAGGATTTGGGAACAAAACCATCCCATAGATGAGAAGGGCCACAATTTCCTCAAAAGCTTGTAAGTCCAAGGAGTTCCAACAATCTTGAGCTTTCTCAAACAAGAACTTGGCTAAGAAGCCTTTGACACCACTCTTTGTTTCCCAATTAGTTGTGACATCAGATTGTTGCAAGTGTAGGGCTTGAGCAGTCTCTTCTGGTTTTGGATCTATTTACATACCTTTGAAGGGTAGTTGATTGAGGATGGGAATTCTCAAGAGTTGGGAGAATTCTTCCAAAGTTGGCACAAGTTGATAATCGGGGAAAGTGAAGCAATGGTGTAGAGGATCAAAGAATTGGAAGAGCACCTTCATCATATCTTCATCAGTGTTGGAGGTAACCCAATTTAAAAGGAGATCATGTCTTTCGCTAAATGGATAATTCTCAGGAACCCTTGATGTTAACTCTTTGAGTTGAGGAGGAATCCTTACAGATTGACTTGAATGGTTTTCCTGCGAATAGAATCCATGTCCTATAAAACAGAACAAAGACAAATCCCAAAAATCCTTGAAATGGTTAGTGAGTATGAGTATGATGTTATGATGTTTATGATGTTATGATGTTTATGATGTTATCTACAAGTAAATATATACAAACAAAACAAACAAGTCCTTAGGTTTAGGATTGCATGGAGTCTCATAGGTAAGTACCCTCTTGAAGTTTAGTTGGCTCAAACATGTCCTAGAAATAGTAACCAAGTTCTAAGGGAGCTCAATATCACTGGTTTCTCTTCTCGGGCATTGTTTCAGCGTAACCCTCTTTAATGGCGACTAAAATATCCCAAAAAGTCAAACCTCAATGAGTGTAGTATCGAGTATCTACCCAATTTAGACTGCACCAATATCGATCATCTCACTACATCCTAATGGCCAAGTTGGTCAAGTAAAGGTTCTAAAGTTAGTTAGTGCTTCATGACATCACTCAGCGGCCCCGTATTCTCCTTGACTACTCAAGGGCTACCGGTACCACAAATATGTCACACTAACATAGCTATTGCTTATACCATGTCGGTATACCCCGCACAGTTTCCATAACATATTGCTACTTACCTATAAGGTATCCCAAATCCGGGTAGAGGATTTAAACCCAAACAAAGAACCAAAATATAAAGCATACAAGTCAAACAATGAAAGCAAGTGGAGGTGATCTAGCCCTAAGGTAACACTAATTTTAGTATTTTCCCCAGCAGAGTCGCCAGTTTTATGGTACGGTGGGAGAACTGACTTGGTGTTTTACGTTTTATCGCAAATAATGCGGTTAGCAAGAGTCGCCACCGACTTTTCTTTTATCCAATAAGGAAAGGCTGAAAAGAACAAGAAAGACCTTTCAAGATTATTTCTTGAGTTCGGGGGGTAGATTATGAAAAGGGAAGGTATTAGCACCCTTTTCATCCATAGTTACCTATGGGCTCTTAGTTGCTTGCTAGATCACTTGCTTTTGTTTAAAAATGTGCTTTGTGTGGTTTTTGAAAGTATTTTGAAAATGCGTCATCGTTTAAGAAAACTTTGTAATAGTTCTCGTTTGTAAGAACGTATACAAAGTGTTGATCTTTTGAAAATGTTTCAAGTTTGAAAGATGTTTTGAAAGTGTTGGTGTTTATTTTGAAAATAGAAAGGATGTTTTGATTTGAAAATGAGCAAGCAACTAGGAACAATCTACATACTCATAAGTCTTAGTTCATTTCCTCCTTTCCTTTGATATTGCTATCTTACCATTGATTTGGTAAGAAGCCTTATCTTTGGATGTAAAGGGACGGGCGTGGGTCATCGTATATCCATGATAGCAATATTGTGAAATATCTTAGCAATTCTCTTTGAGGGGCTAAGATCATTTTGAAAGGCAACTTTGATAGCGTCATCGAGGGACTATGATCTTGTATTTTTTTATTGCTTTTTCTAAGATACTCCACATGCATAACATGTCCATTTTTCATAAGGCAACAAAGTGGATTTACCCTAAGGGTGTAAGTATGAATGTGTGTTGATTTACATGCATTGTTTTGTCTTGCTTTAGGGTTTGCTAACTTTTTGATTTTAATATTTCCATACAAACCCTAATTTACTAGCATTTATATATAAAGCATTAAATTGCGGAAAATAAAAATGCTAAGCTATTACATCATTAGGGGAGGGGGTATACAAATTTACAAATGGGGATTTTGCAAGAAAATTAAATCTAATTAACTATTACAACCATATTGAATTAAATATACAAAATTGAAGATAAAATGCAAGAATGCAAAATGGAAAAAAGAAATAATTTTTGTTTTGGATTTTTTATGAAAGATTCTAATCTTGACCTAATTAAGAAAATGATTAATTAAAATTAGCTAAAACTAAAACCTAAATTAATTAACAAAGAATAATAAGTTAAAAATGATTTTGTAGTGTTTTTCATGAAAAGGTTTTGAATTTAAAAAAATAGGAAAATTAATTAATTTAAATAAACCAAAGTTCTAAATTAATTTTAATTAAGAAAAGAAAATAAGGTAATAATTAATCCTAAGTATAAATATTAATTCATAAAAAGAAATTAATTTGTTAAAAGAAAATGTTTTTTGTTCTTTTTAGTTTTTTATAAAGAAAAATAAAATATGAGTATAAAAATAATAAAATAAATATTTTTTGATTTTATAATAATAATAAAAATATAATATTAGTAATAAAAATAATAACAAGAAAATATGAAAGTAAAATAAACTAAAATAAAAATGAAAATGAAATAAAGAAATAAATGGGTCAGGGTGCTGAACATAGTCAAGAGTTAGTAAAAGGAAAAAGATAACCAGGCCCAAGTTAGAGGCCCAACGCTACAAAAAAAAACAAAAGAAGGAGAAAAAATATGGGGAAAAAAATAAGCAAAAGGGTACCACTGAGGCTCGAACCCAGGTCCCTCTAGTTACAGGTGTGCGCTTTAACCACTTGGGTGGTGATACATCTGTTAACTTGTACACAATAATAAATACATAACATAAATTTTGCCCTGACTATACTTCATCTTCAACCTCCAACCAAAGGATTTCAAACTTGCTCATTCCTCAACCATTTTCAAAAATGTAAACATGAAACTTGTATATTTTTCCACCACGAATCCAACCATGTAACTAATTTAAGCTAAAATTCAAAGATAAGGATGAATTTATGAAAGTACCAAATTCTGACCTAAACGTTCCATCAAGTTCAGACTCAAAATTCTCCATGCTTAAGCAACATAAATGAAATCCATGGACATGTATAGTTTCATGGCAATGATACCTACATTCTATCTTCACAAATGCAAGCCTAACAATGCCTAAATAATGAGATAGAAGTTCAAGAAAAATACCTCAAAAACTGAAATCGTGAAATGAGTTTGGGCTTGTTTCAAGTGACGGTGATGATCAGGTTAGCTTCCTTGGATCTCTAGGAAGCTAATGCACTGGCTGGCTTGAACTGAAGGTGGTTGGAATGGTCTGGAGAAGTCCAACTGTGATACTCTATTTTTGAACTTGGAAGTGGGTGAAGATGGTGTTACAGTCGTGTAACAGGGACAGGGATGGCTTATGTATGATGTTTGAAAGCATTTGGAAGCAAAAGGCCAAGAAACGCACGATTAGTTTTTGATTTTGGGATTTCTGGCCAGAATATGCAACAATGGAGGTCTGTTGTGCAAATTTGACTTTTGGGGAGTTTTTAGAGCTTGTGTATTCGTGTCTTAGCTTGCAAGAAACTTGTTCATATGTATGGAAAAGATTGTATCACTTGAGAGGGTCAGAAACACAATATATAGACTTATGGCTATGTTACTTGATTTTGAAGGAAAGTGGAAAACATAGTTTCAAGGCAAAGTACAAGCATGATCTGAGTTGTTAGAGGCTTTAGACAGGTTTTTATGGCTTTTAGATTGTGTGTTATCAGAAGGAACCAAGTGCAAAGCTCAAGAATTGACTTTGTGAAAAAAGCCACTTTTCCAAAATGGCAATGTTGCCTTTATTCCTAAAATGGTATTAAGCATGGGCAATGCATTGAATGCTTGGATTAAAGATTCTAACAGTTGTGCAAACATTTAATTATGGAGTTCCAAACAAGTTTAAGACCTACAAAGCAAAGATTATGCAGCCTAGGCTTAGATTTGAATTCTTGTTCATCATGGAAATGGATTGTTCATCCTCTACAACCTCTACGTTGGTCAATTTTGAAAATTCCCCTTGGAACTATGTGAAAAATTTCTATGAAGTTATGTCAAAATCCTGCCTAAACTAGGGCAAAATTTCACTAAGTTTCCAAGTTTCATGAACATGTATTCACAAAATCATAACTTGAAATCCATACATTTCTAGGAGGAGTTGTGTTCAGAAATGTTTTAGATATCATTGAGATCTACAACTTTCATGTTGAAAGTATCCTTTGAATCATCTTGCATCATGGTGAAGAATTGGCTCAAAGTTGTGAAAAAATATGAAATTTCCAACACTTAGAAAAATTTCTAAGTTTAGAAATTTTGACTTTTCATAATGAAATCTTGACTTTTTGATTTCTTGATGAATAAGTTTCATATTTTTACATGTTTTGATGAATTGTGATCCTTGACATTTGATTTTGACCAAAAAGTCAAAGTTTGACTTTTTAGAGCGCAATTGACTTTTGATCAGTTGACTGAAAATCAACTATCAATTAATTGACCTTGAGCAATGTTTTGAGTCATGCCATTAGGTAAAAATGATGCAATTGAAACTTTGAGATCATTTTTCCAACCAATCAACCATTTACTAGGTCAAAAATCAGAAATTGCACTTCCTCAGTCAAAACCCTAATTTTGACCATTTTGCCCTTTTGATGATCTGATCAAATTTCTTGAGGAATTGTGATACAAACTTGATTAAATGTCATATATGAGTTCATAATGTTGACATGAATAAAAAATTATGATGTTTTACTGTAAGTTTACCACAGTTTACTTTTTCCCAATACAGTTGATTTTTAGGTCAATTGATCAATTGATTGAACAAAAATGTGATCCAAGACATGAAACTTGACATGAGAAATCTTGAGGGTCCATAATGATCCATGAAAGTCATATGGGGAATTAAAAGTCCATTTATCCTTGTGCAATCTCAAACCCTAATTTTCAGTCATCGGTGCTTGAGGAGGTGTCTTGAGCTGATCAACCCTAGTGCAGTCTTGAACCAAAGGAGATCTTGTGAGAAATTACTTGATAAATGAGATGGAAAATTTTGGGGTACAATGGGATGATTCAAAAATATTTGATGGCTCATTCTTAAATCCAAGACAACAAGGGGGTGTGTCAAAATTCAAGAGAGTGGAGTTTCCTAAATCAGAAAGACCCATGTATCTGTTGGCCCATTTACGAAGCATGTTGGCCAATGGCCCATGAAATTCGAATATGGAAATTACTTCAAAAAAATAATTATTAAGTTTCTTAATTAGTATAAAAACCACTTTAAATATTATTGTTGTTAGTAAAAGACGAGGTGAAATTGCAATTATGAGCCCATCTTGTTTGGTCCATTTCTGTTTTGGTCGTTAACTAGCAAAGGGGGGGGGGGGGGGGGGGGGGGGGGGGGTGTTTACAAATTATAAGCCCATTGAGCCTTAGCAACCCATTTGATATTTCGTTGTTGTTTTATGTTAAAAAAGAAAAAAAAAACATTTTTATTTAAAACTTTTGTCATTACCATTAAGGTTCCGTTAGACTAATACATTTGTTTTTTGTTATTACTATTTTATTTTGGAAAATTATTATTGACTGCTTTATGAAAATTCTTTTACAAATTGTAAGTAAATTTATTTTATTAAAATAATTTTGTATAGATTTACTTAATTAAAAGTCCTTAATTTTTGAAGAGTTGTGTTATAAAAAGGCCCAGAATAAAAAAATATTGGCAGGCCCAAGTTCAAAAAACAATTGCTGAATTGGAAGTTACAAGCGCAAGCCCAGATTGGAAAAAACTATATTGTACCAATCAACCAAAAAAATGCACGTTTCAATTGTACTAACGATTACTGTGCAAATTATCCCAAAATACGCGCATGTTTATCAAATAACAAATACTCTGCGAATTAAAACAAAACCAAATCAAATATCAAATCTTCATTACAGTTCATATCAAATTAGTACATAATCTTCATTAAATCCAATCTCAGGAAAAACAATTAAAATCAAATCGTTTACAGTTCAAAAATAAAATATAGAAATCTCAAACATTACAAACAAATCTATTACATATCAAACCCCTAATTGATCTAATTTCCCTAAATCTAAGACAACAATTCGTAACAGTAAACCCTAAGGCTAAAGCCCTATAAATACCAAGCCCAGAAATACAGTACAAAAAAGGGGGGAAGAACTAGAAACCGGAAATACAGAAAGGGGTTCAGAGAAGAAATTGAAGAATAGGGCAGAGAATTCGTAGACCTCGTAACCTGTTGAAGAAAGGAATGATTAGGGTTTCAACATCTGAAACCCTAATCGCTATCGCTGTTACCGCCTCGTTCTGCTACCTTCATCAGAAACCTGCAAATCAAAGAAGACGGAGATCAACTTCAACTAAAAGGCATGAAATCATAGAACGATAATCGTAAAAGGGGTAAAATTCTTAGCTTTTCTGTTGTTTCAGTGTTATTGATTGATTAAGAGCTATCGGGTTGGATTACGGAAGGGATATCGCGCCGCTGTAAGGGGAAGGGTCGTTAGGGCTAGGGTTGAGAAGAAGATGAAGGTTAGGGGAAGGGGATAAAGTGAGAGAGAGAGAGAGAGAGAGAAATGGGAAAGGTTTTACTGTAAGTGATGAATGAAATAGAATGAAAAATAATATTTGTATTCCATCAAATCCAATACACTCGCGCCTACGGTAATAAATGTGTTCCCGTCAATCTCATCTGTGTGATCATAAATGGATGACCGTGAGGCCAAGTCCACCGTATACCATATACTCCCTCGCGCATGCAATCAGCCCGGCCTTCCAAAACTGTGTAGTGGGCCTAGCCCATTATTTTTGACACCTCGCTTTCCTACAATTGCTCACCCAAAGCTAGCAGCGCATCCCCCAGGCTTACTAGGCCTGAACTGAATTCAGGCCCTGCCTTCTTACACCCCATCTTTTACTATTCTATTAAAAAACGTACCCCCTATTTAACTTCAAATATTTTTTTATATTTTCTATGTTTCTTATTTTATATATTATTTATTCTTATTTTTTTATATAATAATAATTATTATTAGTAACATTAATTTTTATTATTATCATATATTATTATTTATTAGCGTAAAAATAAATTATTTTCTAAAAAAAATCTCATGTACATATATTATTTATTAATTAAGAATCTTTGCAATTAATATTATAAACAATATTCAACAAATATCAAATCTATTTTTTGCAATAAACTAATCTAAATAAACATTTTTTGCAAAAGTGTTTCAAATATATTTTGACTAATCATGCATTTAGTCCGAAATTCCGCAATCTTTGCACCTGGTCAAAATGCAAGGCGATCCAAAGTACTTTTACAACCCATAAAAAACACCAACCAACTACGAACTAAAAATTGGGACTCTGATTCCTCATAAGAGGATACGTAGGCATACGACTAAAATCTTGGTGAGTTCCCCTATTAAAAATTAAAACCCTATTTCACCTGAAACTTAGACCTAAAACCTAGTATCCTTAAGAATAAGGTAGATGAAACGTGAGTTACACCTTCCTTTCATCTAAAGAGGTCCGAAACTTAGAATCTTTGTTTTTACAATTTAGGGTTTCATATTAGATGCCCTTCCTTAGAATAAAAACTAGTAGTGGCGACTCTCATTTAAAAACCAGTCGTAACACCAGTATCTACTAACACATGCGCCAGAGTGGTGCGTTTGGATTCAATAGAGATGTCGAGAGATTTTTTATGATTCCTTCCCACCGGAGTTAAATATGCATCATAAAATCCCAATCCATTATCAGTAGTTAAGCTTGCAACACAGTTCTCAAATTGATCCGCAATGGTCTCTTGTGGTACATGGGCATTCTTCAGGAATTTTAACAAACCTTGGGCATGTGTTTTTGAGCATAACAACAAGGACATCATGGATATTTTTTAGGGTGTTTGCCCAGTTGTTCCACTATTTTGTAGTCGCTTTTTTGGATGATCTTTAGAATTTCTTCCATCTCTTATCTAGATGGGTCTTCAATTGTAACTTCTTTTGGTGGTGCCTCCATTTGGGCAGACTCAATAACTTTCTCTTTACCTCAGACATTGGCAATTGGCCCAGCAGCAGGAATATGAACAAGTGTTATAGTAGTTGTTGGAGGAGAGATCTCCAGGGAGAATATCCTTCATGTCCTAGTGACCTTACTAGTTCCAGTAATGTTTTTAATTTCAGGCTCTTCATTTTAGGTAGTCCATGGCTCTTGCTTGACACCATGATAATAAACCTCTGCCCCTTAGTTCTAAGGCACTGCTTTGTCAGATGAATAGGGGATTGTCCCCGGTGTAGTGATAATTAGGGGAGCCACTCTTGGCTCAGCATGAATCCTTATAGGGCCTTTAGAGGTGATCATAATAGGGGTGTTTGGAGATTGTGATTATGGAAACATCTTAAAGTAAACTTTTCACGAACAGAGTTTTCTCGAATAGAATTTCATGGCTATCAATCAGAAGTTGAATACCTTTCTTCTTCCATATACAACCATTAGTTTGGGAAGCACAATGGTAACAAGTTTTAGGGCATCCAGGAAATAAACCGGCTCTCAGCAGATTTTTCTTAACGGTCAATAATGGAGTAGTCAAATAATCGATGGCAGAGACAAAGGAGACATCGGCAATTGCATTGACACCTTTACCATGATTGGGCATGGGAGTAGTAATGACATTAGGGGTTTGTGGAGGGTCAAATTCAATCACCTTGTTATCAATCAAATATTGGATCTTGTTCTTCAACGCCCAACAATTGTTTGTGTCATGTCTAGGACTATTTTAATGATAGGCGCATTTCATGTTCGGATTATATTTGGGAGAGAAAGTATTGGGATTAGGGTGAGAATCTTGCAACGTTACCAAACCCGCCTTCAACAGATGTTGTAAAGCTTGAGATAGTGGCATGTTAATTCTAGTAAAATGCCTCCTCGAGGCATCTGGCCTTTGTTGATTGTTTGATTGTTATGGTCGTTAAACTGGGGTCGGGTTTGAAATCAAATCTACTCCTACCAACTGATGATGATCGTTCTTGATAAGGCTCTTTTGTCCATAAAAAATATTAGTCTCTTTTGTTACCAACAAATGCTTTCTTTACAGCATTAGAGGTTGAGTCCATTGGGATCTTTCCACTTTTTATTCCTTTTTCCACTCGTTCACCAGTCATAATCAACTCATTAAAACCTGGCGAAGAACTCCCAATTAGAAAATTAAAAAAATGGACCAGTTAAGGTGCCCATGAACATGTCCACTAACTCTCGGTCAGTCAACGAAGGTTTCACTCTTCCAGCCATGTCCCTCCACTTTTGAGCATACTTTTTAAGCCTTCATTTGGACCCATAGTCATATTTTATAATTGCACACGAGTTAGTGCAAGATCAGCATTGTATTGGTATTGTCTGTAAAAGGCAGCATCTAGATCCTCCCAGGTGTGGATATTAGTCCCCTCAAGTTGATAGAACCATTCCAACTGTGTTCCAGATAAGCTTTCTTGGAAGAAGTTCACCCATAACTTTCTATTAGCGGTGTACGGTTGAATCTTGCAGACATAAGACCTCGAATGCATCTTTGGACAGGAGACCCCATCGTATTTGGCGAATACATAGACCTTGAATTTGTGGGGAATGACCACCCCAGGGACCAGACCCAAATCTCCAAAGTCTAAACCAGGAACTATTTGGATCTCTACAGCCTTAAGTCGGTCTTCTAGCTGTTTGTATTTCTCATATATCGGTGGGTATTGCTCCTCATAATAGTCTTCATCCTTAGTATCTTGGTTATTTCCTCCCCCAACTCTAGTGCTTCTAGCTTCCTCTTCTTGATTGTCTTCTTCCTCAGAAGAAGCCTCTTCTATTTGAGCTAGTCGGGCAGGCCCCTTGAACCTTCTTCCTATGTTGAGAATAACAGCCCTTTTCTTGGTTTTCTTCTTGGTGGAAAGGAGTGCCATCATCTCTTGCTGACCTTTAGCTAGGTTGAGGAGAGTGTCTTGGAACTGTGCGTGTTGAGTTTACAGATCTTTAACGGTTTTCTCTAGAGCTATCTTATACTGAAATAAACAGTAAAAAGATGAGGAGACCTATATCGGAAAACCTGCTTATGATATGATGCATGCTATATGGATGCAATATTTTCAAGGACCTTAAGAGATTTAAATTTTCTAGCCAAAAGGAAACAAACGCAACAATTGTATTAATAAAGTTCCAAGATCACAATTGCCCCTTGGGCTTACAATGAAAAAGAAAAAAGGTATCAAAGAGACAACAAACTAAACTCCTAAAACAAAAGACTTTGGTCTCCCATGGACGCATCCTCTTTGGTGCAATGTAGGCATTCAGGCTTTGCTCTTCGTGAAGTTTCCTTATGAGCTCCAACACTTTCTTCTCGCTTACATAGAATCGAGCTTCAAATGTGTCTCGTTCCCCTTTGAGTTGAATCCACGATCTTTGCAATTCTTCGAGGTTGGTAGGCATGTTAGGATGTAGAATGCTATAAGAAGTATCTCCCTCGGTAACAGGCTCCATAACTATTGGTAAGATAGTTGGATATGGCATCATGAGACTTTGAGCACGAGCTCGTACCCATTTGAGATAAGGCTCAAGAGGGATGGAATTATTATGCCCCAAAGTCTTGCTATCAACCTTGCTTACCATGCCCCAAGCATGAACAAACCTTCGATGATAACCTTAGACATCGTTCTCGTAATCAAATACAATACCTCGAATGAGTGTGTTATGGGGACCATCTCTTCGAGCATAGCCAAACTGTCGTAGGGCTAGAACAGATTATAAGTAATACCTCCCCTAATTCCCAAAAGTGGAACATTAGGGAACTCCCCACAATGGTAAATGATAGTAATGTCTTCTTGAGAACGAGAGCACCAATGGATATTTGCATGAGAAAGTGACATTATCCTTTGCGACCACCTTAAACCTTGCTCATTCTTCAATACTGATCGGGGAAGGTGCGAAATAAACCACCTAGACAGCAACAAAATGTAACACATGAGAGCCCCTCCCTTCCCCATGGTGTGAGTGTGAAGACAATGTAGAATGTCTCCAAGCAAAGTAGGCACGGGATTATGAGTAAGGAAAATTTTGACAGTACTCGCATCTATGAGTTGGTCAGGGTTAGGAAAAAGCAACAACCCATAGATTAGAAGAGCCAAGATCTCCTCAAAAGCTTGTAAATCCATAGCATCCCAAAATAGTTGAGCCTTCTCTATCAGGAATTTAGCCAAAAATCCTTTGACCCCACTTCTTGTCTCCAAATTGGCTATTTTGATACGATGGTAGAACCGACTGATAATACTGGTTTTTCATTTTGTATTCGCAAATGTGCGGTAAGCAAGAGTCGCCACCGACTTTTCTTTTATCCAAATTAAGGAAAGGGTGAAAAGAACATAAAAAGACATTTTTCGAGATTTTCTGAGTAAGGGGGTAAATTATGGAAAGGGAAGGTGTTAGCACCCTTTCCATCCGTGGTTTTCCATGGGCTCTTAGGTACTTGCTCTTTTAAAAATTGCTTTCGTGTTTGTGTGTTTTGAAAAGTTGTGTTTGCTTTATGATAACTCTTGTATCAGTCCTCAAGAGTGTGATAAAGCGTTTTTTAAAAGAGTTTTAAAAGTGTGGTGTGAAAAAGAATTATTTTGAGAAAGTACTTAACAGCTATCTACCTACTCGAAAAAGGCGTTATTTTCCTCCTTTCCTTTAGATAGCACTATCCTACTATTAGTGAGTATGTATCCCTATCGTTGGATGTTTGAGGGACTATCTAAAGGGACGTTTACGGTCACTAAGGCAACTGGGCAAGAACTCTTAGTAATTGTCCTAAAGTTCTAAGATCACTCTTTTAACCAAGGCAACAGTCGAGAGGGTCGTTGAGGGACTTGTGATCTCTTGAACTAAAGGACAATCACTAAAAATCCTCACGTTTCGAGAATTGTGACAGTTTCGAAGGCAACCGAAGTGGGAGATACCCTACGGGTGAGCATATGTAAGTGTTCTTGATTCAGATATATCATCTTTGA
Organism: Vicia faba; assembly: GCA_948472305.1. Classification (NCBI taxonomy): domain Eukaryota; kingdom Viridiplantae; phylum Streptophyta; class Magnoliopsida; order Fabales; family Fabaceae; genus Vicia; species Vicia faba. The sequence continues at coordinate 794,134,043 of OX451741.1, forward strand.
CGTAAGTTATGCTATGTTCAATTAATCGTTATTTTTCCATACAATCCTATTAACCATTCATCTAAGCAGTTTATAGTGCAGAAAATAAATTGCAGAAAATAAAAACTCCTGAGCTATTACATGGCCTCGGGGAAATTACATAATTAGATGCGGAAATTTAAACCCTAATTAAACTGTTACAAGCTGGGAAACAGTTACATAATTAAAAAGTAAAACAAAAAATAATGAACGCGCGAAGAATAAAGAGAAGCATCTAAACCCTAAAAGTACTCCTAAATTAAAAAGAAAACTTCTTTTTTGTGTTTTATTTATTAATGAAAATATCATAATAGTATCCTAATTAACTAAATTAAAAAAGAAAAGAAAAAATATAAAATATTAATTACAATTAATTCTAATATTTTGTTATTTTATTATAAAAATATTTGGTGTTTTAACCTAATTCTAACCAATTTTGAATTTGAAGAAAACAAGTTAAATTAATGAGATTAAAGTAATTTACAAAATATTAATTTTAATTAAAAAAATCTAAATATATTTTGTTGTGATTTTTGTTGATTTTATGATTAAAATAAAAAATGAATTAAAAAAAGCATAAACTAATTAAAAAATAAAAGTAAAGTAAATTAAAAATAGAAAGAAATGGGCCTGGTGTATGAAAAAATTTGGGGGGTATGGCGCTGAATCTGCAAGGCCCAGATATGTTGGCCCAACACCTGCTTGATCACATGTTGTTGATCCTCTAGAGGTCCATCCTGGGGAAGCACTCTAGGAGCGTTGGATCTGGAACAATGAAGATTTGATGGTTGGATCTGAGGGTGCAAGGTATACGCGTGGGATGGTAATGCATTAGATATGAAACAAATTTGTTAAAAAAATACAAAATATAGGATTCTGGGATTTAACCCAGATCCATCCTCTCACACACCCTATGCCTTTTCCACCAGTGCTGCCAATTCATTCATAATTATAATGACTTAACAATATTATATATAAAACAATGATCAAATCCCAGTCATCAAAAAAACACACGTCAGCAATTCCAATAGACCAATCAAATTAGATCATATTGCCATGCAGGGTCTTAGTCTGGGTCAGAGGGGTCAACAATGCTGGAGCTGCACTCCGGTCGTCTTCTCCGACCAGACAAACATCCAAACCTGCAAAAACATAAGGATTCAAACGCAAAAAGGACCCTACTCCTCTTGAAATTTTCCCAGGAATCCAAATATGGGGTTGGTTTGGTCTAAAGGTCCCTAAATCAGGAGTTTCGCAAGCTTCAGTTCATGATGCCCTAACAATGGCATCACATGATTTAAGCCTCGAAGCTCTCATGTGAAACGTCTAACCTGCCCTAACTGATGTCCTGAACACAAATCAAATCATTAAAACCATCAACAATGCATAAATTTCCAATTTTTAATTTTATCAAACCTTGCTAAACAGTGGTACTTGATCGCGATGATTTAGAATGTTGTGAGCTTTGAGAATGATAGGAATGGAATCCTGAGATCTCCAGGTGGCTGATAGACTGCTTAGATCTGGTGAAGACTAGCTGAATCGTGTGAAATAGATTATACTTCTTTTTGAATTTTTCTGAAAACTTTTAGGGTGTTGTTTTGATGTTTCTGCGTCTCCCCCTTGACTCTGAATGGTTGTGCATATATAGTGTATCACATTAGGTCAACAAAAAGAGCAAGGATCCATGGAATTGAGTACAAGATTTGTTTCAAATATTCACTTGAAAATCTTTCTTATTTTGGATATCCTTTCCCCTCTTAGCTTGCACGTTTTTACCTTGATATGCTAGCACATTTTGCCCATTATTTGATGAGAAAAATATTCCAAATCAAATCTTACATTATTTCTACTATTTATTTATTTAATTTTGCATTTTAATGAATAAAATATCAAAATAAATAGCATGAATAATATAATAATTCATGGGTGGGCTTAGAATTCGTGGACCATGTTAGAAACAAGTTTCAAACATGAAAAGATGGGCCCATTTGGAAAAATTCAAGTTTGGTCAATATTGGCTTCATGCATTTTTTCCAAAAATTGGTCAACTTTAGAAATGCATATCTCTCTCATTTTTAACCCTAAGAGGCTCTTCTTGGACTTTTTAGAGATCTTAGGATGTCCTCTAAACAAACCTTTTGGGTTCATCTTAATTGGATTTTCCATGTTCATGTAAGGAGCTTTGACCCAAAAAGTGTTTTTGTTGACTTTTTGAAAGGACCTATAATGTCTGAGCTTATATCTTTTAGCTGGGGCATTTCTTGAACTTGATGGTTGAAGGTAAGTTTTAGGGAATTGGATTCTCTTCAAAATGAGCTTTGGTGGAAAAATTTCTGATAAAGTATGAGAAAGTTATGTCTGGTCAAAGTTTGGTTGACTTTTCTATAAAAACCCTAATTTGCAATTTTTGACTTTTGACTAGTTAGGAGCATTTCTTGAGGAATCATGATCAACCATTTATCAAATGATGTATATCACTTCAAAATCTTGATGTTGACCAAAAATCTTGAAGTTTGACTGTATATAAGTCACAGTTGACTTTTGACCTAATATAGTTGATTTTCAGGCATTTGAGCAGTTTACTGAGCAAACTTGTTGTGTAGGGCATGAAATTTGGCATGAATAAACTTGAGGACATATTAGGGCCATGTATAACATTTGAGACCATTGGAGCTCAACCATCTTGATGAAAATTGAAACCCTAGTTAGAGGTTCATTGCCTTAGGAGGAGAATTTGTCTGGTCAATTCTTGGTCATCTATGGGCAAGTTAGGGACCTCAATGGGCATGTGTTGAGTAAAATGGGAGGAAATATTTTAGGGTACAACAGCTGCCCTTGTTCAATCTTCTTAAACCTGAGGATTTAGATTGGTTGGTCTGCCTTTCGTGATTTGAAGATGGAAGATGATTGAACACTAGAGTGCCCAGAAATTTGCACTCATCTAAAGTGATATTGTTGGTGGATAATATCGGGAATGGGCTTATAAATGAGATTTGGAGAAGAAGACAAAAGAATGTATAAGATGGGCTTAAAGATGCCATCTAGAGAACAATGTTTATTTCATTAGATATTCCTTTGTGGGGATTCCTATTCCTGTTTTTGAGGAGGACTCCGCTGAGGAATGTTGGTCTATGTTTTGGGAAATATAGTCTAGGAGCTTCAGTTGTCCATTACTCTACTGGGATGTCATCTCTTGACTGGAGAGACGGAAGTGAACTGTTATCTGGTCAGGATCCAGGCTTCACAGCGACTTGCTGAGGATAATAAGGTTGACTGCTATCTTGTTGTATTCCAGGCTTCACAGCGACTTACAGGGGGAACATGAAATTAATTACTACCTGGTCGAACTCCAGGCTTTGCAGTTTCTTTAACTGGGTAAGAATCAGAAAAATCTTAGTATCGATTTAACAGAACCAGATGAATGTCTTGAATTAAATTTAACTGGAATAGAAATCAGAAAAATCTTAGTGTCGATTTAACTGAGCCAGAAAAAGGTCTAGGATTAACTTTGACTGGAATGGAAATCAGAAAAATATTAGTGTCGATTTAACTAAACCAGAGAAAGTTCTTGAGTTGTCTTCAATTGGAATAGAAATCATAAAAATCCTAGTATCGATTTAACTGAACCAGAGGAAGGTCTTGAATTAACTTTAACTGGAATAGAAATCAGAAAAAATTTAGTGTCGATTTAACTGAACCAGAAAAAGGTCTTGGATTATCTTCAACTGGAATAGAAATAAGAAAAATCTTAGTGTCGATTTAACTGAACCAGATAAAGGTCTTGAGTTGTCTTCAACTAGAATAGAAATCAGGAAAATCTTAGTATCGATTTAACTGAACTAGAGAAAGGTCTTGAATTAAATTTAACTGGAATAGAAATCTGAAAAATCTTAGTGTCGATTTAACTGAACCATAAAAAGGTCTTTTGAGAATATCTTTCTGAGGAAAATGCTAAATTATCCCTTCGTCAGACGTAGCCTTTGAGAAGACTTCCAAGTCATATAAGTAGTCAACGGTGTTTGGTTGATTTGATCTTTCCAGAAAAGGTAAGGAGTTAGTCGTATGCAATGTCATGATGTATGGAATGCATTGTGTAATGACATTCTCAAAATAAATGAGATTATGTTGTATGCAATATGTATGTGCATGCCATGATGTATGAATATGGAATGTTGTTGCGATATTTCCTAGTCTTGGAAAATGAATCCTTGACTGCTATTGGAGAGTACTGGGAAGCTGAATCCCAGACTGCTGTTTGGTAGATGAGGAAAGTGATTCTTTCATTTCTGCTGGGGGTGATGAATGGAAATGATTTTCCGAGGATTTTATACTCCTGCTTGAGAATGACTCTGGGAAAAATGATGCTTTGTTGGAAGATTTTACCAATGTAGAGAAATAAACTCTGTTGGGGGATAAACTCTACCGGGGATAAGGCTTTATAAACTGTTTGAGATTATAAATCTTAGCTGAGGGACATGGGTTTCAGCTCTCTGAGGGAACTTTTTTGGAGGAAGTAATTTCTGCTTGGGGAAGAAGAGATCAAAATTTTGGTTGTTTCCACTCTGTGAGGAACATAGGCATCACTAGGTCTTATGCTAAGTAGGTAGAAGTGACTTCGTCTCAAGACGTCTCTGCCCCTGTACCTACTGGAAAGAGTAACTGTCGGGACTACAAATGGCTTTTTTAGACTTTGCCCCATTTCTTAAAGTCATTAGCAACTGTGTTTCTGTTTCTTATGCAAGTATTTGTAAACAGTAATCATATTCAAATGCATATGTCAAAATAGTCACTAGACGTTTTTGCAAAACAAAACAGAAAAATAGAAAACAAATAGTTTTGTGCTTTCAAAGAAATGATTTTCATTGATTTTGAAGTTTACCTATAACAGGCATTTTTGTACAAAGAGACTGACGTTCTAGTAGGAGAACACCGTCGTGAAAATGAAAACTATACAAAATAGTTTACAAAGAGAAAACAACCATGTGTAATAATCCCATTGAGTTTCAATTCTTCTATTGCCCTTATGTCCTTGAGCGTCTCATCATTTTTCTACTTGTCTGAAGCTGACTCGATTGATTGGTACCATTTGAGCTTGATAATTGACACTGGAGTCTGGTCACAAGGTGATCTAATGGAACATAGTTATACGCTTTAAATCCATAACTTTTTCCTGGACCGCCCTTTCGGGTTTTCGGTCACCGGGATACCCTTTTTTGCCCAAGCCGCCTTTTCAGGTTTTCGACTTACCGGGTGTATAGATTTTTTGTATTTATCCCTAATTTTTGTCCGAACATTTTTGGTTCACCGAGATGCCCTTATTTTTGCCTAGGCCAGTCAACCTAGCGGGTCCTTATTCATACGTAGTATCTTTTCACTATGTGTGCATTCACAGGGTGAGGAAGGTCGTCACTATCCATGGTGGTTAGAATCATGGCTGCACCGGAAAATATGCTCTTGATTACAAATGGCCCTTCGTACGTGGGAGTCCACTTGCCCCTGGGATCACCTTGTGGCAGGATGATGTGCTTGATTACTAGTTCACTCACTTGATATACCTGTCATCTGACCTTCTTGTTAAAAGCCTTGATCATTTTCTTTTGGTACATCTGACCATGACAGGAAGCAGCAAGCCTTTTCTCATCAATCAAATTTAGTTGGTCAAGTCGAGTATGGACCCAATCATCTTCGTTCAAACCTGCATCCTTCATGATTCTCAAAGAAGGGATTTGGACCTTAATGGGTAGGACATCCTTCATACCATACACCAGAGAGTAAGGTGTTTCCCTTGTTCACGTACGTGCTGAGGTGCGGTAACCATGAAGAGCAAATGGTAACATCTCATGCCAATCTTTGTATGTCACCGTCATCTTCTGTATGATTTTATTAATGTTCTTGTTAGCAGCCTCCACAACGCCATTCATCTTCGGCCGGTAAGGGGAATAATTATGATGTTGGATCTTGAATTGTTTATAGAGTTCGGTGATCATTGTATTATTGAGATTTGTACCATTATCTATGATGATTCTTTCTAGAACACCATACCGACGGATAAGGTTATGCTTGATAAACTGTGCCACAACATTCTTGGTAACAGTAGCAAAAGAGGCAGCCTCAACCCACTTCATGAAGTAATCAATGGCCACTAGGATGAAGCGATGCCCATTGGAAGTGGTAGGTCTAATCTCTCTGATCATATCAATGCCCCACGTTGCAAAGGGCCAGGGATCCGTTAAGACGTTCAAGGGAACCGGAGGTACATGTACTTCATCAGCATAGATCTGGAATTTGTGACAAGTTTGAGAATGCTGATAACAGTCTTCTTCCATAGTAGACCAATAGTATCATACCCGTAGGATCTTTTTAGCCATGGTATGTCCACTAGAATAAGTGCCAAAGGTACCTTCGTGTAAATCTGCCATAATCCTCTCTGCTTCTCTCTTGTCCACACACCAAAGTAAAGTAGAGTCATGGTTGCGCTTGTAGAGGATTCCATTATTGAGGAAGAAATTTACGGAGAAACTTCTTATCATTGACAGATGCCCCCTCAGGATATTCTTGAGCCTCGAGATACCTTTTCACTTCATGGAACCAAGTTTTGTCCGCTACTTCTTCAGTATCAATCTCATAACAGTATGTTGGTTCATCCAATCTCTCAATAGTGATCTGAGGAGCCTCGTTGACCCATCTGACCTTGAACATGGATAACATGGTAGCTAGCATGTCCGCTAACTGATTCTCTTCTCGTGGAAAATGTTCAAAGGTGACTTCTTCAAAGTGTGGAAGCAACGTCAGCAGATGTTCTTTGTAAGGGATAGTATTAGCGTGCTTCGTGTCCCACTCTCCTTTGATTTGACTTATTACCAAAGTCGAATCCCCGAAAACACTCAAGAACTTGATCCTCAGGTCAATAGCAGCTTTGAGACCCATGATGCATGCTTCATACTCAGCCATATTGTTGGTACAGTTGAAGCATAATCTGACGGTGAATGAAGTATGACAGCCCTCGTGGGATATGATTACAGCACTGATGCCATTACTGAGTGAATTGGAAGCTCCATCGAAAACCATGGTCCATCGGGATCCCCTCTCAGGTCCTTTATTCGGTCCAAGTTCTTCATAATCAGTTACTAACATGATATTCTCATCCAGGAATTCAAAGTTCATAGATTGGTAGTCATCCACAGCCTGATGAGCCAAATGATCAGCTAATACACTAACCTTGATTGCTTTTTGGGTCGTGTATTGAATGTCGTATTCGGTCAGGATCATTTGCCATCTTGCTATTCTTCCAGAGAGAATGGGCTTCTCGAAGATGCACTTGATCGGAGCCATCTTAGATATCAACAAAGTAGTATGGGTCAACATATATTGTCTCAGTCGGCGAGCAGCCCATGCCAAAGTGCAGCAAGTTTTCTCGAGCAGTGAGTATCTTGTTTCACATTCGGTAAACTTTTTGTTAAAGTAGTACATTGCATGCTCTTTTCAACCGGACTCGTCATGCTGCCCCATCACACACCCCATTGAATTATATAACACTGTTAAGTACATTATCAAAGGTTTTCTTTCAATCGGAGGCATCAGAATTGGAGGCTCTTGGAGGTATTCCTTGATTCTATCAAAGGCAGTATGGAATTCGTCATTCCACTTTACCACTTGATCTTTCTTTAGGAGTTTGAAGATTGGCTCACAAGTAGAAGTTAGATGGGAAATGAACCTGGAAATGTAATTTAGGCGTCCCAAGAAGCCTCTAACTTCCTTCTCCGTGCGAGGAGCCAGCATTTCTTGTATGGATTTAACCTTTGCAGGGTCTACCTGAATACCCTTGTCACTAACAATGAAACCTAGGAGTTTACTAGACCTTACCCCAAAGGTGCACTTGTTCGAGTTTAACCTCAGTGTTGTACCTCAAAATTTGCCCTCTCATTTCTCAAAGGATCAACCTGGACCCTCAGGTTTTCTTCCATCCAATTTCAAGCCTTGAATTACAAATTTTCCAAGAAAGTCATTCACAAGGGCAAAATGGTCATTTGCACACTAAAAAGTCAAACTTTGACTTTTGGATCAAAATCAAGCTTCAAGAATCATATTTCATTAAGACACGTTGAAATATGAAGTTTGTTTCATCAAGAAATTCAAAAGTCAAAATTCTAAATACTTAGAATTTTTCTAAGTGTTTAAGAAATATGACAAGCTCAGAACTTCTGATCAGATTATCACCAAGATGCAAGCTGATTCTGGAAGAACTTCTGGCACAAAAGTTATAGATTTCAATAATATCTAAAACATTGCCGAACAGAACTTCTCTTGGAAATGCTGGAATTTCAAGTTATAAATGTTCAAAGACACGTCCATGAAACTAGAGCACTCAGCAAATTTTGGACACTTTCAAGACAGAGTTGGGTCAGAACTTATAAGCCATTTTTCATAAAGGTTCGGTTAGAGTTTGCAAGGGGAATTCAAGGAAGGTTACAAAGCGTGCTATAAGCTTCCTGGAAAGTCTGAGAGTTCCTTCAGAACATGCTGGAGCAAGGAGATACAAGGATCAGAAGTTGGATGTTTGTTCTAAATTATGCTGAAACTGAACCTCTAACCCAGAATTAAGCAATGATGCAAAATATCACATTGCAGGATTTCTGGTTTGATTAATATCATCATCATTTAATGCTCACAACTACTTTTGAGTCTTTATCCAAAGGATTTCCCCACGTGTGCATAGAAGTATCATTACTGTCTTGGAAAAGCAAACTCTTGTACAAGAAGTGTGATGGGCCCATGTGTTGCTTTTTCTTTTGAAGTTACCTTTCCTTAATTTCTGCTTACATTTCCAGCTTAGGCGCTGCTAAGGCTACGAACCACCATACTTGCTTCAAGAACAAGGCATCTCCCTAGCATGTGATGGTTGTACTCTCCAAGCTACATGATTTTTTCCTATAAATTAAGCAATTGGCAACGGTAAAAGGGTCAAAAAATTGAAAAAGAAAAAGCCTTGAACCCCTGCTAAAATTCCAAGATTCCAAAGTTGCAAACACAAAATACAAAACTTGTTAAATTTTGATTTCTTGCATTCAAACTCCATTTGTTCTCAAGTGTTTATTGACTAAAACCATCCACACAGTTTCTAATTCACATATTAGAAGTTATCCTAACTTCTGTGTTCATACTGTAATACACTCTCCATCCACCTCCACCTTAAAGAAGTCAAAACATCACCCCTTAGCTGTTCCAAAAGTTGAAAACTTCCAGCCTGCTGAGTACGTGAAGAAGCTTCTCAGAACATCACCAGAGTTCGGGACTAACCTCCAGTTCAGAGTCTTTTCCAGCTGCAAGGTAAGTTTCTACTGACTCTCATCATATTACTTAGGAATTATCAGATTTGCATGTTCAAAAAAATACAATATAGACATCATGTTTATGAGGTTGTAGGTATTCTGAGGTTTCACGTATTTGTATGCCTAAGTAGGGAGTAAATTAGTTCAGAACTTCTTAAGGAAATTAGAATTAGAAAATTCATGCTTTCCTCTGATTTATAGTTCAGATACCTCTTGTTTCTGAAACATTGTGAAACCAGCCATAACTGTTATATGTGCATCTTCTATTCTATTGAGAAATGACTAAGTTGCAGATGTTCTGACTAGCATGGAGAGGGAGACCAAGTTCTGCCAGTGGTATCAGAACTTCTGAAATATTCTTTGTTCCCAGCGGATCCAGAACTTCTGACTTTACCTATTTTTACTAATATGATCTCTGTTTTGCAGTACGCCAGAGTCAGAACTTCTGATCTCCTTTAGTCAGCAATACGTTGATTCTATTTTCTTTTTGCTCACTATTTTTTCTATCACTTCTTATTTCATTAATCAAAAACACCAAAAACATTTTTTTATTTTTTACATGCTTTATTTTACTTCTTAAAACAAAAAGATCAAAGTATTTTTTCTTAAACAAAACTTATCTCTTTTCTGAAACAAAACAAGTTCATTTCACATTTTCTTGTACATTATTATTCATTCGATATGGTTGTAATAGTAACTTAGGACTTAATTTTATTTGCAATCCTCATTTGTAAATATGTACCCCCATCCCTCTAATGCTTGTAATAACTTAGAATATTTTTGTACCCCAAAATTTGCCCTCCCATTTCCTTAACATTTTCTCATCACAAGACCCTTGGAGTTCAAGATCAAGTTAGGGTTTACTCTGCTCAAGACCCCTCTTTGCACTGTTGGCCCAAATTAGGGTTTGAGTGTGCACAAAGATGTTTTGACCTAAAATGCCCAAGATGACTTTCATGCTTCATGTTGGATTCACAAGTTTATCCATGCCAAGTTTCAAGCCTTGATTCAAATCTTTGCCCAGTCAATTGGACAGTTGACCCAGAAATCAGCTGTATTGCGGGAAAAGTCAATTATGGTCAATTGACAATCAAACCTCATGATTTTTGACCCACATCAACATTATGAACTCATATGAACCATTTGGTCAAGTTTGGATCACAATTCCACAAGAAATTTGATCAGATCACCAAAAGGGCAAAATGGTCATTTTTAGGGTTTTGACTGCACAAAAGCAATTTTTGATTGTTTGACCTAGCCAATGGAAAACCAAGCTCACATATGGACTCAAGGACCCAATGGCATTGTCTTGACATGTTCAACAAGTTTAAAAGATCCCAAATGCACAAGATTGACAGATGAATTTTCCAATCAACTGAGCAAAATTTGACTGTATACTGAAAAGTCAAACTTTGACTTTTTGGTCAAAATCAAGTGCCAAGATTCATTTTTCATCAAGACATGTCAAATTATGAAACTTGTTCATCAAGAAATCAAAAATTACAAATTAGGGTTTGAAATGAAGAAATTTCATAACTTAGAAATTTTCTAAGTTATGAAAATTCCTAATTTTTTCCTAACTTTGTCCCATTTTTTCATCAAGATGCATTTGGATTCAAACAAAACTCAAAACATGAAAGTTGTATTCCATTGCAAAATATACAACTTTGATTCACAAAGTTTCCTCAAAAGAAGCTTGTAGCTCAAGTTATGATTTTTGGAACAAGGGTGCAAAATATTCTTAACTTAGAAAATTTTTGACCTATTCTAGGCAGGATTTTTGCCTAACTTCATGGCCACTTTTCACATGCTTCCACTTGGAATTTCAACTTGCATTACTAATATGGATTGTATTACACATTCCAAGCTTTCTAAATTGTCCAAGAACTTCTCAAACACCCTTGTGGTTAGGGAGAATCGAATTTGTGAAAATGGGCAAAAGTCACTTTGTTCATAAGCCATGTACATGTTCATAACTTGTGCATTTTTTAAATCAGAAAGTGCAAGCTAGTTACAGGCCTCTAATCTCATTTACACTCAATAATTAAATGTCAATCCATTGTGTTCTAGCATTATTTTGCTCATTTGGTCATTACACAAAGAATCAAGCCATATTTGGAAAAAGTGACTTATCTATTCTTGTAAAGTATGGCTTTATGTCAAAACTTGAATCAAATAAGTACAATGCAAATCTTTGAGGCACAAGTTATTGAACTAATCCCACTGATCAAGACTAACTTTGCAACATGTTTAGGGGGCCTGCATAAGCTTGTAACTCAACTTGGCATTTTTAACTTAAGATAGAAGCAACTTTGCAAACACAACAACAACTCACATTTCTATCAACACAAGCCTAAGAAAACATTGTGGACATTTTCCAAACATCAAACCAGACCTAAAACACGAACCAACCAAGTTTCAAACCTTCTCATTCATCAAAACACAGTTTTGTGGCAAAACAGGGCACCTGCTGCAGATTGAGGTCCACAACTCAATCCACTCGTGCGCCTTGGCCAAAACCAGTTCATACACACTCCATAACATCCATACAAACTATCCCAAGCATTGGACACAAACTGTAACACCTCTAACCAAGTTCACCATTTTCATTTTTTCAGTTGTGCAGGTTAACTTCCATAGCTCGTTTCAGTGAGTTCCAAAGCAAGCTAGAGGTTGGAGAAGCATCCCTGGACCTCAAGCAAGCTATACAAGTCCTCACATTGCATTGAAAGTACCTCCATTGCTGCACACGATTCAAGCTGAATAGGTAAAAGTTTGAACTTCTATCTCTCTATCCAGGCATAGTTAGGTTTAAGTTTGTGAAGAAAACATGTTCAAATCATAGCCCTGAAGCCATCCATATAGTTACTTTTCATTTATATTATGTGTGCTAAGAGTATTTTGAATTTGAACATCTGAAAAAAACTAGGTCAGAAATTGGGGGAGAAGAAATTCTCTCTCATTTCTGAGAGTTAGATTAACTTTTTTATATGTTTAGAATCGTGACTTCAAGCTCTACAAGTTTCATGTTTTAAGATTTGTCAAAGGATCAAAGAATCGGGAGTTAGGGAGTTGAACAAGAAGGCGCGCGTTTTTTGTTTGAATTTGGCCAGAGGTTGAAGACAAAGTTCTTCTGGGCTGGGTCTGTTTCATCTTTCAATTTGCACCACTTTTCCACACTTGCACCCCCTTGGCCCATTCTGTTTATTTTTATCATTTTTTGACTTTTTCTTTTTGTTTCTGACTTATTATTTTTTGCCAAAATATAAAAAATATTAAAAACATTTTTTCAACCATTTTTGCATTTTATTCGGATTTTTGTTTGTTTTATTTGAATTTATACATGTAAATAAACATATTGCCTTTTATTCAAAAATACAAAAATAATACAAATACATTTTATTTTCTGATTTTATTTTATTTTATCTTTTGAACACATTTTCTAAAAAAATATACTTTTTTTTGTAAATAATAAATATTTTTTATTTCTTGTATATATTTAACATATTTAATAAATAATAAATACTTATATATTTATTAGAATATTTAGGAAAAAAGTACAAAAATAATACATTTTTATTTTTATTAATATTTAACTTAAAAAATCACTTTTTTACAATATACTTCCTTTTTATTTATTTTTAGTACATAATTAATAAATATTGCATATAATAAATAATAAATACTTCTTACTTAGAAAATTAGGGTTTTGCCCTAAAATGTAAAAATATCCAAAATTATTCATTTTTATTTTTGTTTATTTGTCACATGAAAAATACGTTTTTACATACATATGAAAATCATTTTTGCATCTTGCATATTTATTTTATTTTATTTAATTATTGTGCAATTAAATAATTTGAATATTCAATTTGGATGTAATAGTTTAGATTTAATTTTTCTTGCCAAATATCCCCCATTTGAACATTTGTACCCTCCATCCCATAATTGTGTTGTAATAGTTTAGGACTTTAAATTTCGCCCTTTAAAGGTTTCTAATTATACCATGATAGACTTAGGGTTTTGTATGCAAAAATCAACCAAACAAATAGCTTGACTTAATTCAAAGACAAAAAAGCATGAAAATGGACAACACTAATCACACTTGTACCCCTAGGGTTACTCCACTTGTTGCCTTCAATAATGGGCCATGTTACATGTTAAGTTTCTTTGGCAAAACAAAACAATATCAAATGATCATAGCCCCCCGATGACGCTTTCGAAAGTTGCCTAAAAATGATCAAGTCCCTTAAAGGAGAAATTGCCCAAAGACACTTGGCACCATTGCAATCATGGTCTAAACGATGACCCGCGCCCGTCCCGTTAACATCCTAACACAAAATTGTCCACCAAATACAATGGTGGAACAAAATTGTTAAAAGGGTTAAAAACATAGAAAGAATCTTTGAGAAATTTAGGAGTAGACAAACTCTTAGTTACTTGAATCAAACTTGCAAAAACACTTGCCTACTTTTCAAAAACACACATCACAACACACTTTCAAAACAACTTTCAAAAACATTGAAAACTTTTCAAAAGACATACACCTTTGTATACATCCAAACATGGGTCATTACAAAGGTTGCCACCATATTGGCCTCTTTTTAAAACATTTTCAAAACCCACACACAAAGCACCATTTCAAACAATTGAAAATCAAAGGCAAGTGATATAAGCAAGTAACTAAGAGCCCATGGATAACCATGGATAGAAAGGGTGCTAATACCTTCCCTTTCTATAATCTACTCCCCGAACCCAAGAAAACATCTCAAAGGTTTTTGCTGTGCTTTTTAACCTTTCCTTAGGATAAAATAAAAATTCGGTGGCGACTCTTGCTAAACTGAAACATTTGCGAAAACAAACGCAAAACCACAAGTCAGTTCTCCCACCATATCACAGAACTGGCGACTCTGCTGGGGAGAACTTTAAAGTGGAGTAACCTTAGGGCCTAGATCACCCTCTTGCATGACTAATTATTTGCTTTGATTGCTTTATATCTTGTCTCTCTTGTTTGGGTTTGCAATCCTACACCCGGATTTGGGGAAACATTCATAGATAGCAATACGTTGTGGAAATTGTGCGGGGTATACCGACACGATTGAAGCAATAGCTATATTAGTGCGACATATTTGTGAGTACCGGTAACCCTTGAGTTCAATCAAGGAGAGTACGGGGCCGCTGAGTGATGTCACTAAGCACTAATGACCTAGAACCTTACTTGACCATCTTGGCCTTTCATTAGGGGTAGTGAGATGACCGGCTTTGGTGCAGTCTGAAGTTGGTAGATACTCGATACTACACTCATTGAGGGTTGTTTTCTTGGAATATTTTGGTTGCTAGTTAAGTGGCTAAACCAAAACTATGAACATGGAAAACAATCCAATGATATTGAGCTCCTTAGAACCCGGTTACTATTTATAGGACAGGTTTTTAAGCCAACTACACTCAAGAGGGTACTTACCTATGAAACCCCATGCAAGCCTGAAACTAGGGTTTTGTGTGAATTGCTTGTACATATGTTTATGCATGCATCATGAACATCATAAAGCATCATATGCATACACTAACCATTTCAAGGGTTTGGATCTTCATCTTTGTTCTTGTTTTGTAGGTCATGGAAATTCTTCGCAGGAAAACTATCCAAGTCAACCTTGTGAGAATCCCTCCTCAACTCAAAGAGCTCACATCCAGAATTCCGGAAAGCTCTCCCTTCAGTGAAAGACATGGTAGACTGCTCATCCTAGTCAACACCAGCATTGAAGAGGACATGGTAAAGGTGTTGTTCCAGTTCTTTGACCCCTTTCACCACTGTTTCACTTTCCCCGACTATCAATTGGTGCCCACTTTGGAGGAATTTTCTCAACTCTTGAGAATTCCTATTCTTAATCAACTACCCTACAACGGTACAGAAAAAGAACCAAAGCTTGAAGTTGTTGCTCAAGCACTACGCTTGCAACCATCTGACATCAAGGGGCATTGGGAAACTAGAAGCGGTGTCAAAGGCTTCTTGGTAAAATTATTGTTTGAGAAGGCACAAGAGTGTTGGAATTCATTGGATCTACAAGCCTTTGAAGAAATTGTGGCACTCCTCATTTATGGGTTGGTCCTGTTCCCAAATCCTGACCAGCTTATAGATGTCAACGCCGTCAAAATCTTCTTATCCATAAATCCAATACCAACATTGCTTGGGGACATTCTTCACTCATTTTACACACGAACAATGAGAAAGAGGGGTGTTCTCATGTGCTGTACTCCTCTCCTTGCAAGGTGGTTTATTTCGCACCTTCCACAATCTGTCTTGAAGAATGACCAAGGCCTAAGGTGGTCACAACGGTTGATGACCCTTACACACTCTGATGTACATTGGTGTTCTCGGTCCAGAGAAAATGTCATCATCGTCGATCGTTGTGGAGAGTTCCCTAATGTTCCATTACTTGACATTAGAGGAGGCATTACCTACAACCCTTGTCTAGCTTTGAGACAGTTTGGATATGCACAGAGGGATGGCCCTCATGACATGTTGATTCCTGACCTAGTTTTTGACTTTGACAACGATGCGCAAGGACTTCGCCAAAGATTCATCAGAGCTTGGAGGATGCCTAACAAGGTAGACAGCAAGACACTGGGGCACAAGAATTCCATTCCTCTTGAGCCTTATCTCAAGTGGGTACGAACCCGAGCCCAGAGTCTAATGATGCCTTACCCTCATGTTCTCCCTATGATTAAAGAGCCCGTTAAGGAAGGAGAGGTTCCCTACACCATCCTATATCCTGACATGCCTACATCGTGGGAGGAGATGCAGAAGAGTTGGATCCAACTCAAGGAGGAACGAAACACTTTTGAAGCCAGCTTTTACGCCAGTGAGAAGAAGGTTTTGGAGCTTACCCGCCGACTCCATGAGGAAGAGACCCTCAACACCTACATCGCACCAAAGAGGATGCGCAACGTCTTTTTACCTTGAGAAGTTTTTGTAATATTTGCCCCATGGGGCATTTATGTACTGACAAATTTCTTCTTATTAATATGACGTGCGTTCTTTTTGTTTGCAACAATTTTGAATTTGCTAAATCCTTGAATGCATTGCATACATAAGCATATCATTCATCATGCGCATAAGCAGGTCTCCACACCAGGTTTCCTTATCTTTCTGCTGTTTATTTCAGTAAGATGGATCTCGAACAGATGGTCAAGGACTTGCAGTCTCAGAACTCACAGTTTCAACATCTCCTGATGACCTTGGCTAAGGGTCGGGAGGATCTAAAAGCCATGCTTGGGAACAAAGAGCAAGTGAAAAAGAAGAATAAAATAATCGGGGTGGCTACCCTAGGAAGAAGGTTTGAGGGTGAAGCCCGAAGAGTTCTTGAATTTCCCCCTACTTCTGAAGAGGGAACCAGTAAAGGGAATGCGGCTGCGGTACCTTCTGAATCCGAAGCTGGAGAAGGAGAGGCTGAAGAAGACGAAGACTACTCTGAGCAACAATACCCGCCCGCCGATGATAAGTACAAAGGCTTGGAAGACAGGTTGGCAGCTATGGAGCTGCAGAGAGTTCCCGGCTTAGATTTCGAAGATTTGGGATTAGTTGCTGGAATTGTGATCCCCCCGAAGTTCAAAGTTCCAGTTTTTGCAAGATATGACGGGTTATCCTGCCCGAAAATGCATATCAGATCATATGTAAGGAAGATCCAACCTTACACTGCAGACAAGAACCTATGGATCCATTTCTTTCAGGATAGCCTTTTAGGGGCTCAACTCGAGTGGTTCTATCAGCTGGATGGAGCCAGTATCCGAAACTGGGAGGACTTGGCTACCGCATTTTATAAACAGTATCAGTACAATTCTGACCTCGCTCCCACGCGTACCCAACTCCAGGGTATGTCACTGGGAACGGGCGAAGGATTCAAGGAGTATGCACAAAAGTGGAGAGACCTGGCTGGCAGGGTGCAGCCACCTTTGACTGACCGTGAACTTGTTGACATGTTCTTAGGGACCTTGTCTGGTCTGTTCTTCAACCATCTGATTGGTAATTCTTCTGCTGGGTTCACAGACCTGATCTTAACCGATGAGAGAATAGAAGCTGGCATCAAGTCGGGGAAGATACAGAAAAGTGCCTCCTCGAGTACTGAAAAGAAGCCCTTCAAGAAGGAAGCCAGTGTTGTTTATGGTCCCAGAAGACAAATTAAGCTGGAACGCCGCCAAGCTGTCAATGCATTGGTAATTTCAAAGCCTGTTGTTGCTCCTCAGCAGTATAACCAACCAAGGGGTGAGAGGCCCAAAAGGCAGTACACTCGGCTTAGCATGACCCTGTCTCAGATTTTGCCGCAACTATTGTCAACCAATCTGGTAACTGTCAAAGAAGCTCCGAAGGTAGTGAACACAGCTTCTCCGAAGTACAACCCCAACGCCCGTTGCGCTTATCACTCTGATAGCCCGGGGCATACTACGGACGATTGCTGGGCTCTGAGGAATAAGGTTCAAGACCTTATTGATGCTAAAGAAATACAGTTTGAGGCGCCCGAAAGACCCAATGTAGTGACTGCTCCCATGCCCCAGCATGGAGTGAATGTTGTGGAAGAAGACCGGTATGTAGCCTTCGTGGAAGAGATTGTTACTCCGTTGATGACTGTTAAAAGGAACCTGTTGCTAGCCAGTTTATTTTCGGGATGTAGTAAAGGTTGCCTTCTATGTGTTGTTTCATCTGTTGGTTGTCCCTTGCTGAAGTCAGGCATCCAAAGCCTGATGGATAGCAAAGAGATCTTGTTCGAGAAGATTGTTGTTCCTGCTGTCCCCGCTGAAGAAGTTTCTATTGTCACTATTTTCAACAAACCTCCTAAGGCTCCCTCAAAGAAGCCTGTCAAAATCATGTCCACTCAGAAGATTGCTCCTATCATCATTACTGTTCCAGGGCCTCTCCCTTATACATCCGACAAGGCTGTCCCATGGCATTATGGGGCAGATGTTTACGTTCTTGGAGTAAAACAAGAGTTTGATACTAGTACCAGCGTCAGTAACATCATCGGGCCTGCCAAAGTTACTCGCAGTGGTAGGCTGTTCTCACCAGATATTGTGCCACCAGCTATTCAGAAACCTCTTGTCATTTCACCTACAAGTGTGCCTGCTTCCCTTCCTAATCAAGTTCCTGTTTCTACCCCTGATGCCGAGTCATCTGACGCTCAGGGCAAAGGGATTGCTACTGATTTGCCTGCCCTGACGGAGGCACCAAAGACAACCAATGTTGAGGCTTCCCAACAAGAGATGGAAGAGATTCTCAAGATTATCAAGAAGAGTGATTTCAATGTAGTTGAGCAGTTGGGGCACACCCCATCAAAGATTTCTATGCTATCACTGTTGTTGTGTTCAGAGGCCCATGCCAAGGCCCTGATTTCCTTCCTGAAGACGGCCCATGTGCCACAAGAAACGTCTGCTGATCAATTTACCGATTGTGTGGCCAACTTGACTGGTGATAATGGTTTGGTCTTCTCTGACGCTGATCTGACTTCCAAAGGAAAGAACCATAACGACGCCCTGCATGTCTCCATTGAATGCAGGGGCACTACTCTTGCCCGTGTGTTGGTAGACATCGGTTCTTCATTGAATGTATTACCCAAGAAGGCCCTAGACAGGTTGGATTGTGAGGGTTTAGAACTCAAGCCTAGTAATATTGTTGTCCGAGCCTTTGACGGTTCGAAGAGGATGGTACATGGTGAAGTTGGCATTCCAATCAGGGTTGGTTCTCAAGTCTTTGATTTTACTTTCTATGTGATGGATATCCGACCATCCTATTCTTATTTGCTGGGTCGTCCATGGATCCACAAGGCTAGAGTTGTGACCTCCACACTACATCAAAAGCTTAAGTACCCGGTTAGAGGAAAGATTGTTACAGTTCAGGGGGAGGAAGAGTATATGGTCAGCCATCTCAACTCGTTCTGGTACATAGAAATGGATGGGGAGTTCATTGAGACCCCCTTTCAGCACTTTGAAGAGGTGCCTCAGACACTGGCATCAGCTAAAACTATGATTGAAGACCCTCCTTTGAAGATGGCTTCCTTAAAGGATGCCTGGGCTGTGATTGAGAAGGGTGAGTGTGCGAATTGGGGCCGACTTCCTGACTTCACTCCAAAGACCGACAAGTTTGGTTTGGGCTTCACTGCAGAGGCTCAGAGGGCTGTTCGTAAGGCAAGGATTGGAAAACCTCCTGTGTTCATCACCAACCCGGGAGTGAATGCTATTGAAGACGACGTGGAGGAATCTGAATTCGACAGTTGGATCTACCCAACAACCGACAGTGGACCAAGCAACTGGACTGCGAAAGACTTCACACCTATTACTTTTGTCACTCAGTAATGAACTCTTTTGTTTTTCAATTTGTAACAAACAATATGTTGAAAATTTTATGGCTCGGTGTCCTACCCGGGGCACCGTGGCTTCATTTGTGAGGGCTTTTGTGTGTCATTTTCATATATCATCAATAAAAACATTGGACGTTTGTTGCATTTCAAAATCTTGTGCTCCTTTTCTTTCTTTATCATATATTGCAAAACAGCTATATTTACACACACTCACCTATACAGGTTCCAATCCACTCTGGATCTCACTGGTAACGACTCTGCTACTACCAGTTATGACTTCGAAAATCCGATCAACTTAGCCGAAGACGAAGGTGAAGATGATTGCGAAGTGCCTCGCGAACTTGCAAGACTTCTACTCCAGGAAGAGAGGGCCATTCAGCCACATGAAGAGCCAGTGGAAACGGTAAATCTGGGTACTGAGACAGACAGAAAGGAAGTCAAGATTGGTGCCAATCTAGAGCTCAGTGTGAAACAACGGTTGATTCAGATGCTGCATGACTATGTGGAAATATTTTCCTGGTCTTACGAAGACATGCCTGGGTTGGATACCGACATTGTGGTTCATCACCTGCCTACCAAGGAAGACTGCCCTCCAGTAAAACAGAAGGTCCGCCGTATGCGTCCAGAAATGTCCGAGAAAATCAAAGCCGAGGTTATGAAACAATTTGATGATGGGTTTCTAGCAGTGACTTCTTACCCTCAGTGGATTTCCAACGTAGTTCCAGTGCCGAAGAAGGATGGTAAGGTCAGAATGTGTGTTGATTACAAGGATTTGAACAGGGCGAGCCCCAAGGATGATTTCCCTCTGCCTCACATCGATGTTCTGGTTGACAATACTGCTCAGCATAAGGTATTCTCCTTCATGGACGGCTTCTCCGGTTATAACCAGATCAAGATGGCTCCTGAAGACATGAAGAAGACCACTTTTGTTACTCAGTGGGGCACCTTTTGCTACAAGGTCATGCCTTTTGGGTTGAAAAATGCTGGGGCAACCTACCAACGGGCCATGGTTGCGTTGTTTCATGACATGATCCATCACGAGATAGAAGTATACGTCGATGATATGATTGCAAGGTCCCAAACTGAGGAGGAACACCTTGACCATCTGCAGAAGCTGTTTGACCGTCTGAAGTTGTACAAGCTGAGGTTGAACCCAAACAAGTGCATCTTTGGGGTGAGATCTGGAAAATTGATAGGTTTCGTCGTAAGCGACAAAGGCATTCAAGTGGACCCTGCCAAAGTGAAAGCCATACAAGAAATTCCAACTCCCAAGACAGAGAAAGAAGTTAGAGGCTTTCTAGGACGATTGAACTACATTTCCCGATTCATCTCGCATCTAACTGCTACCTGTGAACCAATCTTCAAGCTGCTGAAGAAAGATCAAGTAGTACGTTGGAACGATGAATGTCAGGCCGCTTTCAAAAAGATCAAAGAGTATCTCCAAGAACCACCCATTCTTATGCCGCCGGTTGAAGGGAGACCTCTAATCTTATACTTGACAGTACTTGAAAACTCAATGGGGTGTGTGTTGGGGCAGCATGACGAGTCTGGCCGAAAAGAACACGCCATTTATTACCTTAGCAAAAAGTTTACCGACTGTGAGACCCGGTACTCACTGCTCGAGAAAACTTGTTGCGCTTTGGTATGGGCTGCTCTCCAGCTGAGACAGTATATGTTGACTCACACTACTCTGTTGATTTCAAAAATGGATCCAATAAAGTACATATTTGAAAAGCCTGCCCTGTACGGAAGAATAGCAAGATGGAAGATGATCTTGACAGAATATGACATCCAGTACACGACTCAAAAAGCAATCAAGGGAAGTGTATTGGCAGACCACTTGGCACACTAGGCAGTGGACGACTACCAGTCGATGAACTTTGAATTTCCAGACGAGGATATCATGGTAGTGACTGATTGTGAAATACCTGGACCGAATGAAGGACTTGAGGAAGGATCCCGATGGTCTATGCACTTTGATGGAGCCTCGAATGCTTTGGGTAATGGTATCGGCGATGTGATCATATCCCCTAAAGGCACTCATACTCCACTCACTGCCCGGCTATGTTTCAACTGCACCAACAACATGGCAGAATATGAGGCATGTATCATGGGTCTTCAAGCTGCAATTGACTTAAGGATCAAGTTTATGAGTGTCTTCGGAGATTCCGCTCTCGTGATCAATCAGATCAAAGGCGAGTGGGATACGAAACATCCAAATCTTATTCCTTACAAGGAGTATGTGCTGACATTACTTCCCCACTTTGAGGAAATAACTTTTGAACACTTCCCGAGAGAAGAGAATCAGTTAGAGGACGCGTTGGCTACAATGTCTTCTATGTTCAAAGTCAAATGGGATAACGAGGCTCCCCGGATCATTATCTGGAAGTTGGATGAACCTGCACATTGCTGCGATCTCGAGACCAAAGAGGTAACAGAAAAACCCTGGTATCATGAAGTGAAGAGGTACTTGGAAGCTTATGAGTACCCCGAAGGCGCATCGGTTAATGACAAGAAGTTCCTGAGAAGGTTTGCGGCAAAGTTCTTCCTCAGCAATGGAATTCTCTACAAGCGAAACCATGATTCAACCTTACTGCGTTGTGTGGATAAGACTGAAGCAGAAAGGATCATTGTAGGTGTTTAGGTATTGGCTTGCATTTTTGGTAAATTCCAAGTGTATGTGTGAATGTCATGACTGATGTCATAACATTCTAGTTCAGGTTGTACTAACTCTTTAGGTACATATGCAGAAAAATATTGTAACTCAAATACTGATGTTTATAAGTGTGTATCTGAGCATGTTTGCAAAATGATCACATTTAGCTAATCAGTAGACAGGTTTTCTCAGATGTCATAACAGATGTTATGACATCCTGTTCTGAACTAGCAGGATTACAGGATTGGATAAGTCTGAGTTTTTTCAGGAAATAACTCAGTCCTTCCTAAACAGAATCCTGCGTTTTCTGAGGAGTAACCTCGCTCAATCCTAACCTGATCAACAAAGTACTGTGACCTGGTCTTTAGGTCAAAAGGAATCAACCCTAGGTTTTTGGAAACCCTAACTGAAGTTGCAGCTGCTATATATTCAACAGAGCTGCGGTTTTTGAAGTTATCCCTGCTGATTGATTAGAAGATCAAGTTTGTAATCTGTATAGATTTGTTTATTGTACTCCAAGCAATTATCATTGTGATAAGTGTCTTGGAATAGGTTTCAATTGTAAGGGTTGTGTAGCACTCAAAGCTTTGAAGCAAGAGTGTTTGAATGTTACTTGACTAAAGCTGTGAAGCAGAGTCAAGTTAGTTGTGTACATCACTCAAAGCTGTGAAGCACGAGTGATTGTGTTACTTGATTAAAAAGCTGTGAAGCTTAATCAAGAGTGTGTTTTGAAGAGTGTCTTCATCAATTCTCAAGTCAAATTGGTTTATGTATCACTGCTGTGATTGAGGGGGAGTGAGTAGGAACTCAGGTTTAAGTTGTACTTAGATTAGAATTGCATTGGGTAGGTCTTAAGTGAAGGAGATAAACTGGTTGGTTTATTCCTGAATTAACATCTCTTATAGTGGATTCTCTCCCTGGCTTGGTAGCCCCCAGAGTAGGTGTTGTTGCACACTGAACTGGGTAAACAATTGACTGTGTTGTTTACTGCTTTTGTATTTACTGTCATATAATAAGTCAGATACGGTGTCATAACATCGGACGTGACATTAAGTATCTGTAGCCATAATTTTCAATTGGTATCAGAGCAGGCACCCTGCCTGTATTACTGGGTGAGATCTAGGGATATCACTTTCTGGCACTATGGACAAAGAAGGAGTTTTTGGAAATAGACCACCCATTCTGGATGGAACTAATTATGACTACTGGAAACCTCGTATGATTGCCTTCCTAAAATCTCTGGACAAAAAGGCTTGGAGAGCTGCTGACAAAGGATGGATTCATCCCACCATAACTGAAAGAGATGGGACAATCAGTCTGAAGCCTGAGGAAGAGTGGAGTAAAGAAGAAGATGAGTTAGCTCTGGGAAATTCAAAAGCCTTAAATGCCTTGTTCAATGGAATTGATAGAAACATCTTCAGATTAGTACATCAATATGAACTGGCCAAGGAAGTTTGGGACACCCTCAAAACTACTCATGAGGGCACTTCCAAAGTAAAGATGTCAAGGCTTCAGATGTTGACCACTAAGTTTGAGAATCTAAAAATGATGGAAGATGAAACCATCCATGAATTTCACATGAACATCTTGGAGATTGCCAACACCTCAGGAGCACTGGGAGAAAAAATGTCAGAAGAAAAACTGGTGAGGAAGATTCTCAGATCCTTGCCTAAAAGATTTGCAATGAAGGTAACTGCCATAGAGGAAGCCCAGGACATTAGCAAGTTAAAAGTGGATGAACTTATTGGGTCTCTTCAGACTTTTGAGATGGGGATCACTGATAATGGTGACAAGAAGAACAAAAGCATAGCACTTGTAACCAACACTGATGTTGAACACAAGGAGGATGAAGAAGAAAACATATCAGAAGCCATTGCCATGCTTGGAAGACAGTTCAACAGGCTCATCAAAAGGATGGACCCAAAGTCAAGGTCAAATGTTCATAACATTCCTTCTGACATTGACAGTTCCAGCAGAAGACCAAGATCAGAAGATAAGGAAAACCAAGGCAGAGGAATTCAATGCCATGGATGTGAAGGTTATGGACATATTCGAGCTGAATGTCCTACCTTTCTTAAGAAGCAAAAGAAAGGAATGACTGTTACTTGGTCTGACTATGATTCAGAAAGCAATTCTGAAGAAGAATCTGCCAAACTAGTTACTGCCCTAACTAGTGTTTGTACTTCTGAAAGTGACACCAGTGATGAAGAAGTAACATTTGAAGAACTGGCTGATACCTACAAGAAATTGTGTATCAGAAGTGGTGAAGTCTGTGTGCAAAATGAGAAACAATCAAAACTCATTGTAAAGCTGGAGGCTGAAAAGAGAGCAAATCTTGAAACTATAAGTCATTTAGAAGGAGAAGTTCAACTGCTGAACTCACAACTGAATCAAATGACCAAATCAGTCAAGATGTTGACAAATGGAACAGACAAATTGGAAGAGATTCTTCAGGCTGGACAAAATATGGGAAATAAATCTGGCCTAGGATTTGTGGTAACAAAGAAATTTGTTACCAGGAAGCAAATGTCAAACCAGATGTCTCAACATTACTCTCAACATCAGGGACAGAGACACATGAAGAAGAGGTACCAAAGATGGAGATGTCATCATTGTGGGAAATATGGTCACATAAAGCCCTTCTGCTACAGACTACATGGATATCCTAATCAGAAATCAGATGTCAAACCTAAGTCTAAAAAGGTACCACACGCTCCTCAATGGAAGAAAAAGGCTATTGCACTGATAGCACACACTTCCCTGAAGATCTCAGCAAAGGAAGATTGGTACTTTGACAGTGGATGTTCCAGACACATGACTGGATTCAAAAATCTCCTCAATAATGTTATGCCTCACACCACCAGTTTTGTGACCTTTGGAGATGGTGCTAAAGGAGAAATCAAAGGAGTTGGTAATTTGGACTACCCTGGAGTTCCAAGTCTGAATAAGGTACTGCTGGTAAAAGGGTTGACTACTAATCTCATCAGCATCAGTCAATTATGTGATCTAGGATTCATGGTCAACTTCTCAAGATCTGAATGTCTAGTGTTTAATGAAAAACTAGATATTGTAATGAGAGGAATAAAATCCAAAAATAACTGTTATGTGTGGCAGCCTGAGAACACTGATATCCCCACTTTGAGTCAAATCATCAAAGAAGAAAAAGATATGAAACAGTGGCAGCATAAACTTGAAGGAATGAAAAGAGCTATTCCTATGGAAGATGTCAGAAGAACTCCTAAACTACAGGCTGATAATATATGTGATGTGGCAAAGAACAAGTCTCATAAATTCTGTTCTCAAAAATTCTGGTCAACACAGATGCTACCTGAAGACAATGTTACACAAGATGTTGTGACATTGTGGTGTGATAATCTGAAAACATTCAACATTTCCTTAAACCCTATTGACTTTGGAGAGAAGAAATCATTTAAACTGAAACATAGTTTCTCTGAGCTTCAGCTAACTGATTCTTCTACCAAGGTGCTTGTTGGAAATCAACTTGAAAATTTGAGGGGCAGATTGGGCATTCACCAACATGAGAAATTATAGCAATTAGTTTTGCTGAAAACAAGGGTTAAAAGGATTAATTCTATTAAGTCTATATTTAGTGGGTTAATCATATTCACTCACAATTCCTTCAAAAGCCTTCAGAAGTTGAAAAGACTCCCTTGTACTCCCTATCTCTCTCATCCTTGCAACCTGTTTTCTCCTCTCAATCAAAGAGTTTTCTCAAACTGCTACTGCTACTCAACGTTAAACACAATGTCTCAGACATCATCTTCCACCATGGCGGCTTCGTCTCACTCATCATCATCATCATCTGATCAAGATTCTAGGGCAATCACTACATGCTTAGAATCTGAAGTTCTTGAGGTCACTCCTCTCAGGGAGATGGCAACTGACCCAACCAGAGTCAAAAAGCTCCGGACCAGACATGCAGGAAGAGCTCAAGCTACAATCTCTGGTAACTCTTCTCTTCCTTCGTCTTCTACACCTAATAAAGAAGGATCAGTTCAAGTACACCAAGCTATTGCTAGACTGGTTTCTAGCATTCTGAGTGGCAACCAATCTGTACCGGGGATTTCTATCCCTTTGAATCAATCAGAAAGTCCAAATGTGGAAGGTTCTGAAAATATAGATGTCACTAAGGATGTTGTGACACCAAAAGACAACATTCAAAAGGCTGCTGATCCACCTATCATTGATGTGGATGAAGATTACTCAGATAATGAACTGATTGCAAATGTGAACCCTAGCATTGCTAGGAGATTGATGAAAAGAAAAAGTAGTGAGACTGTTAAGCCTGATGTTAAGAAATCCAAGGCTGAAGGGTTGGCTGAGAAAATTCAGACTAAAGGGAAGAAGGCACAGGTTCAGACTGCTAGACAACCTGAAACTTCTGATTCTGAATCAGAATTTGAGGTTGACATTGACAATACTCCCATCAGAAGGAAGCTCCCCTCCAGCAAGATTGCTAGAGTACCTGAAGTGCCAACAGACAACATCTCCTTTCATCATCCTGATAATGCAAACAGGTGGAAGTATGTTTGCTTGAAGAGAATAGCCTTGGAGAGAGAACTCAACAATAATGCTTTGGAGTGCAAAGACATCATGGAGCTGATCAGGAATGCTGGGCTAATAAAGACTGTGATGAAGTTTGGCAAATGCTATGAAAATCTGGTTAAAGAGTTTGTAGTGAACTTATCCAATGATTGTGCTGATGGGAGGTCAGCTGACTTTGAGAGTGTGTTTGTTAGAGGAAGAAGGGTCAAGTTCTCTCCATCAGAAATCAACAAGTTTCTTGGAAGAACAAATAAGGACTGTCCTGACCTAGAGGCAACTGACAATGAAGTATGCTTGACCATCACTGCCAGGCAAGTAAAGTGCTGGCCATTGAAAGGGAAGTTGAATGCTAGTAAACTCAGCATGAAATTTGCCATCTTGCATAAAATAGGTGCAGCAAACTGGGTGCCTACAAATCACAAATCAACCATCTCCACAGGATTGGGGAGATTCATCTATGCTGTAGGAACCAAGACTACCTTTGACTATGGAAGGTACATTTTTGAACAAACCTTGAAGCATGCTGGCAGTTATGCTGTCAAAGGACCAATTGCCTTTCCCTTCCTCATTTGTGGAATCATCCTTGCACAATATCCTGACATACTTGTAGCAAGAGATACAGTCTGCAAAAGAGCCCCTGCCCTTGGCCTGCACTACAAACTGTTTCAGGGATCCCATGCTCCAGACATTGTCATAACATCAGCTGAGACATCGTCTGCAAAGAGCCAGTCCAAAACATCAGATGTCATAGCTGTCTTAAAAGAAACTTGCAAAGATCTGGATGCTAGAAAAAGGACCCTAGAAGCACTAATTGCCAAGCTAGAAAAGGAAGAAGCTGAAGCAAGCATGAGGGAAGAAGATGAAGGACAGCTCAACATTGAAGAAAGTGGCTCCTCTGAGTCTGATGACAGTACTTGAAGGATGATTGCTGCTTGGTGGTGTTGCTGGTGGAGTTTGGAAGTATGTTCTGCTGTTGTCTGCTGCTGATCTCATTATTTTGTCTTGGATAACTGTATTACTTTATAAACATGTAATCTTTGGCCCATTTGTGGCTAAAGTGGGGGAGAATATTTTTGGTACTGCTTAATTAGTACTTAACACTATATTTTTCTGCTGTCACTTATTTCTGCTGCTATCTATCTATCTCTGATTGTTTAGGGACTTTAGCCAAAAATCTGCCAAAGGGGGAGTTTGTAGGTGTTTAGGTATTGGCTTGCATTTTTGGTAAATTCCAAGTGTATGTGTGAATGTCATGACTGATGTCATAACATTCTAGTTCAGGTTGTACTAACTCTTTAGGTACATATGCAGAAAAATATTGTAACTCAAATACTGATGTTTATAAGTGTGTATCTGAGCATGTTTGCAAAATGATCACATTTAGCTAATCAGTAGACAGGTTTTCTCAGATGTCATAACAGATGTTATGACATCCTGTTCTGAACTAGCAGGATTACAGGATTGGATAAGTCTGAGTTTTTTCAGGAAATAACTCAGTCCTTCCTAAACAGAATCCTGCGTTTTCTGAGGAGTAACCTCGCTCAATCCTAACCTGATCAACAAAGTACTGTGACCTGGTCTTTAGGTCAAAAGGAATCAACCCTAGGTTTTTGGAAACCCTAACTGAAGTTGCAGCTGCTATATATTCAACAGAGCTGCGGTTTTTGAAGTTATCCCTGCTGATTGATTAGAAGATCAAGTTTGTAATCTGTATAGATTTGTTTATTGTACTCCAAGCAATTATCATTGTGATAAGTGTCTTGGAATAGGTTTCAATTGTAAGGGTTGTGTAGCACTCAAAGCTTTGAAGCAAGAGTGTTTGAATGTTACTTGACTAAAGTTGTGAAGCAGAGTCAAGTTAGTTGTGTACATCACTCAAAGCTGTGAAGCACGAGTGATTGTGTTACTTGATTAAAAAGCTGTGAAGCTTAATCAAGAGTGTGTTTTGAAGAGTGTCTTCATCAATTCTCAAGTCAAATTGGTTTATGTATCACTGCTGTGATTGAGGGGGAGTGAGTAGGAACTCAGGTTTAAGTTGTACTTAGATTAGAATTGCATTGGGTAGGTCTTAAGTGAAGGAGATAAACTGGTTGGTTTATTCCTGAATTAACATCTCTTATAGTGGATTCTCTCCCTGGCTTGGTAGCCCCCAGAGTAGGTGTTGTTGCACACTGAACTGGGTAAACAATTGACTGTGTTGTTTACTGCTTTTGTATTTACTGTCATATAATAAGTCAGATACGGTGTCATAACATCGGACGTGACATTAAGTATCTGTAGCCAGAATTTTCAATCATGGCAGAGCTACATGAAGGTACCTTCGGAACACATTCCAGTGGACATACCATGGCAAAGAAAATCCTTCGGGCAGGATATTTCTGGTCCACAATGGAAGCTGACTGTTACCAGCATTCTCAAACTTGTCATAAATGCCAGATCTATGTTGATAAGGTGCACATTCCTCTGGTTCCTCTAAACATCTTGACAGCACCTTGGCCTTTTGCAATGTGGGGCATTGATATGATCGGTGAGATCCGACCTACGGCATCTAACGGGCATCGCTTCATCCTGGTAGCGATTGATTACTTCACAAAATGGGTTGAAGCAGCTTCCTATGCTACGGTAACCAAGAATGTCGTGGCACGGTTCATTCGGCACAACCTGATCTGTCGATACGGTGTACCTGAGAGGATCATTACGGATAATGGTACCAATCTTAACAATAAGATGATCACTGAGCTCTGCGAGCAATTCAAGATACAGCACCACAACTCTTCTCCCTACCGGTCGAAGATGAATGGGGCTGTAGAAGCAGCGAATAAGAACATCAAGAAGATTGTGCAGAAGATGACAGTGACCTATAAAGATTGGCACAAAATGCTACCGTTTCCTCTTCATGGGTATCGTACCTCAGCACGGACGTCAACAGGGGCAACTCCCTTTTCCTTGGTCTATGGCATGGAGGCAGTCTTGCCTATTGAAGTCCAGATACCCTCTCTCCGGATAATGAAGGATGCAGGTTTGAGAAAAAATGACTGGATCCAGACTCGGCTTGATCAATTAAACCTAATTGACGAAAAGAGACTCACTGCTATTTGTCATGGTCAGACGTATCAAATATGGATGATCAAGGCATTTAATAAGAAAGTCAGACGACAAGAGTATCAAGTCGGAGACCTGGTAATCAAGCGCATCATTCTTCCTCAAGGTGATCCCAGGGGAAAATGGACCCCTACGTACGAAGGGCCATTTGTGGTTAAACATATCTTCTCAGGAGGAGCTATGATTCTAACCACCATGGATGGTGACGACCTTCCTCACCCCGCCAATGCAGACATAGTAAAAAGATACTACGCATGAATTAAAGACCCGCTGGGTTGACACACCTAGGCAAAAATAAGGGCTTCCCGGCGAACCAAAAGGGTTCGGGAAAAAATAAGGGATGAAAATAAAAAATCTGTACACCCGGCAAGTCGAAAACCTGAAAAGGCGGCTTGGGCAAAATGGGTATCCCGGTGGACTGAAAACCCGAAAGGGCGGTCCAGGCAAAAGTTAGGGATAGAGCGTAATACTATGTCTTATTGGATCACCTTGCATCCAGAATTCGGCATCAACTATCGGGCTCAAACGGCATCAATCAATCAGCTTCATCTTCAACTAAGCAGCAAAGTGATGAGACGCTTGAAGACATAAAGGCGATAGCAGAGTTGGAACCTAGTGGGATTTTTCACATAGCTGTTTTGTTTCCTTTTCACGAAATTGTATAAACTCTATTTTGCTCGGCGGCGCTCTCTTACTAGGACGTCAGCCTCCTGTACATAAAACACCTATTTACAGGCAAATTTCAAAATCAATACAAGTTCAATTTTTCAGACAAATTACCCTTTGTTTTCCCTTTTTTCTGTTTTGTTTTGCAAAGAACGTCCAATGTTCATTTTTTATATATGCATTTGACATTAATTGCTAGTCATGAATATTTGCATGCGAAACAAAGGATTAATTACAGGTGACATTAGAAACAGGGGCAATGATGAGTTGTCTAAGCGATCTAGTTGCTCTGTCCACCAAGGTACCAAGGTAGGTTCGACTGAAGGATGTAACCAAGTTACCTCAACACCCCACAGATTAAGACCAGATTCAGCAATACTCTCCCTAGGCAGAGTTGGTCTCCCATCAGCCCCGTAAAGGCACATTGTTCCCCTAGCAAGTCAGCGATACTCTCCCCAAGCAGAGTTAGTCTATTGTCAGCCTTAAGAAGTTGGGTATCCCCAGAAGATCTCAACATTCCCCAGCGGAGTATAGACATTCCTCAGCAAGCATCCCCGGCAGTCTTAATATATGATTGTTCCCCGGCAGAATACAAGACACCCCAGTGGAGCCATTCCCCCAGTACAATCCAAAAGTTTCCCCAGGAAAGTGGAATCCATATCCCCAGTAGATCCTGGAAGCTTATCCCCTGCAGAGTACGAACGCATCTCCCCGGCTTTACTCAAAGGTTATTTCCCCACCAGGGTATAACTGGGTTATCCTCAGCTGATTACCATGGAAAATTCGTCCTCGGCGAAGTTCTTCTTATCCCCAGCGGAGTTCATCAAGTTCCCCAACATAACTTATCAGTGGAATCCCCAACGGAGTTCTCATCAAAACCTCAGCGAAGTATCTCTTCCCACAGAGTAATTCCCCGTAGAATAATCTCTCCAACTAGTTTATTCCCCAACGGAGTCATCTTCTCCTATCGGTTTATTCTTACAACCATCATCCCCAGCGGAAACGAAGAACTCCACTCTTCAAACATCAGCCCAGGATTCCACAAATTCCCGGCAGTCGTCAAGGATTTATTTTCCTAGACGAAAATATACTCATAGACATTTCACATTTCATACATCCTGTTTACAACACTATCTCATTTTGAGCATCATGCCATCATGCATTTCATACATCATGACATTGCATACAACTGATGTTTTGCCTTTTCAGGAAAAGGTCAATCCAAAGATGATTACTATCAATTATCGCAATTCCAGATTCGATACCTGTATCTAGCCAGGGCATATCTGTGAGTGATTGATTGTAGATTCGATACCTGTATCTAGCCAGGGCATATCTGCATGAAGAGTTTGAAGATCAACCCCTGTAACAGGCCAGGAAATTATCTTTCATTCTCAGGTCAGAGGTTTACACCTGTATCCAACCAGGAAAGATATCTCTACCAACCTTTTGCAATTCCAGATTCGATACCTGTATCCAGCCAGGGCATATCTGTGAGCGACAATTTCCAGATTCGATTCCTGTATCCAGCCAGGGCATATCTGTAGACGACAAATTCCATATTCGATTCCTGTATCCAGCCAGGGTATATCTATAGACGACAATTGCCAGATTCGACACCTGTATCCAGCCAGGGCATATCTGTAGACGACAAATTCCAGATTCGACACCTGTATCCAGCCAGGGCATATCTGTAGACGACCAATTCCGGATTCGATTCCTGTATCTAGCCAGGGCACATCTGTGAGCAACTAATTGTAGATTCAATACCTGTACCTAGCCAGGGAATATCTGCATGAAGAGACTGAAGATCAACACCTATAGCAAGCCAGAAAACCATCTTTCTTTCTCAAATACTCAAGTTCTCGCTAAGGAATCACTTACGCGATCAACACTTCCAAATGGCATCTATAAGCCCATTCCCGACAAGGTTCTGTCACACCCCCAGATGGCATCTATAAGCCCATCCTCCTATTCACCATCTCTCCAAATGGCATCTATAAGCCCATTCCCGACATCACATTGCTGATACTCCAGCATGCGAGTGCAAATTTCAGGACACTCTAGTGTCCAATCTCCTTTTACCCTCGAGTCGCGAAAGGCAAACTTGCCAATCTAACTCTTCAGGTTCAAGAAGATTGAACAGGGGCAACTGTTGTACCCCAAAATTTGCCCTCCCATTTCCTCAACATTTTCTCATCACAAGACCCTTGGAGTTCAAGATCAAGTTAGGGTTTACTCTGCTCAAGACCCCTCTTTGCACTGTTGGCCCAAATTAGGGTTTGAGTTTGCACAAAGATGTTTTGACCTAAAATGCCCAAGATGACTTTCATGCTTCATGTTGGATTCACAAGTTTATCCATGCCAAGTTTCAAGCCTTGATTCAAATCTTTGCCCAGTCAATTGGACAGTTGACCCAGAAATCAACTGTATTGGGGAAAAAGTCAACTGTGGTCAATTGATAGTCAAACCTCATGATTTTTGACCCACATCAACATTATGAACTCATATGAACCATTTGGTCAAGTTTGGATCACAATTCCACAAGAAATTTGATCAGATCACCAAAAGGGCAAAATGGTCATTTTTAGGGTTTTGACTGCACAAAGGCAATTTTTGACTGTTTGACCTAGCCAATGGCAAACCAAGCTCACATATGGACTCAAGGACCCAATGGAATTGTCTTGACATGTTCAACAAGTTCAAAAGATCCCAAATGCACAAGATTGACAGA
This sequence comes from Vicia faba, assembly GCA_948472305.1. Taxonomy (NCBI): domain Eukaryota; kingdom Viridiplantae; phylum Streptophyta; class Magnoliopsida; order Fabales; family Fabaceae; genus Vicia; species Vicia faba. The sequence continues at coordinate 794,167,463 of OX451741.1, forward strand.
TGAATTTTCCAGTCAACTGAGCAAAATTTGACTGTATACTGAAAAGTCAAACTTTGACTTTTTAGTCAAAATCAAGTGCCAAGATTCATTTTTCATCAAGACATGTCAAATTATGAAACTTGTTCATCAAGAAATCAAAAATTACAAATTAGGGTTTGAAATGAAGAAATTTCATAACTTAGAAATTTTCTAAGTTATGAAAATTCCTAATTTTTTCCTAAATTTGTCCCATTTTTTCATCAAGATGCATTTGGATTCAAATAAAACTCAAAACATGAAAGTTGTAGTCCATTGCAAAATCTACAACTTTGATTCACAAAGTTTCCTCAAAAGAAGCTTGTAGCTCAAGTTATGATTTTTGGAACAAGGGTGCAAAACATTCTTAACTTAGAAAAATTTTGACCTATTCTAGGCAGGATTTTTGCCTAACTTCATGGCCACTTTTCACATGCTTCCACTTGGAATTTCAACTTACATTACAAAGATGGATTGTAGTACACATTACAAGATTACCAAATTGTCCAAGAACTTCTCAAACACCCTTGTGGTTAGGGAGAATCGAATTTGTGAAGATGGGCAAAAGTCACTTTGTTCATAAGCCATGTACATGTTCATAACTTATGCATTTTTGAAATCAGCAAGTGCAAGCTAGTTACAGGCCTCTAATCTCATTTACACTCAATAATTAAATGCCAATCCATTGTGTTCTAGCATTATTTTGCTCATTTGGTCATTACACAAAGAATCAAGCCATATTTGGAAAAAGTGACTTATCTATTCTTGTAAAGTATGGCTTTATGTCAAAACATGAATCAAAGAAGTACAATGCAAATCTCTGAGGCACAAGTTATTGAACTAATCCCACTGATCAAGACTAACTTTGCAGCATGTTTAGGGGGCCTGCATAAGCTTGTAACTCAACTTGGCATTTTTAACTTAAGATAGAAGCAACTTTGCAAACACAACAACAACTCACATTTCTGTCAACACAAGCCTAAGAAAATATTGTGGACATTTTCCAAACATCAAACCAGACCTAAAACATGAACCAACCAAGTTTCAAACCTTCTCATTCATCAAAACACAGTTTTGTGGCAAAACAGGGCACCTGCTGCAGATTGAGGTCCACAACTCAATCCACTCGTGCGCCTTGGCCAAAACCAGTTCATACACACTCCATAACATCCATACAAACTATCCCAAGCATTGGACACGAACTGTAACACCTCTAACCAAGTTCACCATTTTCATTTTTTCAGTTGTGCAGGTTAACTTCCATAGCTCGTTTCAGTGAGTTCCAAAGCAAGCTAGAGGTTGGAGAAGCATCCCTGGACCTCAAGCAAGCTATACAAGTCCTCACATTGCATTGAAAGTACCTCCATTGCTGCACACGATTCAAGCTGAATAGGTAAAAGTTTGAACTTCTATCTCTCTATCCAGGCATAGTTAGGTTTAAGTTTGTGAAGAAAACATGTTCTAATCATAGCCATGAAGCCATCCATATAGTTACTTTTCATTTATATTGTGTGTGCTAAGAGTATTTTGAATCTGAACATCTAAAAAAAACTAGGTCAGGAATTGGGGGAGAAGAAATTCTCTCTCATTTCTGAGAGTTAGATTAACTTTTTTATATGTTTAGAATCGTGGCTTCAAGCTCTACAAGTTTCATGTTTTAAGATTTGTCAAAGGATCAAAGAATCGGGAGTTAGGGAGTTGAACAAGAAGGCGCGCGTTTTTTGTTTGAATCTGGCCAGAGGTTGAAGACAAAGTTCTTCTGGGCTGGGCCTGTTTCATCTTTCTATTTGCACCACTTTTCCACACTTGCACCCCCTTGGCCCATTGTGTTTATTTTTATCATTTTTTGACTTTTTCTTTTTGTTTCTGACTTATTATTTTTTGCCAAAATATAAAAAATTTTAAAAACATTTTTTCAACCATTTTTGCATTTTATTTGGATTTTTGTTTGTTTTATTTGAATTTATACATGTAAATAAACATATTGCCTTTTATTCAAAAATACAAAAATAATACAAATACATTTTATTTTCTGATTTTATTTTATTTTATCTTTTGAACACATTTTCTAAAAAAATATACTTTTTTTTGTAAATAATAAATATTTTTTATTTCTTGTATATATTTAACATATTTAATAAATAATAAATACTTATATATTTATTAGAATATTTAGGACAAAAGTACAAAAATAATACATTTTTATTTTTATTAATATTTAACTTAAAAAATCACTTTTTTACAATATACTTCCTTTTTATTTCTTTTTTGTACATAATTAATAAATATTGCATATAATAAATAATAAATACTTCTTACTTAGAAAATTAGGGTTTTGCCCTAAAATGTAAAAATATCCAAAATTATTCATTTTTATTTTTGTTTATTTGTCACATGAAAAATACCTTTTTACATACATATGAAAATCATTTTTGCATCTTGCATATTTATTTTATTTTATTTAATTATTGTGCAATTAAATAATTTGAATATTCAATTTGGATGTAATAGTTTAGATTTAATTTTTCTTGTCAAATATCCCCCATTTGAACATTTGTACCCCCCGTCTCAAAATTGTGTTGTAATAGTTTAGGACTTTAAATTTCGCCCTTTAAAGCTTTCTAATTATACCATGATAGACTTAGGGTTTTGTATGCAAAAATCAACCAAACAAATAGCTTGACCTAATTCAAAGACAAAAAAGCATGAAAATGGACAACACTAATCACACTTGCACCCCTAGGGTTATTCCACTTGTTGCCTTCAATAATGGGCCATGTTGCATGTTAAGTTTCTTTGGCAAAACAAAACAATATCAAATGATCATAGCCCCCCGATGACGCTTTCGAAAGTGTCCTAAAAATGATCAAGTCCCTTAAAGGAGAAATTTCCCAAAGACACTTGGCACCATTGCAATCATGGTCTAAACGATGACCCGCGCCTGTCCCGTTAACATCCTAACACAAAATTGTCCACCAAATACAATGGTGGAACAAAATTGTTAAAAGGGTTAAAAACATAGAAAGAATCTTTGAGAAATTTAGGGGTAGACAAACTCTTAGTTACTTGAATCAAACTTGCAAAAACACTTGCCTGCTTTTCAAAAACACACATCACAACACACTTTCAAAACAACTTTCATAAACATTGAAAACTTTTCAAAAGACATACACCTTTGTATACATCCAAACATGGGTCATTACAAAGGTTGCCACCATATTGGCCTCTTTTCAAAACATTTTCAAAACCCACACACAAAGCACCATTTCAAACAATTGAAAATCAAAGGCAAGTGATCTAAGCAAGTAACTAAGAGCCCATGGATAACCATGGATAGAAAGGGTGCTAATACATTCCCTTTCTATAATCTACTCCATGAAACCAAGAAAACATCTCAAAGGTTTTTGCTGTGCTTTTTAACCTTTCCTTAGGATAAAATAAAAAGTCGGTGGCGACTCTTGCTAAACCAAAACTTTTGCAAAAACAAACGCAAAACCTCAAGTCAGTTCTCCCACCGTATCACAAATATTTATTTTCTGCACTTTTTATTGCTTTCATATATTGTTAGTAATTAGGGTGTGTATGGCAAGACATGAAATTGACAAGTAGATAACCCTAATCAAGACTAAAAATGCATGCAATCAAACACACTTGCACACTAGCACCCTTAGGGTAATCCCACCTTGTTGCCTATCGTAAATATAGTCATGTCCCTCGAACATGGGCGTTTTAGCAAAGACCCTCGATAAAAGATCGTATTCCCTCGATGACCCTCGATGTTGCCTTCGGTAAATGATCTAGTCCCTAAACGACATTGCTAAAATGTCTCATAGTTTGCCTTCTATGACTATGAAAATGTCCCACACTCGTCCCTTCACATCCAACGATGGGGCTTCTCACCAAAACAATGGTAAGATAGTAACATCTAAAGGAGGATGAAAAGAACAAATAAGACCTTTTGAGTAGGTAGATTCTCTCCTAGTTGCTCGCTTGCTCACAACAAAACATTTTTACACCAACACTCTCATTTGAAATATTTTCAAAAGACAAACACTTCGTACGCGTTCTTATAGAAACGAGAGCCATTACAAAGAAACCCCTTTTCAAAATCACTTCCAAAAAACACATTCCACAAACACCTCTTTGAACTATTTTCAAAACAACACTTTGTACGCATTCTTATAGAGACGAGAATCATTACAAAGTCACATTTCAAAATAATTTCAAAACCCACATCACAAGTACACATTCAAACAAAATCAAGTGATCTAGAAAGTAACTAAGAGCCCATGGAAAACCATGGATGAAAATGGTGTTAATACCTTCCCTTTTCATAATCTACCCCCTGAACTCAAGAAAACATCTCTAAAGGTCTTTCCTGTGCTTTTTCACCTTTCCCTATTAGATAAAAGAAAAGTAGGTGGCAACTCTTACTAACCGCAACATTTGCAATCAAATGCAAAACCACCAAGTCAGTTCTCCCACCGTATCACAGAACTGGAGACTCTGCTGGGGATATTTAAAGTGGGGTTACCTTAGGCCTAGATCACATCTACTTGCTTTCATTGTTTGACTTATATGATTTACGTTTTGGGTCCTTGTTTGGGTTACTGTTAAAAATCCTACACCCGGATTTGGGGAACACCTTTTAGGTAAGTAGAAATAAACTTTGAGGGAACTGTGCAGGGTATACCGACACGGTTGAAGCAGTAGCTACATTGATGTGGCACTTTGGTTGGTACCGGTAACCCTTGAGTCAATCAAGGAGAGTACGGGGCCGCCGCGTGGTATCGTGAAGCATCAACTGACCTTAGAACCTTTAATTGCACAACTTGGCCAGTAGGACGTAGCGAGGTGGTCGGTCTTGGTGTATTCCCAAGGTCGACAGATACTCGATGCTACACTCATTGAGGTTTGACTCTTGAGCTTTGTTTGGTTGCAAGTCAATCGCCTGTTGAACGAAGCTAGGGGAAAGATCGGTGATATTGAGATCCCTTAGAACCTGGTTACTATTTATAGGATAGGTTGAACCAATCCAACTTCAAAAGGGTATGACCTTGAAACTCATGCAAGCCTTAAACCTAAGGACTTGGTGGGACTTGTTAGTTGTTTGCTATACTTGTGATTTTCTAACATAATCATAAAATCATAAAGCATGGCATATCATGACTAACCATTTCAAGGGTTTCCTATGACTCATTTTTTCTCTGTTTTGTAGGACATGGCATCCGCCCGTAGAAACACTATACATATTAACCTTGTGAAAGTGTCTCTCCAACTAAAGGATCTGGCATTAAGGGTTCTTGAAAGTTCTCATTTCACTAAAAAGCATGGTCAGTTGCTCATTTTGGTCACTGCAAAACCTGACAAAGAATTATTAAAAGTGTTGTTCCAGTTCTTTGATCCTGTGCACCATTATTTCTCCTTCCCGGATTATCAGCTAATACCTACTATGGAGGAATTTTCTCAGTTTTTGGGGGTACCTATTCTTGACCAGTTACCTTTCAATGGTACGGAAGAACGACCAAAGCCTGAAGAGATTGCTAGAGCTCTGTCCTTACAACGATCTGACATAGTGACAAATTGGGAGACTAGAGGGAGTGTCCAAGGAATTCCCGTTAAGTTTCTATTCGAGAAGGCTTACCATTTTTGGGATACTCTAGATTTACAAGCTTTCAAAGAGGTGTTGGAACTTCTCGTTTACGGGATGGTACTTTTTCCTAATGCGGAGAAACTTGTGGATGTGAACACTATTAAGTTTTTTTTGTCTCATAATCCAGTGCCTACATTACTCGGGGATATTCTACCCTCTCTACATGCTCGCACTCTAAAGAGAAGCGGGGCCCTTATGTGTTGCAATCCTTTATTGGCTAGGTGGTTTATTTCGCACCTACCCATGTCTGTTTTGAAGAATGAACAGGGTTTAAAATGGTCTCGTAGGTTGATGTCCCTTAAGCATTCAGACATTCATTAGTGTTCGCGGTTCTCAGAAGATGTTACCATCACTGATCGCTATGGTGAATTCCCTAATGTCCCTCTCTTAGGCATTAGGGGAGGAATCACTTACAACCCTTGTTTGGACTTGTGTCAGTTTGGTTATGCAAGGAGAGACGGTCCTCATGATACGCTTATCCAAGGAATTGTCTTCACCTATAAGAATGATGCTCAGGGATACCGTAAAAGGTTCATAAAAGCTTGGGGCATGGTACATAAAATTGATAGCAAGACACTGGGGCACAAGAATTCCATCCCTCTTGAGCCCTATCTCTGATGGGTACAAGCCCGCGCTCAAAATTTTGTGATGCCTTACCCTGCTATCCTACCAATAATTGTGGAACCAATTGTTGAGGGAGATACGGCTTCCCTTGTTCATCATCCTGACATGCCAACCGATCACGAGGAGTTGCAGAAGTCCTGGGTTCAACTTAAAGAGGAGCGGGACACGTTTGAAGCTCAGTTCTATGCCAGCGAGAAGAAGCTCCTAGAGCTCACTAGGCTACTTCATGAAGAAAGGAACATAAACTCCTACATTGCACCAAAGAGGACGCGCTCCTGGGAGACCTAGTTTCCTTTTGCTTTGAGTAAGCCTAAAAGGCATTCTTTGTAACAAATCGAACTCATTAAATACAATTAACATGTGTTTCTTTTTGGTTAAGCAAATTTGAGTTGTTAAGAATCCTTAAAATCATTGCATACGCATATCATCCATAGCATTGCATAAGCAGGTACCATTACAGGTTTCTCATATTCTTCGCTGTTTATTTTAGCAAAGATGTCTTCTAAACAAAGCATCAAAGATCTTCAGGCACAAAATGCCCAATTTCAACAAATGTTCATAAGTCTGGCGAAAGGGCAGGAGGATCTGAAGGCCCTCATCATGAAAGAGAAAAAGAAGAAGAAGAAGAAGAAGAAGAAGAAGAAGTCCGCTGGTATCCTTAATATGGGCAGAATATTCGAGGGGCCACTAAAGCAATCAGTTGATGTGACTTCCTCATCCAAAGAGGGGGAGAATCAAGAGAGGCATACAAGGGGAGAGGACCCCAATCTTGAAGTCTCTGACAACGATACCGACTACAATAATGAGCAGTATCCTCCCACTGAGGATAGGTACAAGCAGTTAGAGGATCGGTTAAGTGTTATGGAGATCCAGAGAATACCAGGGTTGGACTTCAAAGAACTGGGATTGGTGTCAGGAGTGGTCATCCCGCAGAAATTTAAGGCTCCAGTTTTCGCAAAGTATGATGGGGTGTCTTGCCCAAAGCTCCATCTCCGTTCATATGTAAGGAAGATCCAGCCCCACACCGCTGATAGAAACTTGTGGGTTCACTTCTTTCAAGACAGCCTATCAGGGACTCAGCTCGAATGGTTCTACCAATTGAAGGGAACCAATGTCCTAAACTGGGAGGATTTGGCTGCCGCTTTTTACAAGCAGTATCCATACAATGCCGACCTGGCCCCTACTCATACTCAACTCCAGAGTATGTCCATGGGTGCAGATGAAGGCTTTAAGGACTATGCACAGAAGTGGAGAGATTTGGCCGGGAGAGTCCAACCCCCTTTGTCTGATAGATAGTTGGTCGACATGTTTCTTGGGACGCTATCTGGTCCGTTCTTCAACCATTTAATCGGTAGCTCATCAGTTGGTTTTACGGAGCTGATATTAACTAGAGAAAGGGTAGAAGTTGGAATCCGGAGCGGCAAAATACAGAAAGACACCTCTTCGAGTTCAGTAAAGAGGCCCTTCACCGGTAAGAAGGAGGTCAGTTCCATTTATAGTCCGAGAGGTCAGAGTAAAACGGAGTACCGTCCAATGGTTAGTACTGTAATGATACCTATGCCTGCGGCTGCCCCACAACACAACAATTAGCAAAGGGTAGAAAGACCACAAAGGCAGTTTACCCGGATTAACATGACATTGACATAGGTTCTACCCCATCTGCTGAGATCCAACTTGATAACTTTGAAAGAGGCTCCCAAGAATCCTAATACCTCATCTCCTCGGTACAATCCTAACGCTCGGTGTGCCTACCATTCTGAGAGTCCTGGTCACGATACAAATGACTGCTAGGCTCTAAGAAATAAAGTACAAGATTTGATTGAAGCCAAGGATATTGAGTACGACGCTCTGGAGAAGCCCAATGTCATAACTGCTCCCATGCCTAGGCACAACCGTGGAGTTAACATTGTTGATATCGATCTGTTTGTGACCTCAGTTGATGAAGTTTCTACTCCCCTTATGACTGTTAAGAAGACTTTGTTATTGGTCGGTTTATTTCCGAGTTGTGGTGAAGGTTGCCACATATGTTCATCTCTGCCTTCTGGTTGCTATCTGCTAAAGACAGGTGTCCAACGCCTGATGGACAGCCGCAAAATTTTGTTTGAAAAGACTTTGATTCCAACTGTTCCGTGTGAAGATATTGCTATCATAACCATTTCAGCCAGTCCTTCCAAGGCTTCCTCGAGAAAACCTGTTAGGATTACACCCACTACGAGAATATCTCCGTTGATAATCACATGTCCTGGTCCTGTCCCGTCCACCTCAGACAAAGCTGTCCCTTTGCATTATGGCGCTGATGTTTACTATCATGGCGTTAAACAAAACTTGAAGACCGAAGAAGCTGATCATGATGTTGGTAAAATTGTCGGGACCAACAAGATTATTAGAAGTGGAAGGGTTTTCTCTCCTGAGATCTCTCCGAAGACTGTCACTAAGCCTGTTGTTATTCCATCTGCTGTTCCTACCAGTACTCCCGTTGCTACTCCTGTTCTTATTCCAATTGTTACTCCTGCTGTAGAGTCATCTGGGACTCGAGGCAAAGAAGCTATAGGTGAACCTGCCCGGACAAAGGCACCTAGAAAGATTGTCGTGGAAACCTCTAAGCAAGAGATAGAGGAAATTTTAAAAATAATTAAAAAAAGCGACTACAATATGGTTGAGCAGTTGGGGCAGACCCCTCGAAGATATCGATGTTGTCTTTGCTTTTATGTTCTGAGGCCCATGTGAAGGCTTTGATTGCATTCCTTAAGACCGCGCATGTGCCGCAAGAAAACTCATCCGATCAATTTAAAGACTGTGTAGCCAGTTTGACTGTCGATAATGGACTGGGTTTTTTGGATGTTGACTTAACTCCGAAAGGGATAAAACACAATGATGTTCTACATGTCTCGACCGAATGCAGGGGCACTACCATGGCTCATGTACTGGTGGATACTGGGTCTTCGCTGAATGTTCTGCCCAAGAAGGCGTTGGACCGGTTGGATTGCGAGGATTTGACTTTAAAGCCTAGTAACATTGGGGTAATGGCTTTTGACGGGTCGAAAAGAATGGTGCATAGGGAAGTGGACATCCCTGTCAAGATAGGCTCTCAGACTTTCAAGTCCACTTTCTATGTGATGGGCATCAGGCCGTTGTATTCTTGTTTGTTAGGTCGTCCTTGGATCCATGAGGCTAGGGCAGTTACTTCCACACTCCACCAAATGCTGAAGTATCCGGTTAAAGGGAAGATTGTCACTGTACGGGGTGAAGATGAGTATATGGTGAGCCATCTCAATTCCTTCTGCTACATAGAGATGGACAGGGAATTTACAGAAACTCCTTGTCAGAACTTCGAAGAGGTCCCGCAGATCTTGGCATCAACTGAAACTACTACTAGAAACAAACCTCCTCTGAAGATGGCTTCTATCAAGGACGCCAGAGCAGTAGTTGAAAAAGGTAGGAGTACCAATTGGGGTCAGCTTCCTGAGTTTGTTCACAAAACTGACAAGTTTGGCTTGGGCTTTACTTTAGGGGCTCAGAGGGTTGTTCGATGTGCTCGAGTTGGAGGACCTCCCCTACACATCAGCAATCAAGAGGTCAATGCTATTGAAGACAGTGAGGAAGACTTTGATATTGACAGTTGGATTTACCCAACTACCAACAGTGGGCTGAGTAATTGGATGGCCAAAGATTTTATACCAGTTTCTTTTATTCTGCACTAATTCTCTTACTTGTTTTTTGAGCTTGTAATGAACAATTAAAATATTTTTTTTAGCCTTGTGTCTTACCCGAGGCACTATGGTTCTATCTGTGAGGGTTATTATATGTCATCTCATATATCATCAATGAAGCATTGGACGTTCTTTGCATACAATTTTTGTGCTCTCTGTTTTTCTTTTCTGCCTTTACTTTATCAATACATCTATGCTCTTACACACACTCACGTATCAAACTGTAGATCCATATCCACTCTGGATCCCGTGGATAACAATCCTGCTATTGGCAGTTATGACTTTGAAAATCCGATCAACCAACTTGAGGACGAAGGTGAGGACGATTGTGAGGTACCTGAAGAACTTGCTAGACTACTACAATAGGAAGAGAGGTCCATAGAGCCTCATGAAGAGCTAGTTGAGACGATAAACTTGGGCACAGAGACGGACAAAAAGGAAGTCAAGATCGGCACAAATCTGGAAGTGAAGATTAAACATCGGTTGATACAGATGTTGTACGACTATATTGAGATCTTCGCCCGGTCCTATGAAGACATGCCTGGTTTAGAAACTGATATTGTAGTACATCGCCTGCCGACTAAAGAAGATTTTCCTCCGATTAAATAGAAGGTCCGTCGTATGCGTACCGAATTGTCAGGGAAGATCAAAGCAGAGGTCATGAAGCAGTTCGACGCAGGTTTCTTAGCTTTCACATCCTATCCGCAGTGGGTCGCTAACGTTGTTCCGGTACCTAAGAAGGACGGAAAGGTACACATGTGTGTGGATTACAGGGATCTAAACAAGGCAAGCCCCAAGGATTACTTCCCGCTCCCCCACATTGATGTTCTGGTTAACAACACCGCACAGCATAAAATCTTCTCCTTCATGGATGGTTTCTCTGGCTACAACCAGATCAAGATGGCTCCTGAAGACATGGAGAAAATGACCTTCGTCACACAGTGGGGCACCTTCTGTTACAAGGTGATGCCTTTTGGTTTGAAGAATGTTGGGGCAACCTATCAGTGAGCCATGGTTGCTTTGTTCCACGATATGATTCACCACGAGATCGAAGTTTATATTGATGATATGATAGCCAGGTCTCAAACCGAAGAGGAGCATCTCGATCATCTACAAAAGTTGTTCGACAGATTGAAGACATACAAACTGAGGTTGAATCTGAACAAGTGCACCTTCGCGGTAAGGTCTGGTAAGCTCCTGGGTTTCATCGTCAGTGACAAAGGTATTCAGGTAGATCCCGCAAAGGTAAAGGCCATAAAAGAGATGCCAACTCCCCGTACTGAGAAGGAAGTTAGAGGTTTCTTGGGACGTTTGAATTATATCACCAGGTTCATTTCACATCTGACTGCTACTTGTGAGCCCATCTTCAAGCTTCTGAAGAAAGATTAAGTGGTAAAGTGGAATAACAAATTCCAGACTGCTTTCGAAAGGATCAAAGAATATCTTTAAGAAACTCCAATTCTGATGCCTTCGGTTGAAGGAAGACCTTTGATATTATACTTAATAGTGCTAGACAATTTAATGAGGTGTGTGCTGGGGCATCATGACGAGTCTGGTCGAAAAGAGCATGCAATATACTACCTTAGCAAAAAGTTTACCGACTGTGAGACAAGATACTCATTGCTCGAGAAAACTTTCTGCGCTTTCGCATGGGCTGCTCGCCGACTGAGACAGTATATGTTAACCCACACTACTTTGTTGATATCTAAGATGGACCCAATCAAATACATCTTCGAGAAACCCGCTCTCTCCGGAAGAATAGCAAGGTGGAAATCTTAACTAAGTATGACATACAATATATAACCCAAAAAGCAATAAAGGGGAGTGTATTGGCTTATCATTTGGCTCATCAGGCCGTGAATGACTACCAGTCCATGAATTTTGAGTTCTCGGATGAGAATATTATGTTGGTGACTGACTACGAAGAACCTGGGCCGGATGAAGGACCTGAGGAGGGATCCCGTTGGTCTATGTATTTTGATAGAGCCTCAAACGCACTGGTTAACGGCATTGGTGCTGTAATCATATCTCCCGAGGGCTATCATATTTTGTTCACTGCCCGATTATGTTTCAATTGCACCAACAACATGGCAGAGTATGAAGCGTGCATCATAGGCCTTAGAGCTGCTATTGACCTAAGGATCAATGTCTTGAATGTATTCGGGGATTCCGCTTTGGTGATAAGTCAAATCAAAGGCGAGTGGGATACGAAACACCCGGATTTCATTCCTTTCAAAGAGTATGTACTGACATTGCTCCCCCACTTTGAGGAGGTAACCTTCGAACATTTCCCACGAGAGGAGAATCACTTAGCGGACGTGCTAGCTACCATGTCTTCTATGTTCAAGGTTAAGTGGGACACTACCATTGAGAGTTTGGATGAACCAGCACACTACTGTGAAATCGATATCAAAGAAGTGGCAGACAAACCCTGGTTTCACGAAGTCAAAAGTTATCTCGAGGCTCAAGAGTATCCCGAAGGGGAATCTGTCAATGATAAGAAGTTTCTGAGAAGGTTCCCTGCAAAGTTCTTCCTCGGTAATGGAATCCTCTATAAACGCAACCATGACTCCACACTATTACAGTGTGTAGACAAGAGTGAAGCAGAGAGGATCATGACAGATCTACATGAAGGAACCTTGGGAACCTATTCCAATGGACATACTATGGCTAAGAAGATCCTATGGGAAGGATATTATTGGTCCACTATGGAAGCCAGTTATTATCAGCACTCTCGAAATTGTCATAAATTCCAAAGCTATGCTGATAAGGTGCATGTGCCTCCGGTCCCCTTAAACGTCTTGACATCCCCGTGGCCATTTGCAATGTGGGGCATTATGATGCGGTGGGAGAACTGACTTGAGGTTTTGCGTTTGTGTTTGCAAATGTTGCGGTTAGCAAGAGTCGCCACCGACTTTTCTTTTATCCAAAAGGAAAGGTAAAAAAGCACAGGAAAGACCATTGAGATGTTTTCTTGAGTTCTGGGGGTAGATTATGAAAAGGGAAGGTGCTAGCACCCTTTTCATTCATGGTTTTCCATGGGCTCTTAGTTACTTGTTTAGATCACTTGCTTTGCTTTGAAATTGTTTGAAATGGTGCTTTGTGTGGTTTTGAAAGTATTTTGAAAAGAGGCCTTTGTTTAGGCAATCTTTGTAATGATTCTCGTTCGTAAGAATGTATACAAAGATGTTTGTCTTTTGAAAAATGTTTCAATTTTTTGTAAAATGTTTTGAAATGTGTGTGTGTTTGTTTTTGAAAATAGCAAGGATTGTTTTGAAATTGATCAAGTAACTAGAAGCATTCTACCTACTCAAGAGTCTTTCTTGTGCATTTTTATTCCTTTGACATTGTTGATTTACCATTGATTTGGTAAATAACCCTATCTTTGGATGTAAATGGGACGAGCGTGGGTCATCGTATGAACATGATAGCAATGTTGCCAAGTATATTTAGCAACTTTGAGGGACTAAGATCATCTTTGTTTCGGCAACCTTTTGATAGCGTCATCGAGGGACTATGATCTTATTTTGTTATGTTTTGCCAAGATACTTCGCGTGCGTAACATGGCCATTTTTATTTAGGCAACCAAGTGGGTGAAACCCTAAGGGTGTTTGTGTGCAATGTGTGTCATTTTTCATGCTTGATTTGTCTTGGATTAGGTCATTTCTATTTGTTTGATTTTTGCTCTTATCATGCAAAACCCTAATTTACTAACATGGTATAAATGCGATAAATTGCGTAAATGTAAACTAAGTTTTTACAACAATTATTATGGGAGGGGGGATACAAGTTTTTGAATGGGGATATTGCACAAAATAAATCCTAAAAATACTATTACAACTCAATTGAATATTGTGCGCATTAAATAAATAAACAAGTATTAAAATGCAATGCAAATGTATTTATGTAAAAATGTTTTGTATTTGATTTTTTTTGTATGAGAAAAATGATTTATTTAAGCCCTAAAAAAAAGAAAAAAAGAAAATTTATTTTTGAAAGGGGGAAACCCTAATTTTTTATCAAAGAAGATATATATTCTATTTTAATGTTTTGTTCATTTTTTATACAAGAAAATAATAAATAATATTATATGTCAATATTAAAAATTAAATATGTATGAGAAAATAAATATTTTATGTGTAAAATAATAAAATAAAAATGTATAGTATTTTTTATTATTTACAAGTTATTTTAAGAAAATGATTTATATTCTATTAAATAAACTATTTTTATGCAAAACATAATAAAAAAATAAAATAAAAATGTGAAAATAAATAAATTATTTTTGGGTATTTTTTATCATGAGAAAAAATAAATGCAAGCAATAAATATAAAAATATGCAAGAAAATACAAAAATATAAGAAAATTATCAAGGGGGTGCAAAAGTAAGTTGGGGGGTATGAATATCAAAACCAAAAAGGCCAGAAACAACAAAAAGCCCAGGACAACTACTTCGTCCTTGTCCTTCATCTGTCTCCTTCGCGCGCTTATGGTTCAAACCTGTAACTCTTAGACGCTTGCATAAAAACAAAAACCCATAACATAAAATATGTAGCTTGTAATCTCACGATTCCAATGATATAAAATTTGTAACCTAACTCTCAAAGATCAGAGAGAATTTAATCAGTCCTAATTCGTGACCTAATTATTTCAGCAAATTCAAGCTTCAAATTCTCTTAGTTCAGTTAATATAAATGGCAAGTATGCATATGTACAGCTTCACCATGTTAAGGACTACATTTTTGCTTCACAAATCGTGGCTTGAGGATGCCTAAATACAGAGTTAGAGTTTGAGAAAAATACCTCCTTTAGCTGGATTTGGATATGACAATGTGGGGACTTTGAGTGAGGCCTGAGGATCGTGTGAGCTTCCTTGAAGTTCCTTCAAGTTATTCCAATGCCTAGCTAGCTTTGTGGATGGCCAAAACTCTCTGTAGAAGTCAAGCTGCAACCTCCAAATTTGAAAATGGAAATGGCTGAAACAGAGCTTACAGCAACAATGTAAAGGCTTGGATAGCTTGGATATGATGTGGATAAGATGTTTCAAGTGTTAAAAGGCAAAACGCACGAGCCAAAAATCAGTTGGCCTTGGTTTTGCATAACTGCTATGCTTTGGACAGAAGAATGGAGTTTTTGAGTTTTAGAGTGTTTCAGATGTTAAGCATTCGTGTTTAGCATTGTAATGACTTGGTATATTTGTATAGAATGATAAAAAGTCCACTCTTCCCTTGCTGTACAAGTACTGACTTCTTTTGCAACATTTCTTGCATTTGAAGAAAAGTGACAGAACAAGTGCAACATGCTTGTACTGGATGGCTTGCTAGCTGCAGAGAGTTAGTATACATTGCTTGATATCTGTGGAAGTTGTTTGTACCAAAGGAACAAGTTCATGGCTCAAGGTTGATAAAGTTACAAAAGCTTGCTTTATGAAAATGGCAATGTGCCCTTTATGCCATTAATGGAATTATCTCTTGTACAATTATCCAAAAGCCAAGATAATGCCTTTATTCTCTGAGTTTGCATTTAATTATGGAGTGTAGAATGAGTTTAGGACCTGTAATTCAAGGTACAAGCATCCAAGATCAGATTTGCAACTTGATGCATTGTAAAAATGGCATGAACAAAAGTGACAAAATGTCAATTTCTCTTCTTCGATTCTCCCCTAACCACAAATGATCTTGGAGAGTTCTTGGACATTTTGGAAAGCTTGAAATGTGCTATATAATCCATCTTTGAAATGAATTTTGAGATACCTCTTGGAACTAGGTGAAAAATGTCCATGAAGTTGGGTCAAAAAACTGCCTAAATTAGGGCAAATTTTCACTAAGTTATTTAGTTCATGGACCTATGTTCACAAATTCATAACTTGATATCTATGCATCTTTTGGGAAAACTTTGTGAAGAAAAGTTGTAGATTTCATGGAGGACTACAACTTTCATGTTGGAAGTTTTCTTTGAATCAAATTGCATCATGGTGAAAAAGTGGTGAAAAGTTGGGAAAAAATAAGAAAGTTTCCATACTTAGAAAAATTCTAAGTTATGAAAATTTACAAATTCAAAACCCTAATTTGAAATTGTGAGTTTCTTGGTGAACAAGTTTTATATTTTGACATATCTTGATGAATTAGGACCCTTGGCATTTGATTTTGACCAAAAAGTCAAAGTTTGACTTTTCAGTGTACAGTTGACTTTTGATCAGTTGACTGCAAAATTCATCTATCAATCCAATGAACTTGAGATATTTTGAACTATGTAATTAGGTCAATATGATTCCATTGAGTCCTTGAAATCATGTTTGAACTCAATTGGCCATTGGCTAGGTTAAAAATCAGAAATTGCCCTTTCTTAGTTAAAACCCTAATTTTGACCATTTTGCCCTTTTGATGATTTGATCAAATTTCTTGAGGAGTTGTGATCCAAACTTGATCAAATGGTACATAGGATCCTAGAATGTTTTTATGGATCAAAAATTATGAAGTTTGACTGTAAATTGGCCATGGTTGACTTTTTCGCCAATACAGCTGATTTTTAGGTCAACTGTCCAATTGACTGGGCAAAAATGTGATTCAAGGCTTGAAACTTAGCATGAGAAATCTTAGGGATCCAATATGATGTATGAAAGTCACATGAAGCATTGGTGGTCCAAAAATCCTTGTGCAAACTCAAACCCTAATTTTGGGTTATCAGTGCAAGATGAGGTGTCTTGAGCTGACCAAACCCTAATCTTGTCTTGAGTCTAAGAAGTCTTGTGAGGAAAAACATGATAAATGAGAGGGAATATTTTGGGGTACAACAGCTTCCCATGTTCAATCTTCTTGAACCTGAAGAGTTAGATTGGCGAGTTTGTCGTTCGTGACTCGAAGGTAAGAGATGATTGGACACTAGAGTGCCCATAAATTTGCACTCGTCAAAGTGTAGTTGAGGGAATGGGCTTAACGATGCCATTTGGAGAGATGATAGAATATGGTTGGAGATGGGCTTGTAGATTCCATTCAAGAGTGTTTGTTGAATTGTAAGTTGTAAGTCAGAAGAATAAGTATCAGAATGGTGTTCGTGTCTGGAACGTATCTGAGCTGTATCTTGAGATTTGAAATCTGAATGAGAAACAGAATAGCATCCGTGTCTGGAGTGTATTTGTATTGTATCAAGAGTGTGAAATCTGAATAAGGGCCAGAATGGCATCCGTGTCTGGAGCGTATCTGAACTGTATCTGATGGTTAAAATCTAAATAAGTATCAGGATGGCATCCGTATCTGGAGCGTATCTGAACTATATCTGAGATCTGAATAAAGGCCAGAATGGCATCCGTGTCTGGAGCGTATCTGCACTGTATCTTGAAGTTGAGGTCTGAATGAGTAATAGAATAACATCTGCGTCTGGAGCGTATCTAAACTGTATCTGAGATCTGAATAAGGGCCAGAATGGCATCCGTGTCTGGAGCGTATCTGAACTTGAAATCTGAATGAGTAGCAGAATGATTTCCGTGTCCGGAGTGTATCTGAACTATATCATGATTGCATATTGTTAAACAGTAGCTAATAATCTTATCCTGAAAAGGGTAAAATGTTAGCTGAAACATAAAGTTATGTTGCATGAAATGTATGATGCAATATATGTGCTTTATCAATGTTTATGATATATGGATGTAATGTATGCGCATGTAAGCTGATGTGCTGTATTGCTGAGGAAAATAAATCCTTGACTGCTGCCGGGAAAAATAAATCCTTGACTGCTGAGGATAAGAAATCTTTGGCGACTGTTGGGGATGTAAGGATCCTTCATGTCTTGAAGTTGGAGTATTGACAAAAATTCTATTGTGAGCAATGCCATACTGCTTGAGTAATCTGTTTGGGGAATCCAGAAAATTTGATGACTTCTACTGGGGATTACACAATGGGAATCCTTGTTCTGCTAGGGGATAAAGAAAATTCTGATGACTTCTGCGGGGAATTAAGAATGAGAATCTTCATTTTGTTGGGGAGCAATGAAAACTTTGGCGACTTCACTGGGGAATTAAGAATGAGAATCTTCATTCTGTTGGGAAGCAATAAAAAAACTCTATAGGGAAGAAGGCTTACTGCTGGGGAGTAGGTTCAGGAGTTTGAGTTGTCTGCCATTCTACTGGGGAGTTATCCTAGGTTAGGGAGAGACAAAAGTTAACTGTTATCTGGTTTATTTTCAGACTTCAAGACAACTTGCTGGGGAATTTAGAGAAACTGGACGATTTCCGCTGGGGATTGATAGTTAGAAGTTTTGGCTCTGCTAGGGATTGAGAGTTTGAAGTTTAACTCTGATAAGGATTAAGGGTTTGAAATTTTAGTCTGCTGGGGATCTAGATGATGTGCTATAGGGATTGCTTATGGAATAGCCTAAAGACGTTTTCCTATCCTTTCAGTCTATCAGTAATTGTTCTTTTCCATCCTGTTTATTTGTAAACAGTAATTATGTTCAAATGCATATGTTCATCAATGAATCATTGGACGTTTTTGCAAATAAAAACACAAGTGTAAAGAAAAAGGCAAATAGTTTTTTGTACTTTGAGAGAGATATCTTTGTATTTACTTTGAATAAGTATTTTGTACAAAGGAGACAGGCATCCTAGTAAGAGGATGGTGTCAGAAAAGTAAGAAAAATTTATACAAAGAAAGATGGCTATATGTGATAATCCCATGGGGTTCCCATTCTGCTATAGCCTTCGTATCTCCGAATATCTTGTCCATTCGTTGCTTCGTTCGAAGATCATTGAATTGATCAGAAGTTCAGAGTTTGTCAGTGAAGAGATTGTCCTTAAAGTAATCCGACGAGACATAGTCATACGCTTTAATTCCCTAACTTTTGCCTGGACCGCCCTTTCGAGTTTTCGATCCACCGAGAAACCCTTTTTTACCCAAGTCGCCATTTCGGGTTTTCAACTTGCCGGGTGTACAGATTTTTTTGTTTTATCCCTAATTTTTTCCCGAACCTTTTTGGTTCGCCAGGATGCCCTTGTTTTTCCTAGGTGTGTCAACCTAGCGGGTCATTTATGTGTAGTATCTTTTGACTATGTCTGTGTTCGCAGGGTGCGGCAGGCCGTCGCTGTCCATGGTGGTTAAGATCATTGCCCCACCAGAAAAGATGTTTTTGATCACAAATGGTCCGTCGTAGGTAGGAGTCCATTTTCCCCTGGGATCACTTTGAAGCAAGATGATGCGCTTGATCACTAGATCTCCAACTTGATATACTTGGCGCCGGACTTTCTTGTTGAAAGCCTTGATCATCTATTTTTGATACGTCTGACCATGGCAAACAGCAGTAAGCCTCTTTTCATCAATCAAGTTTAGATGATCAAGTCGGGTCTGAATCCAATCTTCTTCACTCAAACCTGCATCTTTCATGATTCTCAAGGAGGGAATCTGAACCTCGATAGGTAAGACAGCCTCCATGCCATAAACCAAAGAAAAGGGTGTTGCCCCAGTTGATGTATGAGCCGTGGTACGGTACCCGTGGAGAGCAGACGGTAGCATCTCATGCCAGTCCTTGTAGGTGATTGTCATCTTTTGTATGATCTTTTTGATATTTTTGTTAGCAGCTTCAATTGCACCATTCATCTTTGGCCGATAGGGAGATGAATTGTGATGTTGAATCTTGAACTGCTCGCACAAGGCGGTGATCATAGTATTGTTAAGGTTTGTACCGTTGTCAGTGATGATTCTTTCGAGGATACCGTACCGGCAAATAAGGTTCTGCTTGATGAAGTGGGCAACAACATTCTTAGTGACGGATGCGAAGGAAGCTGCTTTGACCCACTTGGTGAAGTAGTCAATGGCCACCAGGATAAAGCGGTGTCCATTGGAGGCTATAAGCTTGATCTCTCCAATCATGTCGATTCCCCACATAGCGAAGGGCCAAGGAGCTGTTAAGACATTTAGAGGAACCGGAGGCACGTGGACCTTGTCTACATAGATTTGACATTTATGGCAGGTCCGGGAGTGTTGATAATAGTCAGCTTCCATGGTAGACCAGTAATAGCCTGCCCGTAGAATCTTATTTTCCATCGTATATCCACTAGAGTGAGTGCCAAAGGTACCCTCATGCAATTCAGCCATGATCTTTTCAGCTTCAATCTTGTCCACACAACAGAGCAGAATAGAATCATGATTACGCTTGTACAGGATGCCATTACTTAGGAAGAACTTAGCTGAGAATCTCCTTAAGAACTTTTTTTCATTGACTGAAGCTCCTTTTGGATATTCTTGAGCCTCGAGATACCTTTTGACTTCATGAAACCACGGCTGGTCCACTACTTCTTCGGTATTAATCTCGTGACAATGTGCTAGTTCGTCCATCCGTTCAATGGATATTTGGGGAGCCTCATTGTTCCAATCAAGTTTAAACATAGATGACATTGTAGCTAGAGCATCTGCTAGCTGATTTTCTTCTCGCGGGAAGTGCTCAAAGGTAATCTGCTCGAAATGTGGTAACAATGTCAAAACATGTTCTTTGTAAGGGATGAGGTTTGGATGTTTAGTGTCCCACTCTCCTTTGATTTGACTGATGACCAAAGCTGAGTCCCCAAACACATCTAAGGATTTGATTCCCAAGTCTATGGCAGCCTTGAATCCAAAGATGCATGCTTCGTACTCTGCCATGTTGTTCGTACAGTTGAAGCAAAGTCTGGAGGTGAAAGGAGTATGGCATCCTTCCGGAGATATAAGAATCGCACCGATACTGTTACCAAGTGCATTGGATGCCCCATCAAAGTACAGGTTCCATCGGGATCCTTGTCCAGGTACGTCATATGGTCTGATCTCTTCGTAGTTGTCTAATGTCATGATGTCTTCGTCAGGGAAGTCGAACTTCATGGATTGGTAATCTTCTACAGCTTGATGAGCTAGATGATCAGCTAGCACACTGCCCTTTATAGTTTTTTGGGTCGTGTATTGTATGTCGTATTCTGTTAGGCTCATCTGCCATCTAGCTATCCTTCTAGACAAAGCATGCTTTTTGAAGATGTACTTTATCGGATCCATCTTAGATATCAGCAAAGTGGTATAAGTCAACATATACTGCCTTAGCCGGCGAGCAGTCCATACGAAAGTGTAGCAAGTTTTCTCGAGTAGTGAATATCTGGTTTCATAGTCGGTAAACTTTTTGCTAAGGTAATAAATGGCATGCTCTTTTCGGCCAGACTCGTCATGCTTCCCCAGTATGCACCCCATTGAGTTCTCTAAGACGGTCAGATACATGATTAGCGGTCTTCCTTCGACGGGTGGCATCAAGACAGGAGGTTCTAGCAAATACTCCTTGATTTTATCGAAAGCGATTTGACATTCATCGTTCCATCTAACTACCTGATCCTTCTTCAACAGCTTGAAGATTGGCTCACAAGTAGACGTTAGGTGAGAAATGAACCTGGCAATGTAGTTTAGGCGTCCCAAAAAACCTCTGACTTCCTTCTCAGTGCGAGGTGCAGGAATTTCTTGTATAGCTTTGACTTTGGCAGGATCAACCTCGATGCCTTTGTTGCTGACAATGTAACCTAAGAGTTTACCAGACCGGACCCCGAATGTACACTTGTTTGGGTTCAATCTTAGCTTGTACTCCTTCAATCTGACAAACAGATTTTGCAAGTGATCGAGGTGTTCTTCTTCAGTTTGTGATCGGGCTATCATGTCATCTACGTAGACCTCTATCTCATGATGTATCATATCATGAAACAAAGCTACCATGGCGCGTTGAAAGGTTGCCCCAGTATTCTTCAGTCCGAATGGCATCACTTTGTAGCAGAACGTACCCCACTGCGTGACAAAAGTAGTTTTCTCCATGTCCTCGGGTGCCATTTTGATCTGGTTATAGCCTGAGAATTCGTCCATGAAAGAAAATACTTTGTGTTGAGCTGTGTTGTCAACCAGGATGTCGATGTGTGGAAGTGGAAAGTCATCTTTAGGGCTGGCCTTGTTTAAATCTCTATAATCCATGCACATTCTTACTTTGCCGTCCTTTTTAGGCACGGGCACAATGTTAGCAACCCATTGAGGATAGGAAGTAACATCCAGAAATCCAGCATTGAATTGTTTCATAACTTCTGCTTTGATCTTCTCTGACATGTCAGGTCTCATGCGGCGGACCTTTTGTTTCACTGGTGGGCAGTCTTCTCTAGTGGGGAGACGGTGTACCACAATGTCTGTATCGAGTCCCGGCATGTCTTCGTATGACCAGGCGAAGATTTCAACATAATCATGCAGTAGTTGAATTAGGCGCTCCTTGACACTCGGCTCTAGATTGGCACCTATCTTGATTTCCTTTTTATCTTCCTCAGTTCCCAAGTTGATTGTATCCAACAGCTCCTCATGAGGCTGAATTGCTCTTTCTTCTTGTTGTAATAATCTGGCCAATTCCCCTGGCACCTCACAATCTTCCTCACCTTCGTATTCGGCTTGGTAGATCAGATCTTCAAAGTCACTGAAGGCTATAGCAGTATCGTTACCCATGGGATCCGGATTGGAAGGGTACCTGTATTTGTAAGTGTGGGTGTGTGTAAGGGTATAGCCATCTTAAAACAATAAAATGTAAAATAAGGGCAATGAGCATAAAAGGTTTATATATGAAAAAGCGTCCATGATTCATTAAATGACATATGAAAATGAAATAAAAAAACCCTATAAATGGACCGTTGTGCCTCGGGTAAGACACAAGGTTGAAAAAGTACGAATTGTTTGTGAATTATTACAGTCCAACAGTAATATAAAAGATAAATTACTGCGATATGAAAGTTATCGGGATGAAGTCTTTGGCTTCCCAGTTGCAAAGTCCCCCGCCGACAGTAGGAAATATCCAATCTTCCAGGCTGCCCTCTTCTTCATTGTCTTCCACGGCATTGATGCTTCGGTTGCTAATCTTTATCGGTGGCCCCCCAGCACGGGCACGGCGCACATCCTTCTGACCAGTCGAAGTAAACCCCAAGCCGAACTTGTCTGATTTGTAAGGAATGTCTAGAAGCTGCCCCCAGATTTTGCACCCCCCCTTCTTCCACTACTGCCCTTGCATCTTTGAGAGATGACATCCGAGGTGGAGGTCTTGTGATCACAGGAGTTGAATATACCGCCTTGGTCGCTACTATTCCAGGAGAGACTTCTTCAAAATGTTGGAAAGGGGTCTCTATGGATTCTCCATCTAACTCCACATAACGGAAGGAATTCAGATGACTAATCATATATTCCTCTTCCCCATGGACAGTTATGATTTTCCCTTGGACAGGGTACTTGAGCATTTGATGCAAAGTGGAGGTGACAGCTCCGGCATTATGGATCCAGGGGCGTCCCAATAGACAGGAATAAGAAGGACGGATGTCCATCACGTAGAATGTTGAGTTGAAGACCTGAGTTCCCACCTTGATTGGGATGTCCACCTCTCCGTGGACCATCCGCTTCGAACCATCAAAAACTCGCACCACTATATTGATGGGTTTTAAAGTCAACCCCTCACAATCCAACCTATCAAGGGCTTTCTTCGGAAAGACATTCAGAGACGACCCAGTATCAACCAAGACATGAGCTAGGGTTGTTCCTCTGCACTCCACTGAGACATGTAGTGCATCATTGTGTTTTCTCCCTCGGGGTGTCAAGTTAGCATCGGAGAAGCCCATGCCATTATCAACGGTTAAACTAGCCACACAGTCTTAGAACTGGTCAGCAGACGTTTCTTGTGGCATGTGAGCTGTCTTCAAAAATTTGACCAAAGCTTTGGCATGTGCTTCAGAGCACAACAACAGGGCTAGCATAGAGATCTTGGAAGGGGTCTGCCTCAATTGTTCAACCACATCATAATCACTCTTCTTAATGATCCTCGGGATTTCTTCCATCTCCTTCTTGGATGTTTCAGGAATAACTAGTGACTGAGCCTTCGTCAGGACAGGCTCCTCTTGAACATTCTTTCCTTTATTCTCAGCAGTGGAAGTAGGGATGGGAATTGTATTGTCTTTGTCGGCGGGTATGCTTGCAGGTGAAATTACTGGTGTAGAGGTAATCTTCGGAATGGCTACGGGTCCAAAGACTGCTGTTGGAGGAGCAATCTCTGGAGAGAAGATCCTACCACTGCGGGTGATCTTGCTAGTTCCAACAATATTGCTAATGTCGGGACTATCCTCTTCGGAGCTTTCTTCTTCAGCAGTCAGTTCAATCTGTTTAATACCATGGTAGTAGATTTCTCCACCATAGTTCCATGGTACTATTTTATCTGATTTATAGGGGGTCGGCTCGGGCATTTTCATCTTAAGCGGAATAGTCTTCGGAGCAGGTGTAATCCTAACGGGTCTTTTAGGGGCCCTGGAAGGATTAGCGTAGATGGTTATTATTGAATGTTCTTTCACTGAAACGGGTGGAACAGGAGCATTCTCAAACAAAATTTCTTGGTTATCCATCAGTCGTTGGATACCTTTCTTCAATAGAGGACAGTCAAATGGGGAGGATAGGAAAGCATGGCAGTCTTTGTCACAACCTGGGAAGATGCCAGCCTTCAACAAATTCAACTTGATAATCGGGAGCGGAGTTAACAGTTTATCCACAGTAGCAACAAACACATCTTCTTCAATAGCATTGGCATTGTGACCATGCCTCGGCATTGGGGCGGAAAAAACATTCGGTTTCTCAGGCGCTTCAAACTAAACTTCCTTCGCGTCTATCAGATTTTGAATCTTATTCTTTAGAGCCCAACAATTGTTGGTGTGTCGTGCCTTGGACTTTCAGAATGGTACGCGCATCTGGCGTTGGGATGGTAATGTGGAGAAGTAGTATTCAACTTCAAGAGATGTGGTAAAACTTGAGCTGGAGTCATGTTAATCTTGGTAAATTTCCGAACTGGCCTTTCTACCCTTTGTTGATTATTTCTTGGATGGTATGATACAGGCTTCAGAATCATAACGGCCCCCACTATTGGTCGACGCTCGATTCTTCCCTGATTCCTCTGTGAATAGACAGCAGATACTTCTTTTCTTCCCGTGAAGGGCTTTTTCACAGCTGCGGAGGAAGACGCGTCCTTTTGAATCTTCCCACTTCTTATACCAGCCTCCACTCTTTCGCCGGTTAAAATCATTTCGGTAAACCCTGCAGAAGAACTTCCAATCAGGTGATTGAAGAAAGGACCTGAAAGAGTTCCCAAGAACATGTCCACTAACTCCCTCTCAAATAGAGGAGGTTGCACCCTTCCGGCTAGGTCTCTCCACTTTTGGGCGTAATCTTTAAAGCCCTCATTGGTAGCCATAGCCATACTCTATAGCTGAGTACGGGTTGGCGCCAAGTAGGCGTTGTATTGATACTGTTTATAGAAGGCTACTGCCAAATCTTCCCAATTGTGAACATCTGCCCTCTCCAACTGGTAGAACCAGTCAAGTTGTGTTCCTGATAAACTGTCCTGGAAAAAGTGGACCCACAGGTCTTTGTCAGCAGAATGTGGTTGCATCTTCCTGACATAGGATCTGAGGTGAATTTTAGGGCAATACACCCCATCATACTTGGTAAACAGTGGCACCTTAAACTTTGGCGAGATTACAATTCCTGACACCAGCCCTAACTCCTCAAAATCTAGCCCTGGTACTCTCTGGATTTCCATAGCGCTGAATCGCTTTTCAAGGTGTTTGTATTTGTCATCAGTCGGAGGGTATTGTTGTTTAGAGTAGTCCTTATCTTCCTCTTCTTCTTCAGAATTTGATGGTACTGTCGTTCCTTTTCCTTTTCCTTCTTCAGAGGTTGTTGGAAATTCTAAGGTCCGTCTGGTTTGTCCCTGAAATCTTCTTCCCATGAGAACCACACCATTTGGCTTCTTTTTCTTTTTCTCTTTCTCTTTCTCTAGCAGAGTCTTGAGCTCCTCCTGCCCCTTGGCTAAGGTCAAGAGTAGCTGTTGAAATTGTGAATTCTGAGCTTGTAAGTCTTTGACCATTTATTCAAGATCCATCTTGCTGAAATAAACAGCAGAGAGATGAGGAAACTTGGTGTGAAGACCTGTTTATGCTTATGATGAATGATATGTATTCATGCAATGCTTTCAAGGATTCAGAAATTCAAATTTGTTTTAAACAAAAAAGAAACACACGTCATATTAATAAGATAGAATTTGTTAGTACATCAATGCCCCTTGGGCAAAATAATACAAAATTCTAAGGTAAAAAGATGTTGCGCATCCTCTTTGGTGCAATGTAGGTGTTGAGAGTGTGATCTTCATGAAGTAGCCGAGTGAGTTCCAAAACCTTCTTCTCGCTTGCGTAGAATTGGGCTTCAAAAGTATCGCGCTCTCCCTTGAGCTGTATCCAACTCCTTTGTAGATCTTCGAGTGATGTTGGCATGTCAGGATGTAGGATGGTGTATGGAACCTCTCCTTCCTTAACAGGCTCTATAATCACTGGGAGAATGGAGGGATAAGGCATCATAAGACTTTGGGCGCGGGTTCGTACCCACTTGAGGTAAGGCTCAAGAGGGATGGAATTCTTATGTCCCAAGGTCTTACTATCTACCTTGTTGGGCATCCTCCAAGCTCGGATGAATCTCTGATGGAGTCCTTGGTCGTTGTTGTTGTAGTCGAAAACCAATCCTTGAATCAGCATATCATGTGGGCCATCCCTTCAGGTATACCCAAACTGTCTCAGAGATAAGCAAGGGTTGTAGGTGATGCCTCCCCTAATGCCAAGTAGAGGGACATTAGGGAATTCCCCATAATGGTCAATGATGATGACATTCTCTTTAGATCGAGAACACCAATGAATATCTGAATGGTTAAGTGTCATTAACCTTTTTGACCACCTCAAGCCTTGCTCATTCTTCAAGACTGATTGGGGAAGATGAGAAATAAACCATCTTGCCAGGAGAGGAGTGCAACACATGAGAACACCTCTTTTCCTCATTGTACGCGTGTGAAAAGAGTGGAGGATATCCCCAAGCAATGTAGGCACTGGGTTGCGAGTCATGAAGATTTTGACAGCGCTCACATCTATGAGTTGGTCAGGATTATGGAACAAGACCATCCCATAGATGAGAAGAGCTACAATCTCCTCAAAAGCTTGCAAGTCTAGAGAATTCCAACAGCTTTGGGCCTTCTCAAACAGAAACTTTGACAAGAAGCCTTTGACACCACTTCTAGTTTCCCAATGTGTTGTGACATCAGAGGAGTGCAAGTGCAGGGCTTGAGCAATCTCTTCTGAATTTGGATCTCTTTCCGTACCGTTGAAGGGTAGTTGATTGAGAATAGGAATCCTCAATAGTTGAGAAAATTCCTCCAAAGTGGGCACAAGTTGGTAGTCAGGAAATGTAAAGCAATGATGCAAAGGGTCAAAGAACTGGAAGAGAACTTTCAACATATCCTCCTCTGTGTTGGAAGTGACCAAGTTGAGTAGACGACCATGTCTCTCAGTGAATGGATAATTCTCAGGAATCAGTGAAGCTAGCTCCTTGAGTTGTGGAGGAATTCTTACAAGGTTGATTTGGACAATTTTCCTGCAAAGTGAATCCATAACCTACAAAACAAGAACAAAGATGAATTTCCAAAATCCTTGAAATGGTTAGTGAATACATATGATGTTCATGATGTCCATGATGTTATGCACAAGTATATATGTACAAGAAAATCACACAAGTTCCTAGTTTAGGCTTGCATGGGGTTTATAGGTAAGTACCCTCTTGAAGTTTAGTTGGCTCAACCTGTCCTAGAAATAGTAATTGGGTTCTAAGGAGCTCAATATCACTGGATTGTTTCCTTGTTCATTGTTTCATTTCAAGGCTCTTTACTGGCGACCAAAATATTCCAAGAAACCAACCCTCAATGAGTGTAGTATCGAGTATCTACCAACTTTGGACTGCACCAAAGCCGGTCATCTCACTACATCCTAAAAGGCCAAGTTGGTCAAGTAAAGGTTCTAGAAGTTCATTAGTGCTTCATGACATCACTCAGCGGCCCCGTATTCTCTTTGATTGACTCAAAGGCTACCGGTACCCACAAATATGTTGCACTAACATAGTTATTGCTTAGACAGTATCGGTATACCCCGCACAGTTTCCACAACATATTGCTATTTACCTATAATGTTTCCCAAATCCGGGTGGAGGATTCAAACCCAAACAATAGAACTAAAGTGTAAAGCAAACAAGGCAAACAATTACAAGCAAATAAAGGTGATCTAATCCCTAAGGTAACCCCACTTTTAGAATTTTCCCCAACAGAGTCACCAGTTATGTGATGCAGTGGGAGAACTGACTTGAGGTTTTGCGTTTGTGTTTGCAAATGTTGCGGTTAGCAAGAGTCTCCATCGAATTTTATTTTATCCAAAAGGAAAGGTAAAAAAGCACAGGAAAGACCTTTGAGATGTTTTCTTGAGTTCGGGGGGTAGATTATGAAAAGGGAAGGTGCTAGCACCCTTTTCATCCATGGTTTTCCATGGGCTCTTAGTTACTTGTTTAGATCACTTGCTTTGCTTTGAAATTTTTTGAAATGGTGCTTTGTGTGGTTTTGAAAGTATTTTGAAAAGAGGCCTTTGTTTAGGCTATCTTTGTAATGATTCTCGTTCGTAAGAATGTATACAAAGATGTTTGTCTTTTGAAAAATGTTTCAATGTTTTGTAAAATGTTTTGAAATGTGTGTGTGTTTGTTTTTGAAAATAGCAAGGATTGTTTTGAAATTGATCAAGTAACTAGCAGCATTATACCTACTCAAGAGTCTTTCTTGTGCATTTTTATTCCTTTGACATTGTTGATTTACCATTGATTTGGTAAACAACCATATCTTTGGATGTAAACAGGACGAGCGTGGGTCATCGTATGACCATGATAGCAATGTTGCCAAGTATCTTTAGCAACTTTGAGGGACTAAGATCATCTTTGTTTAGGCAACCTTTTGATAGCGTCATCGAGGGACTATGATCTTATTTTGTTTTGTTTTGCCAAGATACTTCGCGTGCGTAACATGGCCATTTTTATTTAGGAAACCAAGTGGGTGAAACCCTAAGGGTGTTTGTGTGCAATGTGTGTCATTTTTCATGCTTGATTTGTCTTGGATTAGGTCATTTCTATTTGTTTGATTTTTGGTCTTATCATGAAAAACCCTAATTTACTAACATGGTATAAATGCGATAAATTGCGTAAATGTAAACTAAGCTATTACAACAATTATTATGGGAGGGGGGATACAAGTTTTTGAATGGGGATATTGCACAAAATAAACCCTAAGAATACTATTACAACCCAATTGAATATTGTGCGTATTAAATAAATAAACAAGTATTAAAATGCAATGCAAATGTATTTATGCAAAAATGTTTTGTATTTGATTTTTTTTGTATGAGAAAAATGATTTATTTAAGCCCTAAAAAAAAGAAAAAAAAGAAAATTTATTTTTGAAAGGGGGAAACCCTAAGTTTTTATCAAAGAAGATATATATTCTATTTTAATGTTTTGTTCATTTTTTAAACAAGAAAATAATAAATAATATTATAAGTCAATATTAAAAATTAAATATGTATGAGAAAATAAATATTTTATTGGTAAAATAATAAAATAAAAATGTATAGTATTTTTTATTATTTACAAGTTATTTTAAGAAAATGATTTCTATTCTATTAAATAAACTATTTTTATGCAAAAAATAATAAAAAAATAAAATAAAAATGTGAAAACAAATAAATTATTTTTGGGTATTTTTTATCATGAGAAAAAATAAATGCAAGCAATAAATATAAAAATATGCAAGAAAATACAAAAATATAAATAAAAAATGACCAGGGGGGTGCAAAAGTAATTTAGGGGGTGTGAATATCAAAACCAAAAAGGCCAGAAACAACAAAAAGCCCAGGACAACCACTTCGTCGCTGTCCTTCAGCTGTCTCCTTTGCGCGCTTATGGTTCAAACTTGTAACTCTCAGATGCTTGCATAAAAACAAAAATCCATAACATAAAACATGTAGCTTGTAATCTCACGATTCCAATGATATAAAATTTGTAACCTAACTCTCAAAGATCAGAGAGAATTTAATCAGCCCTAATTCGTGACCTAATTATTTCAACAACTTCAAGCTTCAAATTCTCTTAGCTCAGTTAATATAAATGGCAAGTATTCATATGTACAGCTTCACCATGTTAAGGACTACATTTTTGCTTCACAAATCGTGGCTTGAGGATGCCTAAATACAGAGTTAGTGTTTGAGAAAAATACCTTCTTTAGTTGGATTTGGATATGACAATGTGGGGACTTTGAGTGAGGCCTGAGGATCGTGTGAGCTTCCTTGAAGTTCCTTCAAGCTCTTTCAATGCCTAGCTAGCTTTGTGGATGGCCAAAACTCTCTGTAGAAGTCAAGCTACAACCTCCAAATTTGAAAATGGCAATGGCTGAAACAGAGCTTACAGCAATAATGTAAAGGCTTGGATAGCTTGGATATGATGTGGATAAGATGTTTCAAGTGTTAAAAGGCAAAACGCATGAGCCAAAAATCAGTTGGCCTTGGTTTTGCAGAACTGCTATGCTTTGGACAGGAAAATGGAGTTTTGGAGTTTTAGAGTGTTTCAGATGTTAAGCATTCGTGTCCTGCATTGTGATAACTTTGTGAATATGTATATAATGATACAAAGTCCAACCCTTATCAGTTGTACAAGTTCTGACCCCTTTTGCCACTTTTCTTGCATTTTAAGAAAGGTGAAGTGACTTATGCAAACATGCTTGTACTGCTTGCTTGTGAGCTGATAGTAGTTGGTACATATTGCTTAAGATCTGTGGAGATTTCTTGCCTCAAAGAAACAGGTCCAAGGCTCAAGAATGATAAAGTTGCACAAGCTTGCCTTTATGAAAATGGCAATGTGCCCTTTATCCCTAAAATGGAAAAATCTCTTGTACAATGCTCCAAAAGCATAGATAAAGCCCTTATCCTCTGAGTTTACATTTAATTATGGAGTGTAGAATGAGTTTAGGACCTGTAATGCAAGGTACAAGCATCCAAGATCAGATTTGCAACTTGATGCATTGTAAAAATGGCATGAACAAAAGTGACAAGATGCCAATTTCTCTTCTTCGATTCTCCCTAACCACAAATGATCTTGGAGAGTTCTGGGACATTTTGGAAAGCTTGCAATGTGATATATAATCCATATTTGAAATGAATTTTGAGATACCTCTTGGAACTAGGTGAAAAATGTCCATGAAGTTGGGTCAAAAAACTGCCTAAATTAGGGCAAATTTTCACCAAGTTATTTAGTTCATGGATCTATGTTCACAAATTCATAACTTGATATCCATGCATCTTTTGGAAAAACTTTGTGAAGAAAAGTTGTAGATTTCATGGAGGACTACAACTTTCATGTTGGAAGTTTTCTTTGAATCAAATTGCATCATGGTGAAAAAGTGGTGAAAAGTTGGGGGAAAATAAGAAAATTTCCATACTTAGAAAAATTCTAAGTTATGAAATTTTTCAAATTCAAAACCCTAATTTGCAATTTTGAGTTTCTTGGTGAACAAGTTTCATATTTTGACATATCTTGATGAATTATGACCCTTGGCATTTTATTTTGACCAAAAAGTCAAAGTTTGACTTTTCAGTGTATAGTTGATTTTTGATCAGTTGACTGGAAAATTCATCTGTCAATCCAATGAAATTGAGATCTTTTGAACTATGTAATTAGGTCAAGATGATGCCATTGGATCCTTGAAATCATGTTTGAACTCAATTGGTCATTGGCTAGGTTAAAAATCAGAAATTTTCCTTTCTCAGTCAAAACCCTAATTTTGACCATTTTGCCCTTTTGATGATTTGATCAAATTTCTTGAGTTGTGATCCAAACTTGATCAAATGGTACATATGAGTCTAAAATGTTGTTGTGGATCAAAAATTATGAAGTTTGACTGTAAATTGGCCATGGTTGACTTTTTCCTCAATACAGCTGATTTTTAGGTCAACTGTCCAATTGATTGATCAAAAATGTGATTCAAGGCTTGAAACTTGTTGTGAGCAATCTTAGGGATCCAACATGATGTATGGAAGTCACATGAAGCATTGGTGGTCCAAAAATCCTTGTGCAAACTCAAACCCTAATTTTGGGTTATCAGTGCAAGATGAAATGTCCTGAGCTGAGCAAACCCTAATCTTGTCTTGAGTCCAAGAAGTCTTGTGAAAAATCTTGATAAATGAGAGGGCAAATTTTGGGGTACAACAGGCATCGACGTGATCGAAGAAATCAGGCCCACCGCCTCCAATGGGCATCGCTTCATCCTATTGGCCATCGATTACTTCACGAAATGGGTTGAGGCGGCCTCCTTTGCTACTGTTACCAAGAATGTTGTGGCGCAATTTATCAAGAAAAATCGGATATGTCGGTATGGTATGCCAGAGAGAATTATCACCGATAATGGTACGAACCTCAATAACACGATGATCATCGAACTCTGTAAGCAGTTCAAGATACAACATCATAACTCTTATCCCTACCGGCCGAAGATGAATGGCACTATTGAAGCAACTAACAAGAACATCAAGAAGATTTTCCAGAAGATGACGGTGACATATAAAGACTGGCATGAGATGTTACCATTCGCTCTTCATGGGTACCGTACCTCAGCACGGACGTCGACAGGGGCAACACCCTACTCTCTGGTATATGGCATGGAGTCAGTCCTACCCATCGAAGTCCAGATACCTTCTCTCCGGATTATGAAGGATGCAGGTTTGAACGAAGACGACTCGATCCGAACCCGACTTGATCAGTTAAATCTAATCGATGAAAAGAGACTCACTGCTATCTGCCATGGTCAGACGTATCAAAAGCGAATGATCAAGGCTTTTAACAAGAAAGTCAGGCGTCAAGATTATCAAGTTGGGGATCTAGTAATCAAACGGGTCATACTTCGGCAAGGTGATCCCAGGGGTAAATGGACCCCCACGTACGAAGGGCCATTTGTGGTTAAGAACATTTTCTCGGGAGGAGCTATGATTCTAACCACCATGGATGATGACGACCTTCCTCACCTTGTCAATGCAGACATAGTGAAAAGATACTACGCCTAACTAAAAGACCCGCTGGGTTGACTGGCCTAGGCAAAAATAAGGGCTTCCTGGCGAACCAAAAGGGTTCGGGAAAAATTAAGGGATGAAAATGAAAAAATGTATACACCCGGTAAGTCGAAAACCTGAAAGGGCAGCTTGCGCAAAAAGGGGTATCCCGGTGGACTGAAAACTCGAAAGGGCGGTCCAGGCCAAATTTAGGGATATAAAGCGTACCACTATGTCTCATTGGATCATCTGGCAAACAGACTTCGACATTGACTATCAAGCTCGGACGGCGCCAACCAATCTGATCAACCTTCGGCCAAGAAGCAAAGTGATGAGACGCTTGAAGATATAAAGGAAATAGCAGATTTGAAACTCAATGGGATTGTTGCACATAGCTGTTTTCTTTTCGTTGTACACAATATTGTATAGTTTCCATCTTTACGGCGGCATTCTCTTACTAGAGTGTCAGCTTCCTTGTACAAAAATGTATGTTACAGACCAACTTCAAAAATCAATACAAGTCTTTTTTTTTACGAAACTATTTGTTTTGCAAGAACGTCCAATGATTTATTCTTGACATATGCATTTGAATATGATTACTATTCACGAACATTTGCATAGGAAAAGGAAAGACAATTGCTCATAACTTAAGAAACATAGACAAAAACTAAAATGTTAAAACCCGACAGTTACGCTATCCAGCAGGTACCAGGGAAGAGACAGCTTTGGAGCACAATCATCAATACATGCAACCTTGTAACATCCGTATTCCCACGGAGTAAAGGTAATCAAAGCATTGTTATCATTTCTCTCGAAACGGGAAGTAATATCCCTAGCCAGGGTCATCCAGAAGCCTGACATCTATATCCCCCGGCCGAATTGCATGATCGCGAGTGGATCATCATAAATTATTATCTCCTCAAGCAGAGTTTGTTTCTCTAGATACAGAAGCTCAATCCCCAACAGAGCTTAACAAGAGTCATTCCCCCGTGGAGCTATTCTCAAACAAAGTCTCTCCCTGGCAGAATATTCACAAATAGCAAAGAAACAATCTCCATCACAGTCGTTTCCGTTCACCATCTCCAACGGAAGTAGAAAAACTAGTCTCTACAACAGTCAGGAATGCTTTATCCTCCAGCAGTAGTCAGGGATTTATTTTCCCAGACTCGGATAAGTCACAACTAACATCTCATGTTCATACATCATGACATGCACATACATACCACATACAACATAATCTCATTTATTTTAAGAACATCATCTCATAACGCATTTCATGCATCGCATGTAATTAACCATGTTATCTTTTTAGGAAAGACAGTTATCACCAACAGTTCCAGCAGATACACATGTCGTATCTGCATACAACTAAGGGGAAATCAGTTCCCGAAACCAAACGGGTCAACTAATCTACATGATCAAATGAAGTAACCCTACTATCCAGGTTCCTTCCCATAAGCCCTACTATCCAGGATTTCATCTCGAAGTAACCCTACTATCCAGGTTCCTTCCCAGTAACCCTACTATCCAGGTTCCTTCCCATAAGCCCTACTATCCAGGTTTTCATCTTGAAGTAACCCTACTATCCAGGTTCCTTCTCACAAGCCCTACTATCCAGGCTTTCATCTCGAAGTAACCCTACTATCCAAGTTCATTCCCATAAGCCCTACTATCCAGGCTTTCATCTCGAAGTAACCCTACTATCTAGGTTCCTTCCCATAAGCCCTACTATCCAGGCTTTCATCTCGAAGTAACCCTACTATCCAGGTTCCTTCCCATAAGCCCTACTATCCAGGCTTTCATCTCGAAGTAACCCTACTATCCAGGTTTCTTCCCAGTAAACCTACTATCCAGGTTCCTTCCCATAAGCCCTACTGTCCAGGCTTTCATCTCGAAGTAACCCTACTATCCAGGTTCCTTCCCATAAGCCCTACTATTCAGGCTTTCATCTCGAAGTAACCCTACTATCCAGGTTCCTTCTCATAGCCCTACTATCCAGGCTTCCATCTCGAGGTAACCCCACTATCCAGGTTCCTTCTCCTTTATCTCCAAACAACAGTTTACAACACTGAAAGGCCCAGGCCCGACCAGATACGATTGGTTTCACATTTCCCCAGTAAGTCATTGTACAGCCTAGATCATGTCTAGGTATACATTCTACTTTCACTCCCTCAATCAAGATTTAATTCCCCAGTAGAGTAATGGACAATCGAAGCTCCTAGATCTTACTTCCCAGGGCATAAATCAACATTCCTCAGTAAATTCCTCCTCAACAGCAGGTACGGGAATTCTCGCCAAGGAATATCTTATGCAACCGATCTTTTCTGGATGGCATCTTTAAGCCCATCTCCGAAGATTCCTCGTCGCCTTCAAAATGGCATCTGTAAGCCCATTCACGACATCACCAATCAGCATTACTTCATACGAGTGAAAATTTCTGGGCACTCTAGTGTTCAATCATCTTCCACCTTCAGATCACGAAAGGCAGACCAGCCAATCTACATCCTCAGGCTTAAGA
The DNA here is from genome assembly GCA_948472305.1 of Vicia faba. NCBI lineage: Eukaryota > Viridiplantae > Streptophyta > Magnoliopsida > Fabales > Fabaceae > Vicia > Vicia faba. The sequence continues at coordinate 794,202,971 of OX451741.1, forward strand.
AGATTGAACAGGGGAAAATGTTGTACCCCAAAATTTTCCCTCTCATTTCTCAAAGGATCAACCTGGACCCTCAGGTTTGCTTCCATCCAATTTCAAGCCTTGAATTACAAATTTTCCAAGAAAGTCATTCACAAGGGCAAAATGGTCATTTGCACAGTAAAAAGTCAAACTTTGACTTTTGGATCAAAATCAAGCTTCAAGAATCATATTTCATCAAGACACGTTGAAATATGAAGTTTGTTTCATCAAGAAATTTAAAAGTCGAAATTCTAAATACTTAGAATTTTTCTAAGTGTTTAAGAAATATGACAAGCTCAGAACTTCTGATCAGATTATCACCATGATGCAAGTTGATTCTGGAAGAACTTATGGCACAAAAGTTATAGATTTCAATAAGATCTAAAACATCACAGAATAGAACTTCTCCTGGAAATGCTGGAATTTCAAGTTATAAATGTTCAAAGACACATCCATGAAACTAAAGCACTCAGCAAATTCTGGACACTTTCAAGACAGAGTTGGGTCATAACTTCTGGGCCAGTTTTCATAAAGGTTCAGTTAGAGTTTGCAAGGGTAATTCAAGGAAGGTTACAAAGCGTTCTACAAGCTTCCTGGAAAGTCTGAGAGTTCCTTCAGAACATGCTAGAGCAAGGAGATACAAGGATCAGAAGTTGGATGTTTGTTCTAAATTATGCTGAAGCTGAACCTCTGACCCAGAATTAAGCAATGATGCAAAATCTCACATTGCAAGATTTCTAGTTTGATAAATCTCATCATCATTTAATGCTCACAACTACTTTTGAGTCTTTATCCAAAGGATTTCCCCACGTGTGGCATAGAAGTACCATTACTGTCTTGGAAAAGCAAACTCTTGTACAAGAAGTGTGTTGGGCCCATGTGTTACTTTTTCTTTTGAAGTTACCTTTCCTTAATTCCTGCTTAGATTTCCATCTTAGGCGCTGCTAAGGCTACGAAACACCATACTTGCTTCAAGAACAAGGCAGCTTCCTAGCATGTGATGGTTGTACTCTCCAAGCTACAAGATTTTTGCCTATAAATTGAGAGCCATTGGAAACGGTAAAAGGGTCGAAAAAATTAAAAAAGAAAAAGCCTTGAACCCCTGCTAAAATTCCAAGAGTCCAAAGTTGTAAACACAAAATACAAAACTTGTTAACTTTTGATTTCTTGCATTCAAACTCCATTTGTTCTCAAGTGTTTCTTGACTAAAACCATCCACACAGTTTCTGACTCACATATTAGAAGCTATCCTAACTTATGTGTTCATACTGTAATACATTCTCCATCCACCTCCACCTCAAAGAAGTCAGAACATCACCCCTTGGCTGTTCCAAAAGTTGAAAACTTCCATCCTGTTGAGTACGTGAAGAAGTTGCTCAGAACATCACCAGAGTTCAGGACCAAACTCTAGTTCATAGAGTTTTTCCAGCTGCAAGGTAAGCTTTTGCTGACTCTTATCATATTACTTAGGCATTACCAGATTTGCATGTTCAAAAAAATACAAGATAGACATCATGTTTCTGAGGCTGTACGTATTTTGAGGTTTCATGTATTTGTATGCCTAAGTAGGGAGTAAATTAGTTCAGAACTTCTTAAGGAAATTAGAATTAGCAAATTCATGCTTGCCTCTGATTTATAGTTCAGATACCTCTTGTTTCTGAAACACTGTGAAACCAGCCATAACTGTTATATGCACATCTTCTATTCTGTTGAGAAATGACTAAGTTGTAGATGTTCTGACTAGCATGGAGAGGGAGATCAAGTTCTGCCAGTGGTATCATAACTTTTGAAATCTTCTTTGTTCCCAGCAGACCCAGAACTTCTGACTTTACCTATTTTTACTAGTATGATCTTTGTTTTGCAGCATGCCAGAGTCAGAACTTCTGATCTCCTTTAGTCAGCAATACGTTGATTCTATTTTCTTTTTCCTCACTATTTTTGCTATCACTTCTTATTTCATTAATCAAAAACACCAAAAACATTTTTTCATTTTTTACATGCTTTATTTTACTTCTTAAAACAAAAAGATCAAAAATATTTTCTTAAACAAAACTTATCTCTTTTCTGAAACAAAACAGGTTCATTTTACATTTTCTTGTACATTCTTATTCATTCAATATGGTTGTAATAGTAACCTAGGACTTAATTTTATTTGCAATCCTCATTTGTAAATATGTACACCCATCCCCCTAATGCTTGTAATAACTTAGAATATATATTTTCTTCACTTTTTATTGCTTTCATATATTGTTAGTAATTAGGGTGTGTACGGCAAGACATGAAATTGACAAGTAGATAACCCTAATCAAGACTAAAAATGCATGCAATCAAACACACTTTCACACTATCACCCTTAGGGTAATCCCACCTTGTTGCATATCGTGAATATAGTCATGTCCCTCGAACATGGGCGTTTTAGCAAAGACCCTCGATAAAAGATCGTAGTCCCTCGATGACCCTCGATGTTGCCTTCGGTAAACGATCTAGTCCCTAAATGACATTGCTAAAACGTCTCATAGTTCGCCTTCTATGACTATACAAATGTCCCACACTCATCCCTTCACATCCAACGATGGGGCTTCTCACCAAAACAATGGTAAGATAGTAACATCTAAAGGAGGAGGAAAAGAATAAATAAGACCTTTTGAGTAGGTAGATTTGCTCCTAGTTGCTCGCTTGCTCACAACAAAACATTTTTACACCAACACTCTCATTTGAAATATTTTCAAAATACAAACACTTCGTATGCGTTCTTATAGAAACGAGAGCCATTACAAAGAAAACCCTTTTCAAAATCACTTTCAAAAAACACATTCCACAAACACCTCTTTGAACTATTTTCAAAACAACACTTTGTACGCATTCTTATAGAGACGAGAATCATTACAAAGTCACATTTTTAAAATACTTTCAAAACCCACATCACAAGTACACATTCAAACAAAAGTAAGTAATTTATCAAGTAACTAAGAGCCCATGGAAAACCATGGATGAAAAGGGTGCTAATACCTTCCCTTTTCATAATATACCCCCCGAACTCAAGAAAACATCTCTAAAGGTCTTTCCTGTGCTTTTTCACCTTTCCTTGTTGGATAAAAAAATCGGTGGAGACTCTTGCTAACCGCAACATTTGCGATCAAACGCAAAACCACCAAGTCAGTTCTCCCACCGCATCACACTTAGCTTGTACGTCTTCAACCTATCAAACAGCTTTTGTAGATGATCAAGGTGCTCTTCCTCAGTTTAAGACTTGGTTTTCATGTCATCAACATAGACCTCTATCTCATGGTGAATCATGTCATGGAACAAAGCTATCGTGGCTCGCTGATAGGTTGCCCCATCATTCTTCAATCCAAATGGAATTACTTTGTAACATAAAGTTCCCCATTGTATGATGAAGGTTGTCTTCTCCATGTCCTCGAGTGCCATCTTGATCTAATTGTAACCAGAGAAATCGTCCATGAAGGAAAAGATCTTATGATGCGCGGTGTTGTCAACCAGAATGTTAATGTGGGAAGCGGGAAGTCATCCTTGGGGCTTGCCCTGTTCAAATCTCTGTAGTCCACACACATTTGTACCTTGTCGTCCTTCTTAGGCACTGGGACTATGTTAGCAACCCATTATGGATAAGAGGTGACAGCTAAGAACCCAACATTGAATTGTTTCATAACTTCTGCTTTGATCTTCTCTAACATTTCAGGGCGCATACGATGAACCTTCGGCTTTACTGGAGGGCAATCTTCTTTAGTTGGCAGACGATAAACCACAATATCAGTGTCTAGCCCCGACATGTCTTCATATGACCAGGCAAGGATCTCAACAAAATCATGCAACATCTGTATCAACCGTTGTTTGACATTAAGCTCCAAATTTGCACCTATCTTGGCTTCTTTTTTGTCCTCTTATGTGCCCAAATTCATTGTCTCAATTGGCTCTTCATGAGGCTGTATAGCCCTTTCTTCCTGTTGTAACAGCCTGGCAAGTTCGTCAGGTACCTCACAATCTTCCTCACCTTCATCCTCGGCTTGGTTGATCGGATTTTCAAAGTAATAACCGGTAATAGCAGAACCGTTATCAATGGGATCCAGAGTGGATATGGATCTGCAGTTTGATACGTGAGTGTGTGCAAGAGCATAGTTGTATTGACAAAGTAAAAAGCAGAAAATAAAGACATGGAATGCAAAATTTGTATGCAAAACGTCCAATGCTTTATTAATGACATATGAGATTGAAACATGATAACCCTCATAAACAAACCATTTTGCCCCGGGTAAGACACGTGGCCATAGAGTTTATATTATTTAATTATTACATACCCGAAAACAAGAAAGACAATTACTTATGAATAAAAGTAATCGGTACAAAGTCTTTAGACGTCCAATTATTGGGTCCACCATTGGTAGTAGGGAAGATCCAGCTATCCATGTCATAGTCACCATCATTGTCTTCTAAAGCGTTGACCCCATGGTTGTTGATGCTTAGGGGAGGTCCTCCAGCACGAGCATGACGAACAGCCCTTTGAGCCCCTAAATAGAAACCCAAACCAAACTTATCAGATTTGTATGGAATTTTAGGGAGTTGGCCCCAAATGGTACACCCACCTTCTTCAATAACTGCTTTGGCGTCCTTAAGAGAAGCCATTTTCAAGGGAGGTCTGGTGATCTTAGACATATTGGTAACAGTCTCAGTTGCAGCCATGGTTTGGGGCACCTCCTCAAAGTTCTGACAAGGAGTCTCAATGAACTCGCCATCCATTTCCACATACCTGAAAGAGTTCAGGTGACTTGCCATGTATTCTTCTTCACCATGTACCGTGACAATCTTTCCTTTCACTGAGTACTTCATCATCTGATGTAGAGTGGATGTGACAGCTCCAGCCCCATGGATCCAAGGGTGACCCAACAAATAAGAATAAGATGGTCTGATATCCATCACGTAAAAGGTGGAGTCAAAGGTATGAGAACCAACTTTGATGGGGATGTCCACCTCCTCGTGCACCATTCTTTTCGAACCATCGAAAGCCCTCACTACAATGTTGTTGGGCTTCAGGGTCAAACCTTCATAGTCTAATATGTCCAGAGCCTTCTTGGGTAGCACGTTCAATGATGAACCAGTATCTACTAGAACATGGGCCAAAGTAGTGCCCCTGCATTCGATGGAGACATGCAGCGCATCATTGTGTTTTCTTCTTCTGGGTGTCAGATCAGCATCATAAAAACTTAAACCGTTATCAACCGTCAAACTGGCCACACAATCTTCAAATTGGTCAGCAGAGGTTTCTTGTGGCACATGGGCAGTTTTGAGGAATTTCACCAAAGCTTTTGCATGAGCTTAGGAGCACAATAGTAGGGCTAACATTGAAATCTTAGAAGGGGTTTGCCCCAGCTGTTCGACCACATTGTAGTCGCTCTTTTTAATTATCTTTAGGATTTCTTCCATTTCCTTCTTGGAAGCCTCTGGAATAGATTCTGAATGTCCCTTCGTCTGGACAGGCTCAATCAATATGTTTTTGCCTCGAGTCTCGGTCGACTCGGTGATAGGGGTGGAAACAGGGGTAATCACAGGAATTGTGGTGGTAGTATCAGCAGGAACAACAGTAGGAATGATCACAGAAATAGTAACGACTTTTGGCGGAGAAATCTCAGGGGAGAACACTCTTCCACTTCTTGTTATTTTGCTGGTCCCAACGATGTTGCCAATGTCGGGATCAGTATTTCCAGAAACTTGGTCTTCAGCAGCCAACGGGTTTTGCTTGACGCCATGGTAATAGACGTTAGCCCCATAGTTCCAAGGAACAGCCTTGTCCGAGGAGTATGGGATTGGCCCTGGCATAGTGATGATCAGGGGAGCCAACTTTGGAGCAGATGTAATCCTGACGGGTCTTTTGGTGGAGACCTTGGGAGGATTGGCGGAAATGGTTATAATCGAAACATCCTTACAAGAAACAGTTGTGACGGGAGTCTTCTTAAATAGAATCTCTTTATAATCCATCAGGCGCTGAACACCTGCTTTTAACAAATAACAACCAGTCGGTAGAGATAAACATAAGTGGCAATCTTCACCACAGCCCGGAAATTAACAGGCTTCCAACAAATTCCACTTAACAGTCATGAGAGGAGTAATGAGTTCCTCAACGGAAGTAACAAATGTATCATCGTCAACAACATTAACACCACAGTCGTGCTTGGGAATGGGAGCAGTTATAACATTGGGAATCTCAGGAGCGTCAAATTTAATCTCCTTCGCCTCAATAAGGTCTTGCACCTTGTTTTTCAAAGCCCAACAGTCATTTCTATCATGGCCTGGACTTTCTGAATGGTAAGCATAGCGAGCATTTGGGTTGTAGCGAGGAGATGTGGTGTTGGGATTCTTGGGAGCTTCCCTCAAGGTAACCAGATTGGATTTCAGTAGGTGAGTCAAAACTTGAGATAAAGTCATATTTATCCGGGTGAATTGCCTTACAGGTCTTTCTGTTTTAGGCTGATTATTTTGTTGTTGAGTAGTTATAGGCTTGGGTATCATAATGGCCCCTACCGTTGGACGGCGCTCGTTTCTGCCCTGATTTTGTTGATTGTAAACAGCACTTACCTCTTTTTATTCCTACGAAAGCAGCAGCCAGGTCTTCCTAATTACGAATGTTGGTCCCCTCCAGCTGATAGAACCACTCTAGTTGAGTCCTAGATAGACTGTCTTGAAATAAATGGATCCATAAGTCCTTGTCTGAAGTGTGAGGCTGAATCTTCCTCACATAAGATCGGAGATGCATCTTGGGATATGAGACCCCATCATATTTAGCGAACACCGGTACCTTGAACTTCTGCGGGATGACAACCCTAGAAACCAAACCCATCTCTTCAAAATCCATCCCAGGTACCTTCTGGATTTCCATTGCATTCAGACGATCCTCCAGCTGTTTGTATTTTTCATCAGCCGGAGGATACTGCTCTTCATTATAGTCAGTCTCATTATCAGATTCCCTTGGACTTGGGTCTTCCTCTCTTGTTTCCCCTTCTTGATTGTCTCCTTCTTTTGACAAAGATGCTATTTCTACAACCTTCCTTAACGGTCCTCTAAACCTCCTTCCCAAATTCACCACACCAGCTGGCTTCTTTGGCGTCTTGGTCTTTTCTTTGACAATCGGGGCTTTCACTGTTTGTTCGAGAGCCATTTCTTTACTTCTGAAATAAACAGCAAAGAAGATGAGAAACCTGCTATGAAACCTGTTTATGCAATGATATGTATGATATATGTATGCAATGTTTTCAAGGATTTTGGGAAATTTAAATTTGTGAACCAAAGTGAAACAAATATTTTATTAGTAGAATTCAAAATACAATTTCCCTTTTAGGCGTTCAATTGAAAATTCTTGAAACTAAAAAAACCAGGTTTCCCATAGGCGCTTCCTCTTCGTGCCGAGATAGACATTAAGACCTCTTTCCTCGTGAAGTTGCTTCATGATCTCCAAAACTTTCCTCTGATGGGCATCAAAATGATCTCTATAGATATCCCGCTCTTTCTTCAGTTGAATCCAGGATCTCTGCAGTTCTTCAAGATCAGTGGGCATATCAGGATGAAGAACTGTATAGGGAACATCCCCTTTAGTAATGGGCTCCACAATCACTGGTAGGATGGCTATATATGGCACCATAAGGTTCTGAGCACGAGCTCGTACCCATTGGAGATAAGGTTCCATAGGGATGGAATTCTTCGGCCCCAACGTCTTGGTGTCAAATCTGTTTACCATGCCCCAAGCTCGTATGAACCTTTGACGATACCCTTGAACATCATCCTTATAGTTAAACACAATGCCCCAGATAAGCATCTCGTGAGGACCATCCCTTCGAGCGTAACCAAATTTTTGTAGAGCCAGAGAAGGATTATAAGTTATGCCTCCTCTAATGTCGAGTAGTGGGACATTAGGGAACTCCCCGCAACGGTCAATAATAGAAATATCTCCTATAGATCGAGAATACTAGAGAATATCCGTGTGAGAAAGTGACATTATCCTTTGCGACCAGCCCAAACCTTCTTCATTCTTCAGTACTAATTTAGGGAGGTGATAAATAAACCACCTCGAAAGAAATGGCACACAGCACATAAGCATTCCTCTTTTCTTCGTGGCACGAGTGTGGAAGGTATGCAAGATATCTCCGAGTAAAATGGGCATAGGGTTGCGAGAGAGGAAGACCTTGATCACATTCACATCTATGAGTAAGTCTGGATTAGGGAACAGTACTAACCCATAAATTAGAAGGGCCAAGACCTCCTCAAAAGCCTGGAAGTCCAAATCATCCCAAAACAGCGGAGCCTTCTCTATTAGGAACTTGGCTAGAAAACCTTTAACTCCGCTTCTTGTTTCCCAGTTGGATACAATGTTGGACCGTTTCAGGTGCAAAGCTGCTGCAATGATCTCTGGCTTTGGAGCTTCTTCCAAACCGGTGAAAGGAAACTTATCCAAATTAGGTATACCCAATATTTGAGAGAACTCTTCCATGGTGGGCACCAACTGATAGTCTGGAAAGGTGAAACAATGGTGCTTAGGGTCAAAGAATTGAAAGAGCGCACTCATCATCTTCTCATCAAAACCTGTGGTAACCAGATTGAGAAGTCGACCATAGTTCTTGGTGAATGAAGAAGTCTCAGGAACCCTTAATGCTAGCTCTTTGAGTTGAAGAGGTATTCTCAAAAGTTGATTCGGATGGTATTTCTACGAGCGGAGGCCATGATCTGCAAAACAGAACAAAGATAAATTCCCATAATATTTGAAATGGTTAGTGTAATGAAGAATGAATGTTTCTGATGCATGATGTCATGTTTAAGCAAATTAATCACACACAAGCAAAGCACACAATAGACCTTAGGTTCAAAGGATTGCATGAGGTTTAAGGTAAGTACCCTCTTGAAGTTTAGTTGGTTTCAAACTTGTCCTAGAAATAGTAATCGGGTTCTAAGGAGTCTCAATATCACTGATCTTTCTTTATCGGCATTATTTCAGCTTAGAAATCTTTTCTAGCGGCCGAAACATACCGAAAGTCTAATCTCAATGAGTGTAGTATCGAGTATCAACCGATTCCCAACTTTACACCGAGGCCTACTATCTCACTACTTTCTAATTGTTAAGATTGTTCAACTAAGGTTCTAAGTTTCGTTAGTGCTTCACGACACCACGCGGCAACCCTGTATTCTCCTCGATTCAACACAAGGGATACCGGTACCAACTAAAGTGTCACACCAACATAGATATCGCTTTAACCATAACGGTCTATGCCGTACAGTCTCCACGATCTATTGTTTTTTACCTAAAAGTGTGCCCCATATATGGGTATAGGATCTATAGTATCCCAAGCAAACCTTTAAAAGTAAAGCAATAAAAAACAAACAAGGAAATCAATTTAGAAATTTACTAGCCCCTAAGGTAAACCCCACTTTTTTAAAATATTCCCCAGCAGAGTCGCCAGTTCTGTGATATGGTGGCAGAACTGACTGTTAATACTGGTTTTGCATTCTGTATTCATAAATGTGCGGTAAGCAAGAGTCGCCGCTGACTTTTCTTTTATCCAAATTAAGGAAAGGGTGAAAAGAACAGAAAAAGACCTTTTTCGATATTTTCTGAGTAAGGGGGGTAAATTATGGAAAGGGAAGGTGTTATCACCCTTTCCATCCGTGGTTTTCCACGGGCTCTTAGGTACTTGCTCATTTAAAAATTTCTTTCGTGTTTGTGTGTTTTGAAAAGTTTTGTTTGCTTTATGATAACTCTTGTATCAGTCCTCAAGAGTGTGATAAAGTGTTTTTGAAAAGAGTTTTGAAAGTGTGGTGTGAAAAATAATTAGTTTTGAGCAAGTACTTAACAACTATCTACCTACTCGAAAAAGGTGTTCTTTTCCTCCTTTCCTTTAGATAGCAATATCCTACTATTGGTGAGTAGGTAGCCCTATCGTTGGATGTTTGAGGGACTATCGAAAGGGACATTTACGGTCACTAAGGAAACTGGGCAAGAACTCTTAGTAACTGTCCTAAAGTTCTAAGATCACTTTTTTAACCGATGCAACAATCGAGAGGGTCATCGAGGGACTTGTGATCTCTTGAACTAAAGGACAGTTACTAAAAATCCTCACATTTCGAGAATTATGACTGTTTTGAAGGCAACCGAAGTGGGAGATACCCTAGGGGTGAGCATGTGCAAGTGTGCTTGATTTAGATATATTATCTTTGACTTAAGTTATGCTATGTTCAATTAATTGTTATCTTTCCATACAATCCTATTAACCATTCATCTAAGCAGTTTATAGTGCGGAAAATAAATTGCAGAAAATAAAAACTCCTAAGTTATTATATGGCCTCGGGGAAATTACATGATCAGATGAGGAAATTTAAACCCTAATTAAACTATTACAAACCGGGAAATAGTTACATAATTAAAAAGTAAAACAAAAAATAATGAACGCGTGAAGAATAAAGAGAAGCATCTAAACCCTAAAAGTACTCCTAAATTAAAAAGAAAACTTCTTTTTTGTGTTTTATTTATTAATGAAAATATCATAATAGTATCCTAATTAACTAAATTAAAAAAGAAAAGAAAAAAATATAAAATATTAATTACAATAAATTCTAATATTTTTGTTATTTTATTAAAAAAATATTTGAAGTTTTAACCTAATTCTAAGCAATTTTGAATTTGAAGAAAACAAGTTAAATTAATGAGATTAAAGTAATTTACAAAAAAATAATTTTAATTAAAAAAACCTAAATCTATTTTGTTGTGATTTTTGTTGATTTTATGATTAAAATAAAAAATGAATTAAAAAAACATAAACTAATTTTAAAAAAAAGAAAAATAAAGTAAATTATAAAAGAAAGAAATGGGCTTGGTGTATGAAATATTTTGGGGGTATGGCGCTGAATCTGCAAGGCCCGGATGTGTTGGCCCAACACCTGCTTGATCACATGTTGCTGATCCTCTGGAGGTCCATCCTGGGGAAGCACTCCAGGAGCGTTGGATCTGGAACAATGAAGATTTAATAGCTAGATCTGAGGGTGCAAGGTATACGCGTGGGATGGCAATGCGTTGGATCTGAAACAAATTTGTTAGAAAATATAAAATATAGGATTCTAGGATAGAACCCAAATCCTTCCTCTCACACACCTTATGCCTTTACCACTTGTGCTGCCAATTCATTCATAATTATAATGACTTAACAATATTATATATAAAACAATAATCAAATCCCAGTCATCAAAAAAACGCACGTCAGCAATTCCAATGCACTCCGATCATCTTCTTCGACCAGACAAATATCCAAACCTGCAAAAACGTGAGGATTCAAATGAAAAAAGGACCCTACTCCCCTTGAAATTTTCCCAGGAACCCAAATATGGGGTTGGTTTGGCCTGAAGGTCCCTAAATCAGGAGTTTCGTAAGCTTCAATTCATGATGCCCTAACAATGGCATCACATGATTTAAGCCTCGTAGCTCTCAAGTGAAACGTCCAACCTGCCATAACCCATGTCCTGAACACAAATCAAATCATTAAAACCATCAACAATGCATAAATTTCCAGTTTTTAATTTTATCAAACCTTGCTAGATGGTGGTACTTGATCGCGATGATTTGGAATGCTGTGAGCTTTGAGGATGATAGGAATGGACTCCTGAGATCTCCAGGAGGATAATAGATTGCTTAGATCTAGCAAAGATTGGCTGAATCGTGTGAAACAGGTTGTACTTCTTTTTGAACTTTTTTGAAAACTTTTAGGGTGTTGTTTTGATGTAGTTGCGCCTCCCCCTTGGTTTTGAATGTTTATGCATATATAGTGTATCACATTAGGCCAACAAAAAGAGCAAGGATCCATGGCATTGAATACAAGATTTGTTTCAAATATTCACTTGAAAATCTTTCTTATTTTGGATAAACTTTCCCCTCTTGGCTTTCACGTTTTTACCTTGATATGCCAGCACATTTTTCCCATTATTTGATGAGAAAAAGATTCCAAATCAAATCTTACATTATTTCTATTATTTATTTATTTAATTTTTCATTTTAATGAATAAAATATAAAAATAAATAGCATGAATAATATAATAATGCATGGGTGGTCTTAGTGGTCGTGGACCATGTTAGAAACAAGTTTCAAACATTAAAAGATGCGCCCATTTGGAAAAATTCTAGTTTGGTCAATATTGGCTTCCTGCATTTTTTCCAAAAATTGGTCAACTTTAGCAATGCATATCTCTCTCATTTTTAACCCTAAGAGGGTGTTCTTGGACTTTTTAGAGAGCTTAGGATGTCCTATGAACAACCCTTTTTTTTCATCTCAATTGGATTTTCCATGTTCATGTAAGGAGCTTTAACCCATAAAATGTTTTTGTTGACTTTTTGAAAGGACCTATAATGTCTGGGCTTATATCTTTTAGTTGGGGCATTTCTTGAACTTGGGGGATGAAGAGAAGTTGTAGGTAATTGGATTCTCTTCAAAATGAGGTTTGGTGGAAAAATTTCTGATAAAATATGAGAAAGTTATGTCTGGTCAAAGTTTGGTTGACTTTTCCTATAGAAACCCTAATTTGCAATTTTTGACTTTTTATGAGTTAGGAGCATTTCTTGAGGAATCATGATCAACCCTTGATCAAATGATGGATATGACTTTAAAATGTTTATGTTGACCAAAAATCTTGAAGTTTGACTATATATAAGTCACGGTTGACTGTTGACCTAATACAGTTGATTTTCAGGCATTTGAGCAGTTGACTGAGCAAACTTGTTGTGTAGGGCATGAAATTTGGCATGGATAACCTTGAGGACATATTAGGTCCTTGTACAAAATTTGAGACCATTGGAGCTCAACCATCTTGATGAAAATTGAAACCCTAGTTAGAGGTTCATTGCCTTAGGAGGAGAATTTGTCTGGTCAATTCTTGGTCATCTATAGGCAAGTTGGGGACCTCAATGGGTATGTGTTGAGTAAAACGAGAGGGGAAATTTTGGGGTACAATAACTATAATGTCAGAACTCTTCAAATGTAAGGCCTTGGCAATAACTTCAGGTCTTGGAGTTTCCTCTAAACTGGTGAATGGTATTTGATCAAGGACTGGTACCCCAAATAGTTGAGAGAATTCTTCCATCATGGGCACTATTTGATAGTCGGGAAAGGTGAAACAATGATGTACATGGTCAAAGAACTGAAAGAGCACCCTCATCATGTCTTCTTCAAAGCTTGATGTAACCAGATTGAGAAGTCGACCATATATTTTAGTGATTGGAGAATTTTCATGAACCCTTGATTCTAACTCTTTGAGTTAAAGAGGCACCCTTATGAAGTTGATTCGAATAGTATTTCTGCGAGTGGAAGCCATATCCTACAAAACAGAACAAAGATAAATCCCTAGGTCCTTGAAATGGTTAGTGAAAATGCTATGGCATGATGTCATTATGTTTATGAACAAATAATCACACACAAACAAAACACACAAGGCCTTAGGTTTAAGCTTGCATGAGGTTTACAGGCAAGCTCCCTCTTGAAGTTTTGTTGGTTTAACATGCCCTAACAAAAGTAACTGGGTTCTAAGGAATCTCAATATCATTGATCTTTCTTTGTTGGGCATTATTTTAGCTCAAGCATCCAAATTGCGGCCAAAATATCCCAAAAGTATGATCTCAATAAGTGTAGCATCGAGTATCAACCAACTTTAATCTTGCACCAAAGCCAGCTATCTCACTACTTTCTAATGGCCAAGTTGTTCAACTAAGGTTCTAAGGTCAGTTAGTTCTTCATGACACCACACAGAGGCCCCGTATTCTCCTTGACTAGACTCAAAAGTCATCGGTACCAACAAATGTGTCATACTAACGTAGCCATCGCTTCAACCATGTTAGTATTATACCACATAGTCCCCACGATCGATTGCTACTTACCTAATATGCCCAAAATCCAGGTATAGGATTTTTACAAGTAATAAACATAAGCATAACCCACAAATGTAAAGAAAACAAGGCAAACAAGTAAAGCAAATAAAGGTGATATAGCTCTTAAGGTAACCCCACTTTTAATCAACATTCCCCAGCAGAGTCTCCAGTTCTGTGATACGGTGGGAGAACTGACTTGAGTGTTTTGCGTTTTATCATAAATATTGCGGATAGCAAGAGTCTCCACCACTTTTCTTTTATCCAATAAAGGAAATAGTGAAAAGAACAAGAAAGACATTTTGAGATATTTTCTTGAGTTCGGGGGGTAGGTTATCAAAAGGGAAGGTGTTAGCACACTTTTCATCTGTAGTTATCTACGGGCTCTTAATTGCTTGATCACTTTCAAATGCTTTATGTTTGTGTATGTTTTGAAAATATTTTGAAAATGCCTAAGTTTGGAAAATTTTGCAATGATTCTCATATCGTTGAGAATGTATAAAAAGTGTTGGTTTTAAAAATATTTATTGAAAGGAATTGTTTAAAAATGTCAATGTAAGACCATTTTGTAATGATTCTCGTATCGTTGAGAATGTGTACAAAATGTTTGTTTTGAAAAGTGTTTTGAAAGTGTGAGGTGTAAATGGTTTTTTTTGTGAGCAAGCAATTACGAGCAATCTACCTATTCAAAAAGTCTTTGTTATTTTCCTCCTCCTTTATATAGTGCTTATCTACCATTAATTGGTAGTGAACCATATCATTGGATGTGAGGGACGGGCGTGGGTCATCGTATAGTCATAGGAGGCAACTTGTAAGATATTTTTACCAATTGTCATAAGGGACTAAGATCGTTTACCGAAGGCAACATTGAAGGGTCATTGATGGGCTACGATCTTTTTAATTGAGGGTCTTATGTTAAAACATCTCACATTCGAATGACATGACTATTTTCATTCGAGGCAACAAGTGTGGGTTACCCTAGAGGTGCAAGTGTGTAAAGTGTTTTGTTTTCAAGTATATTGTCTTCGAATTAGGGTTGTCTAATGCTTGATTTTAAATCTTGTCATACAAACCCTAATTACTAACAACAATAAGGAAAACGATAAATTGCGAAATTTAAATGTCCTACGCTATTACAACGCTTTGGGAATGGGGGGTACAAGTTTGTAAATAAGGGGAGGAAAGAAATAAATCCCTAATTACTATTACAAACCATTGAACACGAATAAAAATAGGATGTACAAAATGTAAAGAGAAAAAAAGGAAATTTGTTTTTAGGGTTTTTTAATAGAAAAAGGTTTTGGTAGTTAACCTAATTAACCAATTGATTTTAATTACAAAAAAAAAGTTAATGAACTATCTAATCAAAACCTAAAATTTAAATTAATTAAAATACAATCTAAGTCTAATTTAATTTGTTTAGAAAATAATTTTGAATGTTAGTGTCAATTCCCAACAATGGAAAATGTCCAGTGTACCCTTAATGATCCAAAATTATAGCAAAAGTCTCAAAATTAGGATTTCTAGTGTTTAGCCTGACACGGGCCGTGTCACCAGACACGGGCACCTGTGTCAGAATTTGCCCAATGCTTCTTGCATTTTCTCCTTGTCCTAGCTAAATTGACACAGCATGTGTCGTGTGACACGGGCACCCGTGTCAGCTCCTGTCTTGCCCTTTTTTGCCTATTTTCTCCCTGACACGACCCGTGTCAGGTGACACGGCCACCCGTGTCAGGGCTCCTAAAGCATTTTCTTTGATATTTCTGAATGTTTGTACTCTTATGCCTCAATTTGTCCTGTTTTATTCTTTTGAAAACAAAAACAAATGATGTATGGATAAAGATATCAAAGTTTGAAGAAACTTACCTCTCTTGGAGAAAAGTATGAAACCTCTTATAGATGTTCCAAGTGCAATATTATGATTGATTATGCTCCATTGGACCTTCTTGAAGCTATGCCAATCCTCACTTTATGTTGAAAGTTATTGAATTACTCCAACCAAGTCAAGTTACAAGGTACTGTTTTTGAATTTGGAAGATGGTGATAATGATGTTACAGGAGTTATTATTGTGTTTGAATAAATTTTATATGATGTATGTGAAGTATTTGGATGATTTGTTTGCGCAAAACTTGCAAGGTTTGAGAGATTCAAAGATTTGGACTTCAAAGCTCAAAAATGGAGGTTTTTGTGGACAATTCTGGTTTTTTGAGAGTAAAGGGGTTTTGAGGGCTTGTTCATCTATTTTTTTATCTTACAATTGATCTCTCTATTTATAGGCAAGAGGTTTGGGAGGTTGAAGTAATCATATTTGCAAGATAGCCTCTATGGTTTGGTTGAAAGTGAACAACCAAGTTGGATGAATTTTCATAGTTTCAATGTTTCAAGTACAAGCATGTTCTGAAGTTGTTGGATGCATAGGCTTTTTTCCATGCTTTTGAGCTTGCTTTTAATCAAATATAACCATTACGAAGCTCAATGCATTGACATTTTGCAAAAGCATGCTTTTCAAAATGGAAGTGTTAACTTCGTGCCATTAATGGAATTATGCTTTGGACAATGCTTAAATCAAATGGACCATAGCTCAAAAGTTTGTGTAAGCATTAAATTATGGTGATATTTGCAAGTTAGAATGCCTGTAAAGCAAGATTATGCAGCATAGCATGTAGATTAGTTTATGTGTTCTTCACCAAAATGACTTGTAATTCAAGAATGGATGTCCAACTTCATGCCTTTGAATCTCCTAGCTCAAGTATGATAAATTCATACTCTTGGACATTTTAGAAAGCTTGAAACATTTTCTATAACTTTCATGTTGATCACTTTGGCTAAATCAATAAGGAGATGGGTGGAAATTGGCCAAGAAGTTGAGATAAAAACTGACCAAAACCTGTTGAAAATTTCTCTAAGTGTTAGATAAAAATGTCATGACTTCATGGGTTTATATCTTTAAATCTAAGAATTTTTTGGACATCAACTCTATAATACAAAGTTGTAGAATTCATCAAGATCTACAATTTTCATGTTGAAGGTTTTCTTTGAACCATCTTACATCTTGGTGGGAAAATGTCATAAAGTAATGAAATTATCAAGGATGAAAACACTTAGAATTTTTCTAAGTCTTGGAAATCTTGACTTTTTGTTGACTTTCTTGACTTTCTTGATTCTTGATGATCAAGTTTTATATTTTTGAGTATCTTGATGAATCTTGATCTTTGAAATTCAATGTTGATCAAAAAAGTCAAAGTTTGACTTTTTGTGTATCAGTTAACTTTTCATCAGTTGATCAATTTTCAACTATTAATCTCATTGATCTTGAGAAATGATTTGAGCCATGAAGTTAGGAGTAGAGGATGAACCCAGGATGTTGATTTGGGGAGCAGGATCTTGAGACATTTGTTGTTGTTGACAAGAATCCATTATTCACAGACTTAGGGTTTGAGAGCACATGGAATGGAAAAAATGCAAATGCAGAGAAAATAGGGTGAGTGAGAGTGAAGGTGTGAAAATGATTTGGTGAGAGTGAGGTATAAATAGCCAACGCAGAAAAAACATGAATTTGATTTCAATTATAAAAATAAAAAATGATTAACAGCATTAATGATTTCTGAAAAGGGGGATAGCGTGAAGATTTTGTGAACAGTTAACGATGTGACTCACACCTTAATGCATCAACTCAACTGTTTCATCTCTTCAGATTTTAAACACGTGTTCATCCTTAGAGAGTGACTTAGCGATTAGGGTTGATAGGTGTTGATATGGTGAATTGCTTGCAACTATCTTTGAAATGAAATGTTTTTCAGAAAAACGTTCAGATCTTCTGGATAGTTTCTGAGACAATTTTTCTTCTCACTTCTGAAGAACTATTGTTCAGATGTTCACGGAAAAAAATTAAAAAGTTTTGAGGATTAAATATACATAAAATACACTTTCATTCTGGGCATTATTCCATACTAATGTGTTTTAGAATGAAATTAAATATATCTTCAGCAAGGGGTTTTGTGAAAACATCAGCTCATTGGGGGTCTGTGTCTATAAATTTTAAACAAAGAATTCCCTTCTAAATATAGTCCCTAATGAAGTGATGTTTAATTTCTATATGTTTAGCCTTAGAATGAAAAATAGGATTTTTAGAAAGACAGATAGCAGAAGTATCATCATAGAAGATAGAAATGTTACTCTCATAAATATTAAGATCTTCAAGCTGACTCTTCATCCAGAGCATCTGATTATTGCATCTAGCTGCAGCTATATATTCAGCTTCAGAAGTTGATAGAGCAATAGTGGATTGTCTTTTGCTAGACCATGAGATTAAATCATCTCCCAAAAACTGGAACCTTCCAGAAGTACTTTTTCTTTCTATTCTATCTCCAGCAAAGTTAGCACCACAGTACCCTACTAATTTATATTCTCTGTATTTTCTATAACAAAGACCAAGATTAGTAGTACCTTTCAGATACTTAAAAATTCGTTTAACTGGTGTTAAGTGAGATTCTCTAGGATCTGATTAGAATATGGCACAAAGACAAACTCTATATAGAATATCAAGTCTTGAAGCTGTTAAAGATAAGAGAGAACCAGTCATACCACTGTAGAGCTTTTGTTCTACTTTCTTACTTACCTCTTCCTTTTCCAGAATGCATGTAAGATGCATAGGAGTTTTGGATGGCTTACTTTCTGACATATCAAATTTCTTCATAAGTTCTTTAATATACTTGATTTGATGTATGTAGGTTCCTTCTAGAGTTTGATTGATTTGAATTCCCATAAAGAACTTGAGTTCGTCCATCAAGCTCATTTCAAATTCTGCCTGCCTAGTCTTAGCAAATTCTTTGCCCAAGGAGGTTTTAGTAAATCCAAAAATTATATCATCTACGTATATTTGACAAATCAGAATGTCATTTTTAAATGATTTACATAATAGATTTGTGTCAACCTTTCCTCTGATAAAATCATTTTCTAAGAGAAAGTTACTTAGTCTTTCATACCAATCTTTGGGAGCTTGTTTCATACCATATAACAATTTCTTAAGTTTATAAACATATTCGGGATGTTTTATATTTTCAAAACCATGGGGTTGGTGCATATAAACTTCTTCATCAATGTAACCATTTAAAAAAGCACTTTTGACATCCATTTCATAAAGAGTGATGTCATAATTTACAGCAAATGAAATTAAAATTCTGATAGCTTCTAACTTGGCGACTGGAGCAAAGTTTCAGTATAGTCTATCCCTTTTTGCTGGCTATAACTTTGTGCAACCAGTCATACTTTGTTTCTAACAACTTCTTCTTGCTTACTTAGCTTGTTTCTGAAGACCCATTTAGTTCCAATGAATTTGAAGTCTTTTGGTTTAGGAACTCGATCCCATACAACATTTCTGGTAAGCTTATTTAGTTATTCCTGCATTGCAAGTATCCAATCATTGTCTAGAAGTGCTTCATCTATGAAAGTAGGTTCGATTTGAGACATTAATCCCAAGAGAGACTCATCAGTATTTCTGAATGTAGATCTTGTTCTGATTGGATCATCTTTCTTTCCAGAATCATGTTTTCTGGATGTGTTGAGCTTCTTCTGCATTGTCTTTTCTGGATGAGTTCTTCAGAAGTTGTTGTCATATGTGTGATGTTTTCTTATGAATTGGGCTGAAGTTCTTAACTTTTATTTTCTGACGATTTGTCTTCAGTGCCTGTAATTTGAACTTCTATATCTGCAAAAGATTCACCCTGCTTTGACTTTTGAGAGTCAAGTTTATCATCAAATTTGACACTAATAGATTCTTCGACAATTCGTGTTTCTGTGTTGTATACTTTATAACCTTTTGAATATTCAGAGTATCCTAACATGAAACACTTGTGTGCTTTAGAATCAAACTTGTTCAGATGTTCTTTAGTGTTTAATATAAAACAAGTACATCCAAATGGATGGAAATAAGAGATGTTGGGCTTTATGTTCTTCCACAATTCATATGGAGTCTTTTCCAGAATAGGTCTTATTGAGATTCTATTCTGAATATAACATGTTGTGTTAATTGCTTCTTCCCAGAAGTGTTTAGCAATGTTAGTCTCGTTGATCATGGTTCTGGCCATTTCTTGTAAGGTTCTATTCTTTCGTTCTACAACTCCATTTTGTTGAGGAGTTTTAGGGTAAGAGAAATCATGAGAAATGTTATTTTCATTTAAAAAAACTTTTCAAAACTTTTTTTTTAGAATTCCCCACCATGATCGCTTTTGACTTTTACAATTCTAAACTCTTTTTCATTTTGAACTTGGTTACATAAAGTAGAGAACACAGAGTGTGACTCGTCCTTATATCTTAAGAACTTTACCCATGTTCATCTTCTATAGTCATCTTGTAATACGGTGAGAGAACTGGCTTTTTAGCATTTTATCGCAAATGTTGCGGTTAACAAGAGTCGCCACTAACTTTTCTTTTATCCAACAAGGAAAGGGTGAAAAGAACAGGAAAGACCTTGATAGATTTTGAGTTCGGGGGGTAAGTTATGAAAAGGGAAGGTTTTAGCACCCTTTTCATTCGTAGTTATCTACGGGCTCTTAATCGCTAGCTCACTTTTGAAATTTTTCTTTGTGCCTGTGTTTTGTTTAAAAATATTTTGAAAAACCAAAGTACGGCCAACTTTGTAATGATTCTTGTATCAGTCCTTAAGAATGCGTACAAAGTGTTTGAAAATGTTTGTTTTGAATAGGTGATGTGTGAAATGTTTATTTTTTAGAAAAGAGATGTGAGCAAGCGATTAAAAGTTATTACCCACTCAAGGTCTTTCTTATTATTTTCCTTCTCCTTTAGAGATAGTTCTATCCGTACCATTAATTGGTAGGTAGCCATATCTATTGGATGTGAAGAGACAGGAGAAGGTTCGTCGAATGGTCATTGAAAGCAACATGCAAGGATACTTTAGCAATTCGAAGGGACTATCATCATATTATTCGTAGGCAACAAGGGACTAGATCATCTTTTCGTAGGAAACTCGAGGGACATCGCGGGACTATGATCTTTATTTGAAGGGACTGTGATCTTTATTCGAGGGTCTTTGCTAAAGTGCGCTTATTTTCGAGGGACATAACCAATGTTTTTCGAAGGCAACAAGGGGGATTACCCTAGACGTGTATGTGTGCAAAGGTGATTCAGTTCAATTATATTATCTTGAATTAGGGTTTTCTTACGTTTATTTTTGTCTTTCCATACAAACCATATTAGCATACATCTAACAGTTATATATACAGGTATATAAAATATAAGTGCAAAAAAGTAAAGTGCGGAAGATAAAAACCTAACACTATTACATGGCCACGGGGCAGTTACAATATTTAATAAAACCTTGCGAGAAATTAAACACTAAGCTATTATAATTTTATACAACCTATACACTTGTATAAAAATAAATAGCAAATAAATAAAAATACATGTTAAAAATTAATATTTTTTTTAAAAACCTAAATATCTAAAATGTCACATTTTATTTTATTTTTTTGTATTTTGGATTAATTTTAAACATTTAAAAAATAATTAGTTATCTAATTCTAAATTAATTACAAAGGTTAATTAATTAAAAACAACTAAGTCTAATAAAACTGAATTAAAAATATGTCCAAAATTAGATTAATTAATAAAACTCTAAGACTATTTTTTTATTTTTTTTATGGATTAAAACGATTAGTAGAAAACTAAATAAGAAAATAAGTAAAAGTAATGGAAAGTGGAAAAGATTAGAAAACAGATAAAAGATGGTTGCAAGCGCCCAGGCTCGAACCCACGCCCTCTCATTTGCCAAGCAAGAACACTACCATTGCACCATGAAACAAACAGAATTTTATGCCCTAACAATGGCATCTCGTATTCCTCATGTAAAAACTTGCATGTAAGGCTTCAAACCTGTTCTAAACAATCATGCTAAGCGATCTGAATTGTTAGAATCAGTTAAGAATGCGTATAATTTGTAATACGAATAATCAAAAATAATGTGAACCGGACATGGCATGTATGCAAGTTTTAGGTACAAATAGGCATGAAAAGTTACCTATTATTACCTTGGAGATATTCTGGAAGTGATTTGAGGTGGTGGTTTGACCTGAATCAAACTGGAACTTGAGATTCAATGGTGCATTTTCTTTGAAAATTTGTGATTTTTGACACTTTTCTTGAGACAAAATTTATGTTGTCATTGTAGTGTGAGGGCTTGAGCATTTATAGAGGAGGAGATTTAAGTCACAAAAGAAAGAAAGAATCAAGTGATCATGGTGTTACCAAAAACCAATGAAACATGTTTTCTAACTTGCAATTTTTGAAGATTCTTGTCTCAAACATGTCTCTCACGGTTTTGGCAAGCTTTTATAAGGTCTCGGGCCTTCTAGAAGATGTCCAAATGATCATATTCCAACATTAATCCAATTATTCGTTATTTCTAATTTAATTCTTTTACAAAAATTAAATAAAAATTTAAATAAATAGGACAAAAAATATGACCATGTATCAATGGACTTAGAGGTATCCTATCATGTCATAAACACTTTTAATCCTCAAAATTTAGGCCCATTAGTCCAAAAATTCAAAATTGCTCAATTGAGGTTTCAGGCATTTCTCAAAAATTGTCCAACTTGTGTCAACCATAACTCTCATAATTTTTCTCATATGAAGGTGATCTTGGACTTTTTGGAAACCTAAAGATGTCTTCTATAACTTTCATGTTAGTTATTTTTTCATTTGATGTCTTTAACCTGAGGTAAATTTCCTTGACAAAAAATGTCTTTTTGTTGACTTTTAAAATGACCTGTAATATTTTGATTCATATCTCTCAAATGAAGCATTGTTGGCCTTGAGCTTAAAGAGACAAAGTTGTAGAGAGTTGAATTTCCTTCAAAATGGGATTTAGTTGAGAAATTTCTGATGAAGTATGTGAAAGTTATGCTTGGGCAAAGTTTAGTTGACTTCTCCTTAAGAAAACCTTAATTTAGTAACTTTTGTCTTTTGATGAATCCCGAGTTTTCTTGATGAATCATGATCAACCCTTGATCAAATGATAAATGTAACTTCAAAATCTTTATGTTGACCAAAAATTTTGAGTTTTGACTGTATGTTGACCATAATTGACTTTTTATCCAATACAGTTGATTTTCAATCATCTGATCAATTGACTGAGCAAACTTGTGATGCAAGGCTTGAAACTTGTCATGAGGGTACCTTAAAGCATATGGGGAATCATGGAATCCACTTGAGGCATTAGAAGCTTAATTTTCTTTAAGAAACACAAAAACTTAGTTGTAGGTCAATTGCTTAGGAGAGGTGTTTTGTATGCTCAAACCCTCGAGTATTCTTGAGCAATTGAGAACCCTAGGATCATGAGGAGGTGCCTTGAATCAATTGTCTTAAAAAATGGGAGGCAAGTTTTTGGGTACAACACATCTACGATCACTAACCCATACTTTTTACCGTTGATGGATGCAGTTTTCACTGGTCCAAACAAGTCTATATGCAGAAGTTCTAATAGTCTAGAGGTAGAAACAACATTTTTCATTTGAAATAGGGTTTTGTAAACTTGCCTTTTCGACATGCTTCACACAGAGCATCTGAGATAAACTTCAAATTAGGAAGTCCTCTAACCAGATTGAGTTTGTTAATCTGAGATATTCTTCGCATACTAACATGCCCTAATCTTCTGTTTCAAACCCATTGCTCATCGTTAACAGGCATAAGGCAGTTTACATTCTGACTTTTTAGTTTAGAAAGTTTTATTTTATAAATGTTTTTCTTTCTCTTGCCATTAAAGAGGATTGTTCTATCTTTCTAACTAATTGCTTTACAAGACTTTTTACTAAAGATTATATCATAATCGTTATCACTTAATTGACTTATGGATAACAGGTTATGCATTAATCCATCTACTAATAGAATATTAGTTATAGAGGGAAGTGTACTGTTACCAATAGTTCCATAGCCAATAATATTTCCTTTCTGATTGCCTCTGAAACCTACATATCCTCCAAATTTAAGTTCCAAGCTTTGGAACATATGCTTTCTTCCTGTCATGTGTCGAGAGCATCCAGAGTCCTGGTACCAAGACTGGTGTTTCAACTTTGTTGTTACAGATATCTGCATTATGGATGATTTTATCCTTAGGTTCCCATATCTTTTTGGGTCCTTATTTGTTAGTTTTCCAAAATTTTGATTGAATTTTAGTTTATCAGGAGAATTTGCAGAGTAAGAATCACTAGTATATTTTATATCATGTGTGTGTCCATATGTGAAGTGTGAGTTTAAAGGTGTATATTTTATGATCGTATCATCAACTTTCTTTGGTTGATATGGTTTTCTCCTTTTGGTTTCACATACCCTATGCCTTTTCTGTTGTTTATGCTAACTCCATAGATCATTGAGGCTATCTTGCTTCTATCTATGTTTCTAGCTAGAAATTTTTGAAAGTTGTGATTATATTCTTTTATGATGTTATCATAACTATTTGAAACTTCTGAAACAAATTCTCTCTGAGCTTTTTGTAATTCATTTTTAAGTTTAGAGTTAATTTCTTTTAGCTCAGAGTTTTCTGTTTTTTGTTTCCTAGTTGCTTCAGTTTCAGATACAAGAACGCGTTTCTGGTTCTTATATTTGACTCGAAGTTGCTGATATCTTTCAAGAATTTCATACATACTTTCTTCTAATTGAGATCTAGAGAATTTTGAAAATACATATTTTGATTTTGATTCAGATTCTGATGTATTTGTGTATTCTGATACGTTGGCCATTAATGCTATATTGGCTCATTCATTTTCTGATTATGTTTCGGCTTTAGAAGATTTTGAGTCATCTCACGTTGCCAGAAGACTCTTCTTCTTTTCTTTGAAGAACTTCTTTTTAGGCTTTTCTTTCTGAAGATTTTGGTAGTCGCTTTTGTAATGACCTGGCTCTTCGTAGCCGACGACATCTTTGTTTCTAGACTTTATGTATCCAGAGGATGATTCAGGGGGATCGCATGTTCTTCTGGGGTTTCTGAATTTCCTGTCTTTGCTTCCATAGCTGATGGACTCTTCTGGAGAGAAGAGATATTTTGTCTTCTTATGACGAGGATCCACCATAGTTTTCTTCTTCTGCCTAAAATGATTTACTTTCATATTTTTTATTTGATTTGAGAGCAAGATACTAACCTTTCTTCTGGGGCTCATCTTCTTCTGGTTCTATCTCGTGACTTCTTAAAGAGCTGATTAGTTCTTCAATAGATATTTTGTTCAGATCTTTAGCTAGTTTTAAGGTTGTGACCATGCTTCTTCATTTCTTGGGTAAGCTTCTGGTGATTTTTTTTACATGATATGTTGTTGAGTACCTTTTTTATCCAGAACTTTTAGCCCAGCAACCAAAACTTGAAACCTTGAGAACATTGTCTCAATTGTTTCATCTTCTTCCATCTTGAAGGCCTCGTACTTTTGGATGATGGCAACAGCTTTGGTTTCTTTTACTTGTGTGTTTCCTTCATGCGTCATTTCCAGAGAGTCAAACATGTTCTAGCTAATCTTTGTTTGTGATCTTCTCATACTCGGTGTACCAGATGGCACTCAAGAGGATTGTTCTGGCCTTGTGATGATTTCTGAATTCTTTCTTTTGTTGATCTGTCATTTTCTTTCTATCGATCTTCTGACCACTTTCATCAACTGGATAAATGTAGCCATCAGTTACCATATCCCAGAGGTCAGCGTCATGAGCTAGGAAAAAACTTTTGATTATGTCTTACTAGTAATCGAAGTATTCACCATCAAGGATTGGAGGCTTGCCGCTGATTCTGTCTTTCTCATCATAGTTATCATTGTTCTTATTCTGAACTGGTCCCAGCATAGTGTTTTTCTTTCTAGGATATTTTTCTGACACGGTTAAGTGTTATCACTCAAAACCGGGTGCTCTGATACCAATTGAAGAAAAGAAAAACATAAGAAAGAGGGTTTGAATTAGGTTTTTTTTTTAAATTAAAACAGAATGACAAGTTTGGTTATCATGGTTTGTTTGAACTCAAACTACTCCAGTCTACCCTCCATGATGATTTTTCCTCTCTCAATCGAGGTCTTAATCAACTAATCAAAACTTTGATTACAACACACAAAGACTACCATCAATGTCTTCTAGATACTAAACCATAATTTAGTTTCTCAAGGAATAACAAAATAATGAATCATAATGTGTACAAGAGTGCTTCTAGAAAACTATATCACAAATGTGATGTTTACACAATTTTAAATCACAATGACTAAATAAGAGATCTTTATGAATATATTTCTTTGTATGCGCAAGTGTTCTTATTGATCTCCCATCAAGACTCCTTTAAATAAGCGAAGAATTTGAGACACGAGAAGATGTTTTTGGAAGGTTGATACAATGTTGTTAATGCACTTTCCAAAAATACAGATCTTGTCTGGTACCAACTGTTACTTTTTTATTTGCAATGAATGAATTGAAATGCATCAGAACTTTCTTCTTTGAAAACTTCTTAGAATAAGAATGTTAACGTTGAGATTCTAGAGCATCAGAGTATTGCTTCATCAGATTTTAGCTTGCAGCTTTATTGCTTCAGAAGTTTATCAGAACTTCTATTGAGCGTGATACTTTAATTTGTGTTTGTACAGAAATTCTTATCAGATATTCTTAGTGAAACTTTGTTTTCCAACTTCTTATGCTTCTTCTATAAAATTATAGCTATTTTTGTTCACCAATTTGATAAGTGCAAATTGTAGCTATTTTTGTATATACTTTTTGTTGCACTTATCGACTTTTTGTTGTTAATATTGTTGAATAAACTCGACTTTTGTGTAAATACGTTTAGTTTGTGTTTATTTGTGTTTTTGTGTACATAGGATACTGTTTGATGTTTTTCCATTCATTTTGTAGGTATTGATGCGTATTTGGAGCATGAGCAATAAAGTGTCAAAGACACGGCTTCAAACACGTGATTTTGAGCAACTCGTCAATGAATAAGGCTCAAAATCAAAGAATAAAAAATCATAAATTTGGTTGATATTTTGTCATTATTATAAGGATCATTGAATAAGCTTTCCAATGCTTCAAACCGGGGGCAAATCGGAGTTATGGTTCAAAAGTTATGGCTGAAATAGTGCAGAATATTGTGTTGGTTTTTGAACTTACTGTCAAATGTCGCCAGGCCGTGCTTTTTGGTTGCCGGGCGAGACTGACAGTCAGAAATGCGTATTTAGGGCCAAAACACATTTTTTTTAGGTTATATTTTGGGTATTTTTGGTCCCAATTCATCAAACCTCCATTTTTGGTCTTGAGAAGCTATAAAATAACATTGGAAATTGCATCTTGTTGATCCGTAGTCAAATTTCTCATCAATCGGCACTGACAATTTGTGAGATGTTTGGTTTTTCTCCATTTCTTCTCTATCTATTTCTCTATTTGTTGTGCATGTTTGTATATTTACTTTGAACATATGTATATTTGTTGATCATAGTGTTGTATAAAGCTTGATTTAAAAATCAATCTTGATGTCTTCTTTAATCTTTTTGCTTTATGTTTGGATTTGGGTTGTTATAGACATATACCTCACAAATATTGATTAAGTATGGACATCTATTAGTTTCTAGATTCTAGAGATAGATTTAGAGCTAATATTCACTTTGGGTGCTAAAGCTTATTGCCTATGTGTTGTTGTAGCATGCAAAACATTGTCGATATAGTAACACGGTTGGTCTCGCGACTTGGCGTTAGACATAACCTTCATTGTGGGTACATCTCGTGGTGTCCGTGATGATTTTAACAAGTACAGTAGGTTGAGTGAAATTGATCAATGGGTTTAAGTTTGTGACGAGTAGTGTAAATTCCTGCCTGTTAAGTTCTCCTTTCTATTTAATGTATTTATTTTCTTGTCAATAGTTTTTACCCTTTCCTTACAAACAAACCCATTTAAAACCAAACTCATAAACGCGATAATTTGTCGAACGACAATTCAATAACCAATCTCTATGGACACGATAAATTCCCGGATAAATATTTCCAAAAATTTTATTGCTTGCCGTTACACCGCTTTCAACAAAATGGCGTCGTTGCCAGGGATTAGTTCTATTGTTTTCGCATTGCGATAATTCTTTTGTTTTTAATTTTTGTAATTAATGTATATGTTGTATAGAAATTGTACATTAACTTGTATATGATATTTGTGCATATATGTGTTTTCACGTATTGTTATGAATTGTCTCGTTTTCGTAACATTTGTTGTGTGATTGTTAGGACACTTTCTTTAGGTTTGCACGGTGTGACAATACCATGGCATGATGAGAGGAAGTTACTAGCTCGCACAATAAAGGCGTCGAGCTTACGACGTAAAATAAGCATGTTTGTATTTGTTTATGTGTGTGGTGATTTGTGCTTTAACAAGTTAAAACAAGGAAATATTCTGAATTTTAAATCTTCACTTTTCAACTTGTTAATTTATTTTCACCCGGTTTTCGTATCGTTATTTGTATTTATTTTGTTATGTCAATTTGTGTTTTCCGAAAGCTTGTCGTGTTTAGCTTTAGGAGTTATGTTCGTTGTATATATTGTAAATTTTGTAAATTGAAATTTTGTAGGAGTATTATTTTTCTAATTTTTTGTTGTTGTTTGCACTCAAGTTTTGGTCCGGTAACTTGTAGAATATTGAGGTGATTTGTCAAGTTTGATCGTTTCGACTTGTGAATGCATGGTAATGATTTTGTTAAAGTTTTGTACACATTCGAGGTATATGTTTATCACTTTCTATACTTTAGCATATTCATGATACTTAGACTTTATACAATTTTTATGTCATTCATTCTTTTGTATACTTGTTCATTTATGAATTACTTTAGTTCCCACCCTTTTTGTGAGGTAGCTTTCCATTGTTCACATATGATGGAGACTATAATTCTTATTTTAACTGGATTTTATTATACTTAATCTTTTGTTTGTGTTGATTGTATGAAAGTTTGGACATGATCAAGGCATTTTTGTTTTATTTTGAGCATAACTACCTAGTCAAATAGTCAATTCACCTTGTGAGTGTGTGATCATTAGTAACCCCTTTGAGCTTTTTGCCGATATCCATATGTTGTATTTTCTAAATGCTTGTTGTAACTCGGTGGGAGAACTGACTTGGTCATTTTGCGTTTGATCGCAATTGTGCGGATAGCAAGAGTCGTCGCCGACTTTTCTTTTATCCAAAAGGAAAGGCTAAAAAGAACAGGAAAGACCTTTAGAGATGTTTTCTTGAGTTCGGGTGGTAGATTATGAAAAGGGAAGGTATTAGCACCTTTCCATCCATAGTTATCTACGGGCTCTTAGTTGCTTTCTAGATCACTTGCTTTTGTTTGAAAGTGTGCTTGTGATGTGGGTTTTAAAAGTATTTTGAAAACGTCTTGGTAATGGTTCTCGTTTCTATAAGAACACGTACAAAGTGTTGTTTCAAAAATAGTTCAAAGAGGTATTTGTGGAATGTGTTTTTGAAAGTTATTTTAAAAATGTGTATTTGTAATGGCTCTCGTTTCTATAAGAACGCGTACAAAGTGTTTTCTTTTGAAAATGTTTCAAAATGAGAGTGTTGGTGTATAAAATTTTTTTGTTGTGAGCAAGCGAGCAACTAGGAGCGAATCTACCTACTCAAAAGGTCTTAAATGTTCTTTTCCTCCTCCTTTAGATGTGGCTATCTTACCATTGATTTGGTAAGAAGCCCCATGGTTGGATGTGAAGGGACAGGCGTGGGTCAATCATACAGTCATAGAAGGCAACTTGTGAGACGCTTTAGCAATTTTTCGTAAGGGACTAGATCGTTTTATCAAAGGCAAAGTCGAGGGACATCGAGAGACTACGAGCTTTTTTATCGAAGGGTCTTTGCTAAAGCGTCCCATATTCGAGGGACATGACTGTGTTTCCGAGGCAACAAGCGAGGTTACCCTAGAGGTGCGCGTGTGAAAAGTGTGTTCGATTCAAGTTAATTTGTCTTTGATTAAGTTTATCTAGCGATTGATTTTAAATCTTGCCATGCACACCTAATTACTATACAGTATAAGGAAAATAATAAATTGTGGAAATTAGAATTCTATGCTATTACAGAGCTTTCGGGAGTGGGGATACAAATTCACAAATGGGGATGGATCAATGCGATTAAAAGTCCAAAATAGGCAATCAATACAACCAAATCGAATCGAGCAATTAATTGAAACTACAACAAATCTATGAAATAAAAATTAATTAACAAAGTATAGAAAATTCTTGATATTTTTGTTTGTGAAAAGTTTTTGAAAGAAAAAATAAAATTCTATTCTATTAAAGAAAATAATTAACTAAAGAAATTAAATCAAATGTATACATATTTTTTTTATCTTTTTTAGTATTTTTTATTATGAAGAAATTAAACAAACAATTTAAGACTAAAGGAAAAAAGTTAATTAATAAAAATTATTTACAAATTAAAATTTAGAACTAAGCTAATTAAGAAAATTATCTAACAAAATTTCATGAGTTATTAAATTAGTAAAACAAATAAAGTCAAACTAACAAAACAAAGTAGAAGGGTGGTGTTAAACTGAATATGGGGGTATGAAGGCAAGTTGGGCTTGGGGTAAGGTCCAATTGTTTCACCCAATCCAAAAACAGAAAAATAGAAGAAAAAAAGGTAGGAAAATATCTCCTAGGGGTGTCGAACCCGGGATCCCCGGTTTGTTAGAAGTATGCTTTGCCAACAGTACTGAATTGCTTATTTGTTATTATTATTAAACTACTAATACAAAAGGGAATGATGAGGTAGCGGATTGGGTTAGGAGGCCCATTGGGCTGACCCGGTCTAGAATTGGACAATGAAGGTTTTTGAAAACCTTAGGGTATTGAAGCGCGCCGCTGGGAGTTAAGTCTTGGAAAGGGAAAAGTTAAATTAATTATTGTTATTGTTTGGGGAAGGTAAAAAAAACATATTAAATTATTTTTTCAATAAAACTCTTTTTAACATAAAAAGAAAATCAAAAGGAATTCTCTGCTGTCATAAACCTCCATCTCTTTTCCTGTTCTCTATGCTTTACTGTGAAAGAACAAAAAAATGCCTTCTCCAACCTATTCACAAATTTCCACCTTCAAAAGCTCTGGATTCTTCTTCGCGGGTATGTGGTTTGCGACATCAAGGATTTGGAAGGTGGAATCTCTGTGTCTGCATCCTGATCTCGTTTGGTTCTGATCGAGTTTGAAGGTTGAGATGAAGGGCTTGTGATATGCGATGTTGGTATTTGGAGGACGAGAGATCGTTGTGTTGTTGTTCTGGCGGAGAGGAGTGGAAAAAGGAGATCGGTGGATGATGGTGTTGAGAGAATGGTTTGATGGTGATTCGGATATGATGAAGGGCGATGTGGTTGAAGAGGTGATGGAGATGGGTAATTTTTGTAAGTGTTAGGAAGAGAGAAGGGATGCGGAAGAGTTGACGAAATAAGCGGAGGGGTAGGTGTGAGGCATTGGAAGAAGAGAGTTACTATGATGTGAGGAAGTGAAGGTGTGAAGATTTCAAAGAGTTTTCTGGTAATTTCTCTCTGAATTTGGTTCTTTTGTTTTCTCTTTGAATATTGTGAATGAAAATCGTGATCTTAGTTATGTATTTGAATCGTGATTTGGTTGTGAAAATTGCATGGTGAATATTGTGCAGGCTGGTGAAATGAATCGTGGTTAGAGAGGATCTGAGAGAGTGTGGCGATTTCTGAGAGATTTTGAGGTTTATTTATGGTTGAAAAAAGAGGATTCAAATGTATTTCTATTTTTTTATTTGTTTGAACATAATTTTTTTTAGTATTTTCTTTTAACAACTAACAATAACGGCAAACAGCAGTATAAACAATAAAAGAACAACAACAGATCAAGGCAATACAAAGCAGCATCATATGTATAAGACGAGAATGAGAGGCTTACAATATTGGAGCAAGTCCGATGATTCTGACTCTGATGATAAATCGAGAAAACCCAAGGTAAAAATTGCTCCTTAATTTCTTCTCCTTCTTCTGAAAAATTGTTGAATCTTTTGTGATCTCTTTGAGTTTCCTATGCTTTTGAATTTGAAGTTTGTGAACTGTCTTGCAGATTAAAATAGAGGTTTAGAGTGTATTATTCTCAGTGTTGGTTTTTTGATGTTTTGTTTGCCCGGCTGATGGATAAAAAACCTCCCCTTACTGTTATGATCTCTCTTTTATTTATATTAAAACAAAATGGAAAAATAGGGGGGAAATATGAGAGGTTTGAACAATTTTGGCTACTGTTTTATTGCTTTGTGGCTGCAGTTTTTGTTTTGCCAACTTTGTGCAAGTGTTGGGCTACTTTGGACAAGTTTTGATCCGGGTTTAATAGAGCTATTGTGCAGCTGGTTTTGGACTGATTAGGGACTGATTTATGCAGGTTGTTTAGACTGTTGTACAGGCTAGGTGATATTTGTCAATTTCTCTTTCCCTCTTCATCTTTCTATGATGCAAAACTATTTTGCTTTTTTTTGAAATTTTCTGAAGGGTTTGCATTTTAGGAAAATGATGCATAGGTCTTTGCTAGTTATTTGATAGCTTTCCATTTTTGAATTGTTGTTGTTGTTCTTGGTTTTTGCTTTGTTGTTTTGCTTTTGTTTATGCTGCATTTGGGCAGTTTGCTGGTTTTTGTTGCTGTCTTGTTGCAGGCTGTTGTTTTGCTTGCTTACTGTTTTGTGTGTAGCTTTGCATTTTTTGTTGTTGTCTTGTTGCAGGCTGCTGTTTTACAGTTACATTTTTTTGCACTGTTATTCTTTTCCCTATTTGTGAACCAAAATAAATCCACACTTTTTTGTGATTTGCAAAAGTGGGAGGAGATAAACCATGATAAAAGAAACCCTTTTAATTTCTAATTCCAAAATGCAAACTCTAATGATGAGATAGAAAAATTCTTTGAAAATTCTTATTCCTTGCTTCAAACATGAATTGTTCACTAACCATTTCTCTCTTTCTTTGTTATATGCACGAGCAAAATGGACAATGGGGAGAATCGGTGAAGAGTGACCTGAAGTATTTGATGAAGACTTGAAGATGAAGAAATTCCCTTGTAGCTTAGTATTTTTTGTAACATTGTGAATCTTGTAGTTTGAATTTTGAGGTTTAGAAACTTGTAAAGTGTATTCCAATTCACTTGTAAATTTAAACAATGAATTCTGATTCACTTTGTAAACTTAAATAATGAAGCTTTATTGTAAACTTGCATTCTTGATTCACCTTGAATTTGTTTCTACAAAACTTGCAAAACTTGAATATTCCTTGATACAATTTAAATTATGAACATAATTTGGATTCTTCTTTGTGGCCTATAAACTTAAAATGCCTCTTGAGAGAAGAGTGAGACTCGAATCTTTGAAACATGCCTTGAATAATGCTTTATATTTTCTTGTAGGATTGAGTCATGAATTCTTGAAAGCTTGAAATAGATGTCTTGAATTTGGAATTGGAATTGATGTTGCCCTTGTGATTGATTTGAAAGAAAGGTTATAAATTTGAATGAAGATGAATGAAGTTGATGAATGTCTTGCCTTGAATTTGAAACAATTCTCCTGAATGAATTTTTTTTCCAAATATATCAAACTTGCGCCATAAGCATATTGATCCAATGATCGTTATCGTTCAAACACAAAAGATTTGAAGTATGAATGACAAACTATCCATGGACCTTCAAACTCAAACTCTTGTTTCAATGAGTTATCTCAACATAATGATCAACATCTAGAGATTAATAACATTCTAAAGTCAAGAAATTCCTATAAAATTTCAATAAATTTCATGGTCTTCAAGCGCATTTTGTCTTCGATCGTTGAAGCAATCTCATAGATAATGCTATTTGTGATACTTCGCAAAAAGAATCGCTTCAGAACATTTAACATTGAAGAAGTTATGAGCCTCGAAAATTGGACAAGAGTTTCTTGTGATTAGGCCAAATTTGCAAAATGACCTCTAAAGTATTCGAATTTTTTTGATGATCTTTCGCACGTAACCAGCTCTTGACTTGTAAAGAGAAGTTAGAGATGACGTCAAGGAGAGTCATAGACAAAAAGAACTGTTTAAAAATATCGATTAATGAAGAAGTTATAATTGTTTGAACTTGATCTCGCAAAGGTCGACTTTTGGGTCAATGGAGTATTTTCAGTCATTTGAACCATTGACTGAGCAAACTTGAAATGCGAGGTTTGAAACTTGGCAAGAACATCCTTGAGGAGACATGAAGATCTATGAAGACCATTTGAAACCTTGGAGACTCAATTTTATTTTGGAAATAACAAACCCTAATTGTTGACTTACTGCCTAGGAAGAGAATATGTCTGATCAACTTTTGAGCCAAATTGAGTATTCGAGAAACCCTAGGATAGTATCTTCCATGAAAAATAGGAGGGAAAATTTTAGAGTACAACACTTGACTATGAGTGTTTAGTTTCCCTTTTTGCATGGATGTTGATTTGTTGTTTTCTTGAACCCTCAACCATTGTTTTGGTTTGAATTTTTACCTTGCCTTAGAAAGTAGAGAGTATTCACTTTAATGTATGGTTTAATTCAAGTTGGGGAGAAAAATGATTGTGTATTTATTGATTGATTTCTATGAGGTTGAAAAAGAAAAAGAAAAAGAAAGAAAGGAAAAAAATGTGAAAAAGAAGTGATAGAAAAAGAAAGGAAAAAATTGAAAAAGCTTTGAAAAAGAAAAACAAAAAGAGTATGGAATAATGTTTTGTTGAATAAGTGATGTGTGTTGGTTTGAAATTTGGGATGAAGAAGAAGTTTAATTGAAATTCTATTGTTTGAAACTTTGTGGAAGTAATTACTCCCTTAGGTTTAGGCAAGTTTTTGTTTTGATTAGCTTTAGGATTTATCCCTTGTTTGTTAACCAAGCCACATTACAACCTTGAAAAGCCATTGAGATTCTTGCTTTTATATTTTCAATGTAAATTTTTGGATGAATTCATAATTTAGTCTATTGTTTGCAAAATTGTTGGATGAGTGAAAATACCCTATTTTTTGTGTTTTTCATCTACCGATGATTGTGTTTGCTAGGTGCGATTCATTTGTGAATTAGTATTGTTTTAGAATGTTTGACGTAATTTTTGTATTTAGCATTTGTTTAGTGTTTATATTATAGTCGTAGTTTAGTGGTAAGTGTTTACTTTGTGTGTATTGTTTTTCATTTGAACCACTGCATTTGTTTTCCGTTTTCAAAACCTGTTGATTCTTTGATTTATCGTTCTTTGTTCTTTGGGTCATTTGATCTTTGTTTGAGGACAAACAATAGTTCAAGTTGTGGAGAATTTGATAAGTGCAAATTGTAGCTATTTTTGTATATACTTTTTGTTGCACTTATAGACTTTTTGTTGTTTATATCATTGAATAAACCTGACTTTCGTGTAAATACGTTTAGTTTGTGTTTATTTGTGTTTTTGTGTACATAGGATACCATTTGGTATTTTTCCATTCATTTTGTAGGTATTGATGCATATTTAGAGCATGAACAATAAAGTGTCGAAGACACGACTTCAAATGCGCGATTTTGAGCCACTCGCCAATGAATAAGGCTCAAAATCAAAGAATAATAAATCATCAATTTAGTTGATATTTTTCATTGTTAGAAGGAGCATTTAATAAGCTTTCCAATGCTTTGAACCGAATGCAAATCAGAGTTACAGTTAAAAAGTTATGGCTTAAATAGTGCAAAATGATGTGCTGGTTTTTGAACTTACTGCCAGTTGTCGCTGGGCGATGCTTTTTCGTCGCCGGGCGATACTGGACAATCAGAAATGCGTATTTATGGCCAAAAACACATTTTTTTAGGTTATGTTTTGGGTATTTTTGGTTCCAATTCATCAAACCTCCATTTTTGGTCTTGAGAAGCTATAAAACAACATTGGAACTTGTATCTTGATGATTCGGAGTCGGATTTCTCATCAATCGGCGCTGACAATCTCTGAGATATTTGGTTTTTCTATTTATTCTCTATGTATTTCTCTATTTGTTTGGTATGTTTGTATATTTACTTTGGATATATGTATACTTTTTTATCATGGTGTTGTATAAAACTTGCTTTACAAATCAATCTTGATGTCTTTTTTGATCTTTTTGCTTTATATTTGGATTTGAGTTGTTATAGACATATACCTCACAAATCTTGACTAAGGATGGATATCTATTAGCTTCTAGATTCTAGAGATAGATTTATGGCTAATATTCACTTTGGGTGCTAAAGCTTAATGCCTTCATATTATTGTAGCGCGTAAGACATTGCCGATAGAGTAACATGGTTGGTCTCGCGACTTGGCGTTAGACATAACCTTCATTGTGGGTACAACTCATGGTGTCCGTGATGATTTTGACGAATACAGTAGGTTGAGTGCAATTGATCAATAGGTTTAAGTTTGTAACGAGTAGTGTAAATTCGTGCCTGTTAGGTTCTCCTTTCTATTTAATGTATTTATTTTCTTGTCAATAGTATTTACCCTTTCCTTACAAACAAACCCATTTAAAACCAAACTCATAAATGCGAGAATTTATCGAACAAAAATTCAATAATCAACCTCTATGGACACAATAAATTCCCGGATAAATATTTCCAAAAATTTTGTTGCTTGCCGGTACACCGCTTTCAACAGGCTTTAGACATCATAGCATATCTTCTAGACTGGGAATCTATCTTAGTCTCTGCAGAATTTAATGGGAATATATTTCAAGCTTTTTCCATAGTATAATTCTCCTTAATCTTATTATTGCTTTCCTTAGGCTTTTCCACTGGTTTTTCACTACCAGTTGTTATAACATCTTTATGCTTTTCAGTGGGAAGTCCTAGTGGCGTTTGTGCAAGCAGTGGGATTTTTGTCTCTAATTCCTTGTTGCTAGTTACTAAAGATTCGACCATAGTGTTCAGCTGCCTAAGGGTTTCTTTGACATGGAAAAGTTGGTTTCTAAATTCCTTATTCTGGATGGTTTGTGTTGCCACAAATATTCATATTATAGATTCTAGTCTAGAGAGATTTTCATATTAACGAAGTTCTCTACTAATATTTCAAGGTTTGATATTTAAGGATATTGTGCTCCCTCAAATTACTTATAGTGGTAATTGTAGGAAAAGTTTGGGTAATCCATCTAAACGTGTGCCTTAATCTAGACGGTGTAACAACGGGGTTATGATATTTGATGTAATTGGTCCCTAGAAATGGCGCCAAAAACTTGATGGTGAGTTTTTGCAAGTGCACAAAAAATATCAGAGTGATATAACGAGTGTCGAAACCACAGAGACCTAATAGTCAAGCTATTAATATCTATTGCTATGATGTTTATCTAAGTTGAATAAAAATAATTGTTTGGATTGTGAAAACAGAATAAAATAATGAACTTGAACTAATGTGGATCTCATCAATTCGTTGATACTCTTATTGTTCCTAAATTGAACTACCTATGGGACAATATCTTCCTCTTTGAAAAAGAACTAATTAAAAAAGAATTATCGATGTCGCGTAATCGGAACCAGATTTTACTCTCTAATTTATATTGTTTGTTGTCACGTGCCCAGCGTGCTTTTGCTTTAAAGAAGTAAATACCTTTTTTAGAAATAAGTTTCTTTTACTCAGATCAAAAGTAGTTTTGATTGGAAATTTAGATTTCAAAGGGTTCTTGGCGTTTTCTCGGTCAACCATACTTTAAACTCATAAACGCGTCCGAAAATAGGTTTAAAATGCTTTCTAAAAAAAACTAACTTTCCTAATTAATTAACAAAGATCTTTCGCAATATTTATCAATTAAAAACTAAACAACATTGATCTTTTGTACCAGACGACTTTCGATCTTACCCGGCATATAAATGGTTCTACTTTCATAGCAACTGAATGAATTAAATTTAGAAAATTTATTATAAAATCAAAACAGTCCCAATAATTATTTCTCAGAGAACAACAATTTAGAGTGTTGTCGAATCGACGGTGCTCACAATCCAACGATTATAATTTAGTTAGACATGGTTATAACATATGACAAAATGATTGATTTGATTATGGAATAAAATACAGTAGGCATAGAAAGTAAAGTTAAAAACATGCAATTGATAGAAATTAAATTAAAGCGAATAAAGTGCAGATAAAATAAAGAGACGATAGAATAAAGTAATGCGATTAAATAAATTGATAAAAACTTGTTCCAAAGAGACGGTAATCTGGTACAAGAATTAAATCAATGGAAATACTTGAATGCGGGAAATAAAATAGTGGCAAGATTAAACTTCTACAAAGGTTTGCTCCAAACTCGATACAGACTCAATCTACAGTCTTATAACCCTCCGATTTGAAGAGTTAAAGCTTACAAAATTCAATAGTATTTGACTTAATTTTATACTAAGCTTGGATGAATGAAAAATTGAAACTAAAGACCTATTTATAGAGTTCTAAAACCTAAAATATCAAGTGGGCAGTTGCTGGATTCATGGGAGAGATTTTAGGAGAGAATGGGAAGAGTTAGAGACCAAGTAAAGCTCAAAATGTAATTGCTGCCTATTTCAACATGTGGCGACCGCCACACCTATCATGGCGAATGCCATGCTCCAAATGTGGCTTTGACTTGGTCTTTGTGACGGTTATCACGTGGACCACTCATGGCCACCTTTGTGATGAACGCCGTGGTGGCCACCTTGAGTGTAAAATGTCCTTTTATCGTCTGTTTTTCGCCCGAATTACTTCATTTCTCTACGGCTCTCATTTGGTCAAATATATGAAATACAGACAAAACACCAACATAATACATGAAACAGAAATAAAATAACAATAAAACATATCAAAATTGAGCCAAATATATAGTGTGTTTTGTGTTATCATTAGAGCTAAGATTCGTACCTTGTCACTCCTGATAAGTTTTCACTAAGGTTTTTAACTATGACTGTAGTGAAATTTATTTTTGTAAATACAAAAAAAAACTGAAAGATGAGTCATTACCACGGTTAACATAAATTTCATTGTAATATTGTGTTACGAAAGGTCTATTTTGTAGTAGTGTCACTTTTGGGGTGAGTATGGTTTCTACAAACTTGGGGGCTTGATAGGAAAAGTGTTTATCATAGATCCCTCAATAATCCATATGTTGGAATAGAATTGGTTTGTACCATATACCTAAGGTTTTGATGATAATAAAGTATTTAAAGAAAAATTGGATATATTAATAGTTGTTCAAGTGTGCGAGAACAGAGATTAAAATTTGTGATACAAGTTAAGTTTTGGAACTAAAAATTGAACATTAAAGAGGATCTTGAAGATCCCAAATCTGAATGATCAAAACCTAAGTATGAGACTTTAAAGGAGGTCAACTTCTGAAGACCAATACTCTGAATAAGTCAACCTCTAAAGATCTAGACTCTAAAGACTCTAACTCTAAAGTTGGTGAACACAAAGATCAAGAAGACTCTGAAAGGTCACTATTAGACTCAGAGGTCATTTTGTCTTCTTCTGATCACGTGCAGAACCAAACAAAAATCTACACATACGACAAGGGTGAAACAAATAATTCCTTTTGGAGCAAAGGATTTTCAAATTTATTTTGAAATGAATTAACCATATTAAGTAACATTTCAACGTCTCTAATCAAAGGTTCTCAAAGACTCACTTGTGTATGAAGTCTTCTTCAATGACTCTTTTCATGCTCTCTATATAAATAGTTGAAGTCTTGAAGAATCTAACAACGTACTATTAACAATCAAAGAGTTGTTACTCTGTCAAATAAAAAACACTAGTTTAACTTAAAATTTCTTAAAACTTGTATATCATAGAAATTCTTAAGTCTTAAGAGTCTTTTTTTATTGTATTTTTGTTTACACCTCTCATTGTATATCAAGTGTAGTAGTCAAACAATCTTTTATTTGTAAGTTAGATTGTTAGAAGTATCATTTTCCGCCCTTGACATATTCAAATAATCTTTCTTCTCGGTCTCATTTTCCACACATGACATATTCGAATAACCATCCTTTTTTAATTAGTGATTCAATTGTGTATTTAAGTTGGATACAATCATTCAAGTTATAGATGTGTCCTCTATAAAATTGGCAGTACTTTGACTTATCTGTCTAGCTGGTAGTTTCTCGGAAAAGGTAAGGAGGTAGAATCTCGACACTCAGTGTTGATGCATTCTTGGTAAATTTTATCCTGAAAAGTATTCAAAGGCATATATTTTTTGTATGAGTTGTACGCCCCCTATCAGTATCCTTTTTTTCAATGGGATTCCTTTCTTGCCATGCGATCGAAACTTGCATCAGTGGCCAAGGTAGGGTTGTCGAAGCGAGTATTCATATTTTTTCCAATGTCATGTATGGTTGGGCTAGGTTT
Organism: Vicia faba; assembly: GCA_948472305.1. Taxonomy (NCBI): domain Eukaryota; kingdom Viridiplantae; phylum Streptophyta; class Magnoliopsida; order Fabales; family Fabaceae; genus Vicia; species Vicia faba. The sequence goes on from OX451741.1 coordinate 794,243,216, forward strand.
AGCATCTCCTGAGTCATTTTTAACTTCTTATTTCCTAGGTTAGTGTGAAAAGGATGGTCATGGAGGATGCCATTTTCAAAGATCCAGCACTTGAGGGCTTCTTCGGCCCCCTCTACCTCTACCTCTACCACAACCTGAGTAAATTGATCAATATATGATCGTGGGCTCTCTTTCACTCCTTGAATGGTTCTACTCAAGGTTGTTATAATAATTGGTTTCCTTTTCTGGACAGTGAAGTGGGTGATAAGGCAATCGTAAAAATCCGCACATGACTCAATACAACCATCAGGAAGACTGTTGAACCACAATCTAGTTGGTTCAACCAAGGTTAATGCTAGTAACTTGCACATGGAAGCATCCATAACACTATAGTAGTCTATCCAGTCATTGACGAGTTGAATGTGTTCGTTGGGGTCTCCATTTCCATTGTTCTCTCTCAATTTGGGAGGTTTTTGCATTGACTTGGGAATCTTGCTTTCTAAGATTCGGGCTCACAAAGGATGCTTAGGTTTTACCATGCTCGACTGGTGTTCACCATGATTTGGGGACGGAGTGTGACTGCCTCGATCTCCACGCGGGTTTGGGAAGGAGGACTGTATTTTCCTCCTTTCAAACGGTCTTTAGGTTTCACAAATTTCATTTCCTTTGATGTGGTCGATTCTGGCCAGGAGGAATCGTATCTCTTAGATATGACCTCCTGAGCCGAGTTTTCCCAGGCTTGAGTGTGGTAGAGGCTTTCTTTCAAATAAAGGAATCTTTCCTTTATCACATTGGAGTTCTGATGTTAAATGATTTCATAGATACCATTGAGTAACTCATTTGTGCCTTGAGCGCCTAGGTTTTCTTCGAGGATTCCAAAACCATGCGATATCTTTGGTCGCTCAATAGAGAGAGAAGTTGGAACCCTAAATGGTGGAGCTTGGATAGTCCTCGTTCTTGGATGATAAAGGATTATATTTGTCCATGGATGAACGTCGACATTGAAATTCACTTCGCCTGGAGAAGGAGTGACATTTCTCCATTTGACATTTGACAATGTTATGACGGTAGAAGCCAGGGCGGCTTTGCATGCGGTAGAGGAACGAGTAGCTCTAGATCTAACCATTTCCACATATCAAAGAATTTAGAGACACATAGGATTGAAAATACATTAAATTGATATATTTCAAAAGGCGTGAGATTTGAATTGATCGGTTGTAACCAAATTTTATGCTTCATTTTCTAGATCTTCGTCCAGATGTCAAAGAGAACTCTACATTTGAAAGTTGAACGCGGAGGTATAGAGTCGTAAGAATGAGGGAATCAAAAGTCATTTTCACAGGCAACACCACTATCTTGTTCTTGAACTAGAAATGGAATAAGGTGTGGAAGTTGCGACAGAGTAATGCTTCTGATGCGACAGAACAAGAGTGTACCTGCAAGGTTAGTACTCTGATGCTCAAGTCAGTATGTCAAAGAGTATAGAGCATTAAAATTGTGTTTGAAACTTGTTATATGAAACGAATTCATTCCCTATATATAGGGGAGAGGAATAACGGTCTCACTATTTTTCATGCATGTAATTCGGAGGACCGTTGGATGTTCCTGAGGTGTAAATCTCCAACAGCGAGGTACATGATAATCTAGTAGTTAAGAGAAGATTCTAGAAGTTCGATTGAGTGACCGATTGATACGTTTTGGTCTAGAATGTTCTATCTCATGGTGGTCGGATAAAGGGAGATATGGTCGGTCCAAAATATGTTTTTTGTCTTAAATATCCTATATTTTCTCTCACTATTGTCGATGTGGGACTTAAGCACTCACACATTGTATAATATGACCCATCACACGATCCAACTATTTCTCCTCTATCAAGCAATACAAAACTTTGATATCACTTGTTGGGAAAACTAGGAATATAGGAGCTACAAAGGGACCAGGAAAATAAGATACTTTAACACCATATATTCACTCAAAACTTTAGGAAAATTAGTGTATGAGTATTATCTCTTATATATTCAACATTCCACTCCCTCATAAGGGTGAGTTTTCATATCCTATAAAGTATTCAACACAGGATCTAACTCTCGCTCTCTCACCAAGTTGAATCAAACTCTAATACCAATTGTTTGGGAGACTGGGGAATGTGAGAGCTACGACAGGACCCGAACAATAAGAGACATTAACACCACATATTTACCCAAAATTCTAAGACGATTGTTGTATAAAGTATTTCTCTTATATATCAAATGTTTTCTCTTTTTATAATTGATAAGGGACTTAATTACTCACACTTAAATTTTAGGCATAATTACTCCAGTGGTCCTTTAAGCTATTTTATGGTAACAGTTTGATTCTTTAAGTTTTTTTTGTAACAATTTGGTCCTTTAAATTTTTTTTATTGAATTAGAATCTAACTTTATGTTTTTTGGATGCTGCTTTATGTATTTAGGATGCTAATATATATATATATATATATATATATATATATATATATATATATATATATATATATATATATATATATATATATATATATATATATATATATATATATATATATATATATATATATATATATATATATATATATATATATATATATATATATATATATATATATATATATATATATATATATATATATATATATATATATATATATATATATATATATATATATATATATATATATATATATATATATATATTTTTGTTGCAACTATATGTTTTTTTGTTGATTGATTTAATATAAAATTGAAAAGAAAGAAAAAAAAGGTAAAAAAAAGAGTAAGTGTGCATATATTTCTCAATTTAAATGATCAAATTGTTTAAAAAAAAAAAAAGTAAGAGAATAATATTCATACACTATTACTGTAAAGTTTTTTTTACACATTTAATCAATAAAAAATCAATAATCTATTATATCATTAAAAAAAATTAAAACTAAAAATAAAATTTAATTAAATATATAATTGTGATTGATTGACAATATAACACTATTTTATTTTACTTCTTTTTTCAAAAAGTAAATATGGGTGCATTTTTCATCTGGAATTCGAATCTATTTGAAATGATTATTTTAAAAACGAACAATTGAGTATAATTTTTATTTTAGTAAATAAAAATAATCGTTCACGTTGAATTTTAACAAAACAATTGTATTTATTAAAAATAAAAATAATATCACTTTTAGAGGAAATGACAAGTGAATTCAATTATTAAAGTTATTTTCATTTTTATTTACACATTCACTATTCCTATCATAAATTAAACTTTCATTCCCATTTCAACCAAGAAACATAAAAAAATCGGAGCAACACAATAAACCAATATTTATTTGCTACTAAACATAAATATGCCAAAAAATATATCAAATTATTATTAGAGTTAAATATGTTAGGGGTTATTATAAATATGGTAACTTTTATTTTTAATTTTTTAATTTTTTTTTTAAACAATGATTCTCGTAAAAAAATCCATCTCTAAAATTAGTCGCTTCCGTTAGATTCCACTAACGAAGACTTGCATGTCATGCCCAAAGTGTTTTTTTGTGTGACACGTAGGATTATTGTTAAATAAATTATTTTGTTGTCACACTTAGAACCCTAATTTCGATCATTTCATTCTTCTTCCCTTTCAATCTCGTTCTTCTTCATACATCTTCGTTTGACATCGTGTTCTTCTTCTTCTTCTTCTTCATACCTCATCCCTATTTTTCATTTCGTATCATTCATCTTTGAGTTATTGTTCAGCACACCTTTCACAGCAAGATACTATGTCATCTTCATCAAGGAGGAGCAAATCAACATCATATTAATTCAGTGCAAATGTTTTCCCAATTTTTTTAAATCCTTCCACCACCAGTCACGTCTCTTGTGGCTTCCTCTTCATTGATAACCAAAGGATCATCATCCTTTTTTTCAAGGCCGCATACTTCCTTTGTTTAGAGTGTCCTTAGCCAGTCACCTGTCATTTTGCACCACTCACAGTAGCAATTTTATTGAGTTTGGTCTTTTGTTTTGAAGTCTTGACCTGGGCAAAACAATAAGTCTTAAGAAAAATGAATAAAAATTGAGTAAAAGCTTTGTTAATGATACTTTAATACTCATTGGTTAACTGCAAGTTAGCTTTGTTGAAGATGATCATGGGACTTTGAAAGGTTTGTTTTTGCAAACTTTTGGAGTTTTACCAAAGAAAGTCTTGACACTTGGCTTTAAAGGTGATTTGTCAATACTCAAAGGTTGAACATCCAATACATCATCATCCTTCAGTATTGCAGTCAATGTGTAAGCATCTATACCACAGTACTTTAATAAAGAAGATTATGAATCATTGTTGAGAGTTGGTGATTTTGGCTCAGTATTAACGAGTGCATTTAGTTAAGCATTGACCGGTACTTATGGTTTAGTATTGTCTGGTGCATTAAGAACATTGTCTTTTTATCCTTACATACCGCCCTACATCTGTTGGCATCATTTTTTTTCAAATCTCACATCCCTACCATTCAAAACATTATGCTCTAGTATGGCATCTTTAAATTGTCTCAATGAACAAAACTTCATTCCAACCTTGAAAACAAAATCCTTACTTAGAGCATATTTTGCTTTGAACCTGATTACACGTGACCTTTCATCACAATTGTCATCATCATCATCACTATCCAGTTCATCAGTCATGTAGACATCCTCAATGACATGTGTCTTGCCCATCTCTTCTATGATAAACATGGTCTTGACTGGTTCACTTGGGACATCACTATTTGCAACAGTTTCAATTATAGGTTCACCATCAACACCTGCACCAACCCTTTCATCAAACTCATTCATCCTCTCCTCTTCACTATCATCAGGGTCTTTTACAAAACAACCATTTGTGTAGAAAACTACCTTAAATGTAGCCATTTCTTGTACAGTTAATACACTTATGTTTAAAATTATTCAAATTACGTCAACCAAATACGATACGAGTTACAAATATGACTTATCTACAAATACAGCTACAACATTGTTGTCCTAAACAAAATAATGTCTCGTTATCTATCACTACCATTACAAAGTAAGCAACAAAGCAACATATATGGAATCACTGAATACAACTGATGTTGGACCACCCTTCCTTGACGTGAAAGTTGTTCTTGGGACCACACGAACGAAACTTTGTTCTTGGGACCACATGAAGCTTGATGAGCGCAGGCGAAGAATCGCTTTCTAGGGCTTCACTCGAGCTGAGAAATGTTATCTTTGTTTAATTTGTCAATATGGTTTGGTATTAAGAGATAAGCTGATGACGATATCAATATATCCACACTGGCAAACTAGAAATAAAAAAAATCCACGTGAGCAACTTAAAGACGTCACACGTAAATCTCTGTTATTGGAATTTAACGAGATGGACCAATTTTAAAGACGAAAAAGTTTGCGATAACTATTTTTTTTTTAAATTATAAAATTAAAATTAAAAGTTATAATATTTATAGAGACTAAATCTGTATCTACCCATTATTATATATCGAAGTAGAGTAATTGATATAGCTTTTGTTTTATTTTTTGAAGAAGTTATTCCTATAAGTTAGTTTAACCTACCAATCTGCATGGAGAGGGACCACAAGCGTCGTTAATTTTACATTTTATCATTCAACTAACCCGATTTCTTCTACAATCACGTTTTGTGTGACCCATCGTATTATTCTCTTTTTTCCCTATTTTACTACATGATATTGGAATCTTTAACATTTGTTTTTAAAATCTGTTAAAAAAATTCCCTAAAGTATAGTTCGATAAAAACAAATATTAATATTATTAAAATAAACATTTTGTTTTAAATTTAAATTTTATTATATGTGAATTTATTTATAGTGGTTATTGTTATTTTATTACACTGTTTTCACCTTTTCTTTATTATTAGACTAATATAAAAGATTGAGTCCTATAAAATTTGTAGGTCTTTCTATTAAGAGATACAAAAATAAAACAAGACAAGAAGTTTGTTATAGTACTTGTTATTTGAGACGTGAATGAATGATTTTGTGGTCCCAAGAATTCTTACAAATTGAAAAGAAAAAAAAATCTTTTTTTTTTCTTATTCCTATTTCTAACAATGATTCTTACTTTCAGTTTCATAAATATTTTCCTTTTTAAGTACCATAATCCTTCACACTTTATCTCACCACAAACTCTCTCATTTTGAGCTTTTTGGATTCACACTCAAACAAAGAGAGAAAAGGGTGAGAACAACAAATTCCACATTTTCACATTCTCCATTTCAAACTGTTTTTGGCGTTGTTTTTTCTTTCTAACAATCATAAGTAATTGCTTTCTTCTTTAAAGTTTAAATTTTTTTGAATTTGATACTGGAACAAACAACAACCTTCAAGAAAACAAGATTCAAATGATCAAATCTCAAACATAATTTATTCAGTTAAAAAAATGTATTTTTTTATGTTGATAGATTAATGGGGTTGAACTGTTTATTCTGTGTTTTATGTTGGTATTTTCCTTTGTGGTTATTATATATGCATTCACATTGTATGTTCTGTTTGATTATTTTTAAAATTTAGTGATTCTATTCATTTGTGTTAACTATTACAGATGAGTTCATGTTCAGGAGACAAGCAAAACATGCATGAACAAACTGGTTGCTTTGATCCCAACACAATGGATGAAGGTATTCAAAATTCTCTTAAAGATAATAACTTTTCTCAAACTCACCCAAATCAAATGGTTGAAGGTAATCATAATCATTCTGAGGAGGATTTCTCTTATCATAATCATAATCCACAGCACCTTGATAACCATTTGGGGCAAGAGGTATATCAGAACAACTCAACTTGGGACCCTAATGTTCATGAGTTACAAGGTATGGATTATGCTAATCACCAACAACAACACCAACTACATGAACAACAGTTTCAACAAATTGTTGAGCCGCAAAACCATAACCAAACCTACAATCCGTCGAACATACTCGACCCTCATTACACTTCACCTGATCTTTTAAACCTTCTTCATTTGCCTAGATGCTCAGCATCATCTTTCCTCACAAACCCGAATCAAAAACCGCCAAATTTTCATAACTCAATGAGTTTTCTTGGAGATCTTCCGATGGGTTCATCGGACAATACAAGTGGACCATCAGTTTTGTATGATCCTCTATTTCCTTTGAACCTTCCTCCACAGCCACCGGCCCTCAGAGAGTTGTTTCAATCTCTGCCTCGCGGCTATAGTATGCCGACTAGCTCGAGGAACGGTTCTCTTTTCGGTGGAGGCGATGAGATGGAAGGAGATGGAGACATGGGAGTGCTGGAATTCAATAGGGTTGCTGCTAATGTTAGCAAAGGAAGAGGAGGAAAAGCTACAAAACATTTTGCAACAGAGAAACAAAGAAGAGAGCAATTGAATGGAAAGTACAAAATCTTGAGGGGTCTCATCCCAAATCCCACCAAGGTAAAACAACAATCTATGAACTTTTTTTAAGCTCTATTTGATGACTATGATTGAAATTCTTTTTGAATCTCTATTTGAAAACCATGATTGAGATGATTAGTTAATGGTTAGTTTTGGTGTAATGCAGGTTGATAGAGCATCAGTGGTTGGAGATGCTATTGAGTACATAAGAGAGCTGATTAGAACAGTGAATGAGCTGAAACTATTGGTGGAGAAGAAAAGACATGGGAAGGAAATGTGTAAGACACTTAAAGCTGAAGATGCGGCTGCAGAAAGCTGTAACATAAAGCCTTTTGGTGATCCAAATGGAAGCATAAGGACTTCATGGCTGCAGAGGAAATCTAAAGACAGTGAGGTTGATGTCCGGATTGTCGACGACGATGTTACAATCAAACTGTTTCAGAGGAAGAAAGTTAATTGTTTACTGTATGTCTCCAAGGTTCTGGATGAACTTCAGCTGGAGCTTCGCCATGTTGCAGGTGGACATGTCGGTGAATATTGCAGTTTCTTGTTCAACAGCAAGGTTTGTAAAATCAAGTAAATTCTGCATAGAGTTATTATTACATTGATTTGGTTATATGTTAAACTATGAGTTGTTTCACTTATGCAGGTAAGTGAAGGTTCATCAGTTTATGCAAGTGCTATAGCCAACAAGGTGATTGATGTTCTGGACACCCAATATGCTGCAGGAGTTCCATATCCAAGTAGACTGTAGTCAATATAAGAAACCAAATGTCTCTATTAATTGGTACTGAATGGAAAGATGCAATTTGGGAAAATAATTATAATAGTATTTCATAGGAAACATCTAGGAGATGCTAAAATTTATAAATTCAATAGTTTTTTAGTGTTTTTCTTATTGGTACTTTGTGTGTGGTTCATGACATATTTTCTTCAACTTTGATGCAAAATTATTGTCAGGATTTTTAATTTGGGATATTTAATACTAGTTTGATTTTGAACTATGCTATGTGCAATTGTGTCCTCTATTTACTTGCTCTTGTTTCTTCTTACATCTTGTTTTGCTATTTTAGTTTAGCTTTATGTAAGTTATTTTGTCTTTGCGGGTTAGTTGAGTCATACTTTACCTTTTCATGTTTTGGCAAATAACAACTTTGATTCATTGCTTTAAAGGAAATAACAAATCTTGCTGTTTCCATTTCTCTGAGAGATTTGATATTGATGTGAAATCAAATTAACAGCACTTTTAGTTTCTCTAAAATAGCTATTACATAATTTTGAAGCTCAATAATTTTTCTTAATTCTTACTTTAAAGTTAAAACTCAGTTTTTTATGAGATACTAAATTCAGTACATAAAAATATTTGAAAAGAAAATGAGAATTCAAGGATTATAAAAAGAAAGAAAATATTGACGGGACCAAATTTGTTTAATTTTAATACCCTATTTGATTATTAACTACTGTCAATACAGTAAACACCTATTCCCTTTCATTATGAAAAAGGGTTTTAAGGAAAAAATATCACCTCCAAGATAATAGGATAGAAAGGGAGAAATGAAAACAGAAAAACGGTCACAAAACTAGTTCTCCTATAAACTCCCTCAGGTGCAAGAAAACCATCTATGATTGTTAGTAATTACAGAAAAAATATCATTTCCGTGACTTCCAAGCTTTATTGATTTTGTTAACAACATACTTGGTAGCTTTTACCCCACCAACAGTCAGTAGGCCAGATATGGCCTGCCTTGCACTTGAAACCATAACCTTTCTCCTCAAAATTCTCTGCAAGCAATTAGCAGCCCCTTCTCTTGAGCTGATATTAGTATCATGCATGACTCTACCTGAAATCATAGCCCCTTTTTTTCTCAAAATATGGCACACATCCCTATTTTATAGGTCAAACATTATTGTTATCATTAAGTACCATCTAAAGATTCTAATCAATTTTTTAGTTTACTAATGGTAACTATTGGAGGATTATAAGGAACTGAAATAATATAACTCAGTATTATTTTACATTCTACAAGCATACCAGTTTGACTCGATTTCATTCCCTCTCTTTGATGCATGCCCATCTGGCTTCTGATTGATGGAGGAAGAGCGGAAACTAGAGAGCAAGCAATGGGTAAGTCATAATCCTGTTTTACAAAGTAAAAGAAGCTACTTTACTTGGTATGTCATAATCCTGTTTTACAAAGTAAAAGAAGCTACTTTACTTGGTATGTCATAATCCTGTTTTACAAAGTAAAAGAAGCTACTTTACTTGGTATGTCAACCCTAAAGATGCAACATTATTTCGTATATGTTGATATTTGTATGTAGAATAGTCCCACATCGATTATATAGTGTAATTAGTTGTAATCTCTCTATATATAATAAAGTCTCCGTAGTGCTTTCATAACACACGGTTTAACCTAAATGTCTCTTAGTCTCTCCTAATTCAATATGGTATCTAGAGCCTTCTAAGAGGCAATTCTTCGCCGTGTTTTACCCGGTTGACCCTGGACCTCTGCCAAGCACAGTCCACGAAAAAAAAAAAAAAAAAAATTTTTTTTTGGAGGACTACTGTTCACCGCCGCCGCTACTGTTCACAAAAAAAAAAAAAAAAAAATTTTCTTCGGAAAATCGCCTTCCTCCTCCGGTTCCAGATCCGCCCTAGGCTTTCGTTTTCGACTCACAGAAAGTCGTACTCTCGAAAAGTCGTACACTATGCAGACTTCACCTTTTCTTCAGAACCCTACGCCAAGCTACGAGGATTTTCTCAGGTGGTGTCAGACTAACCAGACCTCTGGTTCCACGACTTCGTTTGCACACACTGGTAATTCATCTGTTTGCGTCTCTCAATCATCTCCTCTTGGTCCTTGGGTCCTCGACTCTGGTGCGTCTGATCATGTTACCAGTAATAAAAATCTTTTCTCTTCCCTTTCTACCTCTGGTTTCTTACCGAGTATAACTGCCGCAAATGGTTCTCAAACCCGATCCCAAGGGATCGGTACTGTTCAAATTCTACCATCTCTCTTTGTTACTTCTGTCCTATATGTACCCAATTGCCCATTTAATCTACTGTCAGTCAGTCGTTTAACTCGTTCCCTTAATTGTTCTATCACTTTTACTAACAGTGATGTTATTCTGCAGGATCGAAGTTCGGGACAGACGATTGGCGTCGGATGTGAGTCTCAAGGCCTTTACTACTTCTCTACGTCATCTACCACATGCTCCACCACAAATTCTCCACTCATTATACATGCGCAGTTAGGTCATCCAAGTCTTCCCAAACTACAAAAGTTGGTGCCCAGTTTATCTAAATTATCCACTTTACAGTGTGAGTCTTGTCAATTAGGGAAACATACTCGTAGTCACTTTCCTGATCGAGTCAATAAACGGGCTGCGTCTCCTTTTGCTTTAGTTCACTCCGATGTTTGGGGTCCATCGCGTACTGTGTCTACTTTTGAGTCTAGGTATTTTGTAACATTTATTGATGATTTTTCACGTTGCACGTGGCTATTTTTAATGAAAAACAGATCTGAATTATTTTCTATTTTTGAACAATTTTATCGAGAAATAAGAACCCAATTTGGTTTGTCCATTCGTACCTTAAGAAGTGACAATGCTCGTGAATATTTATCCCAACAATTTCAAACTTTTATGTCATCCAATGGTATTCTACACCAAACATCTTGTCCTCATACACCTCAACAAAACGGGATAGCCGAACGCAAAAACCGGCATCTCGTAGAAACCACTCGGACTCTACTTCTCCATGGTAATATCCCTCTCAGATTTTGGGGGGATGCTGTGCTCACAGCGTGTTATCTCATAAATCGCATGCCCTCATCTGTCCTTAATAATAAAATCCCTCATTCAATCTTGTTTCCAAACTCTCCTCTTCATCCAATTCCTCCTCGAGTCTTCGGGTCTACATGTTTTGTGCATAATCTCTCCCCTGGTCTTGATAAACTATCAGCTCGATCACTAAAGTGTGTCTTTCTTGGTTATCATCGATCCAAAAAGGGTTATCGTTGCTACTCACACACTCTGCAACGATACCTGATATCGGCCGATGTTACCTTCTTCGAGTCTGTGCCATATTTTGCGTCCACCCAAGTCACTCCGGAACCCCTTCAGGAAAGTACTCCCACACCTCTTCCGGACGTCCCATTTCCCATTATTCCCCATCATTCTAGGGAACCTGTCCCACGAGAAACCCCTACGGTTGACCCCCCCACTTCTCGTCCACTTCAAACATATCAGCGTCGTAAACCAACGTCTGTCATACCTGTCCCTGAGGTCGTACATGTCCCTGAGGTCGTACATGTCCCTGAGGTCATTGTAGACTCTCCTCCGACGCTATCGCCATCACCGGATTCGATCCTGCAACCTGAGTCTGATCTTCCGATTGCCCTTCGCAAAGGTATACGTCAAACACGAAATCCTTCTCCACATTATATTGATTTATGCTATCATCGTCTTTCCCCTTTGCAGTATACTTGTTTGTCCTCTTTGTCTTCTGTTTCTATTCCTAAATCTCCAGGTGAAGCATTATCTCACCCTGAGTGGAGGCAAGCAATGATTGATGAAATGTGTGCTCTTCAAAGCAGTGGTACCTGGGAACTGGTTCCTCTACCCACTGGAAAATCTTTAGTAGGTTGTCGTTGGCTTTATACAGTGAAGGTTGGTCCAGATGGTAAGATTGATCGTTTTAAAGCTCGCTTGGTAGCCAAGGGATACACTCAGATTTTTGGGTTGGATTATAGTGATACCCTCTCGCCTGTAGCCAAGATGGCATCTGTTAGACTTCTTCTAGCCATTGCAGCCATTCGACACTGGCCTCTTCATCAACTTGACATCAAAAATGCATTTTTACATGGTGATCTTGAAGAGGAAGTATATATGGAGCAACCACCTGGGTTTGTTGCTCAGGGGGAGTCATCGAATATGGTTTGTAGGCTACACAGGTCTCTTTACGGTCTTAAGCAATCTCCGAGAGCTTGGTTTGGCAGATTCAGCACTGTAGTACAACAATTTAGTATGGTCCGTAGTGAAGCTGATCATTCTGTCTTTTATCGTCACTCAGTACAAGGGTGTATTTATCTTATTGTGTATGTAGATGATATTGTCATAACTGGTAGTGATGAGTCGGGAATACTCCAGTTGAAACAACATCTTTCAAATCAATTTCAAACAAAGGATCTTGGTAAACTCCGGTATTTCTTGGGTATTGAGGTAGCCCAATCTAAAGATGGTTTGGTGATTTCTCAGCGGAAATATGCTATGGATATTTTGGAAGAAACAGGTTTGTTGAACGCTAAACCAGTTGACACTCCTATGGATCCAAGTGTCAAACTACTACCCAATCAGGGGAAGCCTCTATCAGACTCGGGAAGGTATAGGAGATTGGTTGGAAAGTTGAATTATCTCACAGTCACTCGTCCAGACATTTCTTTTGCAGTCAGTGTGGTAAGCCAGTTCTTAAATTCCCCTTGTCAGGAACACATGGATGCTGTTATCCGGATTCTAAGATACATCAAATGTGCTCCAGGAAAAGGTTTAGTGTATGAAGATAAAGGACATACTCAGATAGTTGGATACTCTGATGCTGATTGGGCAGGGTCACCAATTGATAGACGATCCACCTCTGGGTACTGTGTACTTGTTGGAGGAAATCTTATATCCTGGAAAAGTAAGAAACAAAATGTAGTTGCAAGATCAAGCGCCGAGGCAGAGTATAGGGCCATGGCAATGGCAACATGTGAACTCATTTGGTTAAAACAGTTGCTCAAAGAACTTAAAATTGAAGAAGCAAGACCAATGACACTTGTATGTGATAATCAAGCTGCATTGCACATTGCTTCAAATCCAGTCTTCCATGAGAGGACCAAACATATTGAGATAGACTGTCACTTTGTCAGAGAGAAGATCGAATCCGGCGTCATCGTCACAAGCTTTGTCAACTCTAATGATCAATTGGCAGATGTGTTTACAAAATCTCTGCGAAGCCCCAGAACTAATTATATATGTGGCAAGCTTGGTGCATTTGACTTATATGCTCCAGCTTGAGGGGGAGTGTTGATATTTGTATGTAGAATAGTCCCACATCGATTATATAGTGTAATTAGTTGTAATCTCTCTATATATAATAAAGTCTCCGTAGTGCTTTCATAACACACGGTTTAACCTAAATGTCTCTTAGTCTCTCCTAATTCAATAGTATACAACTTGCCTTCTTCGGCAAGGTATTTGACTCAAATTCCATCAACAATTAAATAATACAACATAGCCATAAAAAATTAAATAGCAATCAAAAGGTGGAAACTAGAATATCTAAAAGCAGATGGAAAGCACAACATAGCAGGAAAACTTTGCTAATATTTTGTCCTTATTACAGATACTAATGAAAGAAAACGGCATCCTCATAACAAGATGAACACATCAACAGAAGAAAGCACAAGTTCATGTGTTACATCTCATAGGTTACACTTCATAGTGTTCATTAGGTTTCAATAAGATAGTTAACGCCAAGTCAGAGATAAAATACGCATATTAATACATAAAATATGCATGTATTTATCGCTCTTCCAAATTTTAAAAAATAAATGAATGGCTGATGTCTAAAGATCATAAAGATGTATTTTCTTATTAGCAGTGGATGAAAGTATTAATAACTTGTTACTCTCTCCGTTTCAAAATGACTGTCGTTTTAGCAAATAAATTGTTTCAAAATGACTGTCATTTTCACTTTTCAATGTAGTAATGATTACTATTTTTCCAATTGTGCCTTTTACTTTTTACTCTCTACACTAATTCCAATACATTAATAGGGTTAATTTTGTAAAAGTCTAATGTCTTATGACAACATTGCATTCCTTAATTTGTGTGCAAAAACCTTAAACGACAGTCATTTTGAAATGGAGGGAGTATCATTTAGCATTTGATGCTATGAACTTATGATCAAATTGTTGTAAACATATAGTTGCACATATAGCATTTGTATTTGAGCCTCTAAAAAAGTTCAAACTTGAAAAAAGATCAAGATATAATGAGTAAAGGAATTACAAGTTTGTTTGCAATAACTCATGGGTTGGTACTTTATTGAAGAGTCCAGGGCACAACAAAGCTAAATTCCTTCAAATGTGTGATTAAAGAAATGGAGAACTAATATCCAAAATATTTGGGGAATATATTTCTAATATAGGATGAGTTAACCAAAAGAACAGCTAATCAAATCAACGTAAGCTATTTCTTAATATTGTTAATCACTTTTTATGTTAATCATCCTAAATTGGAAATATTTTGGTAAAGAAATCCTATATTGTCGTTCTCCCAAAAACAAAACGAATACTAGCAAATAGTAAAGACCTGAGTGACGTGTATTTTGTGATCGACGGTTGATGAAAGTTTTAATAACTTCTTAGCTTCATATTCTTCAAGAAATGGCTTATACATCGAGTGGAATAGATCAAACTGCCCAGCTACAATTTTCTTCACCTAGACAGATTGTGAACAAGGGAACATTAGTGAAAATGTAAAGCAAAAATAGGATACATGTATTATTGATCTTGCTCCTTTCCACAAATATGCCACAAAGGCACAAACACAAACAGTTTTACAACAGGGCAAGCCGCCTGTCCTTAAGAGAGTGAGCCAGAACTTATGATCAAAGTGACAAGTAATGTTTGTAGGCATGTATACCTCTCACATGAGATGGTATCCGGTGGCTGTGGAGAATTCAAATATATTGGAGTCTGTTTAAAAGACAAACAATTTCATACCACAACCTTCAAAAGTAACAATCAAGGACTACCTTATTTTTATCCTCAGCAAATAACATGCGCACATCACCCATATATGAAAGACTACAAACTTTAGCATACAGATTTGCCTGCAGGGATACAGCAGCAAAATCATTTAAGTTTTCCAAGTTCCACCTCCCAAATAAATAAATTAAACAAGAAAGAAGTATACCTCTGTGAATTCTGATGGAAGCAAGAGAAGAGAAGCTGATAGTGCAGCTCGCAAGTTAACGGAATTGATAGTGCTTATGTCCAAATTATCAACAACAATTTGAACCTGAATATAAAATGAATAAAAAATGTAAGCAAAAAAGCAAGCCCCTGCCTGGGTTCAAATTATCAGGAAAATTAAGGACATGGAAACTATGAGATAATCATGGGATACAAATTTACTAAGCACTAGACAAGTGTTACATGAATCATGGTACAAAAATTGAATATACTTATTTAGCCATTTCAGAAAACTATATGTAGACCCATGGCCCATAATACACAGTTAGGATTTTTTTTGTATCTTCACTGATAGTTCAATGTCAAAGGATGCTGGCACTATTTTAAGAATAAGAGGCGAATGTTTGGGTAAGTTTAGAGTGATACTTCAACCATTTTGGGTCGCAACTATTCCCGAATAGTGCACTAGAGCTGCATAAAATTTGACCGACCACACAATATTTAAAAGTAACAAATGTATTATAAATCTTCATTGTTAATCATGAGAAATTATAACTCCACACAGATGGAAAAAAAATCAATATATTCTTTCATTCAGGGGTTATTTATTTGATATGAGAAAATTTAGAATCTCAAAGATACATTGGTCAATCGCTTAGCTCAGAAAATATGCTATAAATATGTCAGGTACCCAGGTCCTCCTCATAACAAGCTTCCCTAGGAGACCAGAATCACTATGCTATACAAATCCCTAAGGTAGCATCATTCATTTGGCGAGATTCGTGTTCAGCCTTTTAGTGCTTGAACATTTTCAAGGTTATACATGAGAAGTCCAAAATCTGCAAACCAAGAATGAAATGATTTTGCAACATGAAGAGGGGCAAAAATGGAAACATACTGGTTTCTGTAAACGACCACACAAGTAGAATTTCTCCCAATACTGCACATCTTGAAGTAAGTCATGCGTTCGAGCAACCCCGTACTTGAACATCTGCATACATTTACTTATAGATGAGAGACTCAATAAAAAAGTAGTCCTTGTTTAACAAACCAACCAAAATATGTTATTGTAGACAGCTAGAAGACATGCCAGCTTTCATAAATTGGAAGGATACATAGCAGAAATTGCATAAAGAGTCTAACTTACACACTACACCGAGTCAAAAAGTTGCTAATACCTTTCCATTCCAAGCAACAAAAGGGTTGAAATGTACCCCCACACCAATTCTATCTGCGACCTCAGTAATCTTACATGTTGAATCAAGATACGTGAGACATCGCCATTGTTTAATAAAACTCAATTCAGATATATAAAAATTAAATTAGTTAAATAGGTAAGTTGAGAACAAGTACCAGTCTCTCTCCGCCAAGGTGCGCCATCCATGATGCATAGTGATGTTTGTTCAATTTCAGATTCTTGATTGATGTCATAGCATGAAAAAGATAAGAAAATTAAAATAAAAAATAACCTCTGCAAGGCATTCAAATATAATCCAACTCATATAAGTGCATAACAAACACATCATGATAAATCAGTACCTCGGAATGCCATTGTTTGGGGTCAGACACGCCAAGAATAAAATCAATCATGGTTGTCTACAAAGCCAAAAACACAAAACTGAGAGAAAATAATAAAAACAAAATGAAAATAAAATGAATGGGTATGAAACAAAAAGGGGACCTTGTCATGGTTGGTTGGATGAAGAGATGACCCGTAAACGCATGCAAAATCAACAGGGGGGAGAACCTGAAGAAAACTTTGAAATGCTTCTGTATTATTATCCATATTAGTATCAATAATGCTGATGCATACTTGGTGCAGGTTCAACCTGAAATCAGCATAAAAAGGTTGTTAGTGTTGAGCATTGAAGCTCACTCACAGTATTTTTGTCCTCAAGACTTTATTTGTAGTTTGAAAAAGATCAAGAATGAGTGGGGAGTTTCTTCGAACAGTTTGAGTGCATGTGGTGTAAGTAAAGATAGAAAAGGGAACCTGTTTGGTTTCCCGTGGTGGGTTTTCACTTCGATTTCTTAAAGTGAAATCTGGGTTGTGCTCAATTCCAAGTCTTGTTTGATGGGTAATGGAGGCAGAGACACAGTGAAGAAGGAACAAAGAAGAGGGTATCTCGCGCTTCTTCTTTTTACTGATTGATTTTTTATGTTTTCTGTTTTAACAATGATTTTTTTTATATACTCGTATATTTACTTTGTTAGCTATGGTTTAATAACTAGATAATTACCACCAAATTTACTTTATTATCTTAACTAAAACATTTTTAATATTGTTATTTTTCCTCTAAAGTAATATAATAAAATAATATACTACTAAAACTATTTTGATATTCTTTAAATGAGGGGCTTAATTTTAAGGATAATATAGACAATTTGCAAGCATAATAATGACTAATAAAAATAATAATAATAATGATTAATAATAGTTCAATTTGACACGTGGTAGATTGACAGTGATGGACATAAATGTCTTTTCTATAGCATATATATTTGTAGAAGATTAAAAACAAAACATTAAACAAATTGATTCGTGTTATTAGAGAGTTTTTATGAACACTTTTGATTCGAGACACAAGAATAGAAGTATATGAGAAGAATTTACCTGCGAAGAATTTTCAATTTATTTTCTAGACTTTGTCTTGTTCAAGTTATGAATCCAGGTGTGGTTATGTTGATTGATTGTTGTTTTACTTGTGAAAACTGAAATCAAAACCGTAAAAACTTTGTAATCGAACAGAGTTAAAATAGAGAGATGATTATTGAAACAGGACTGTAATAAGCGACTTACAAAAGATAAAGAGTTTGGATCTGAGTTTTGAGGTTATGCAAACGAAATCGGAACTATGAAAACATGTTAAGGAATCGAGTAGCAAGACTGAACCGTGAGAATGAAAGCAGGATTGTTGTTGTTTGTTTTCACGAGATTTGGAAAGAACGGAGAGTGAGAGAGCGAGTTTGAGAACAAGGAGGGAAATATGAAAAGAGAAACAGAGATGAGAAGGAATCGACGGTGAACAAAGAGATGAAAAGGCAGGTATCGTGTGCTTTATTCTACATATCTTGTTTTTAATTCGTCATTCAGTAATTGATTTAATATTTTTTCTTTTTATCTTTTTCCTTCTTTAATAATTAGGGTTTGTGATGGACCTTACAACATCATTTAGGCTCATTCTTTGTTTTTATTTAAATTTTGTCTTTTCTTCTGATTATTATTTTATTAGGGAATATCTTAAACTACTAAAATATACATTTATGACGGGTCAACACTATTTAATTTGTATATTTTATATATATATATATATATATTTCTTAACTATCATTATATTATATTTATTTGCTATTTATAACAATATTGCACAACTATGTAAACACACGGGTAGATAATCAATTTTATATATGTGTGCGAAGTGTACTAGACCATATACTCATATTTTTCAACATAATTCCTATGTATATCTTAAACTACTACAACTTAATAAATTAAATCAAAATTATGTGATAATCATCATTTAAAGTTTTTTTCTCTTAATTCGTATATATTATTATATACATTTCTTAACCATAACTATATAATTTTTATTTAATATTTATATCGACTTTACGCGACCCGTGCGAACGAACAGGTCCTTTACTAGTTTTAATAACTAGTAATTACCGCCAAATTTACTTCATTATCTTAACTAAAACATTCTTAAGATTGTTATTCATGCTCCTAAACATAATTACATAAATTAATTATTACTTAACAATTAAATCTTTAATTACTGCATATTATTTAATACATTTCAGTATTCCACGTTTGTGAAAAAACTCTTCCACTACCTCGATTTTATTTAATACTCTTGGAAACCAGAACGTTACATGAAAAGCAAACAATATTGAATATTTACCTCGAAAGAATCACAACTTTTAGGATTCCTATGCTCTACTTCAATCGTGTATAAAACATGAAAGGTTTTCAAGTCCTCAACATTGCATCTCTCACTATTTCTATTCCTTCACAATAATATTTTTCATACGGTCTGCAATATAATCCCTTCTCATCAATCTCATACCGAAATCCTAAACAACCTTTTTTTCCTCCGTAAATTATACCATTTATGATATAGATGTGTTTATCAAAATCGGTTTTTTGTAATCATTTTTTTCTTCTTTTATTAATCTACCTTTTTTTTACTGAACCAGGAAAATGAGTCGGAAATTTGACTCTATTGTTTGGTTCATATGTTCATCCAATTATTATCAGTGATGGGTTTTCAATTTTGGTTTTTATCTTTTATGGAAAATGGGTTTCACTTATTCAGAATAATCTTGGTTTTAAGAAAGTGAATCTTTTAATGTAAGAGTGGTTATTTTGTTGTCCCTATTATTTCATTTTTTGAACACTGCATTTTGATAAATGAGTTATTCGTTATGATGAAAAGGTAATCACGAAGCCTCGTGATTTTTCACGCTTGAGGATATCATTTCTATGATAATGTGTTTTTTAGGAATATCATATTGAATGTTTTTTATTGAGTAATGTTTCTATTTGTTGTTTGGTACTAAGTGTTAGAAATATATTATATAATTAATGTATATCAAGTACATCAAGGAAAAGAATCAATTGTATCTCTTCATATGAAAATTGTTATCAATTATATTAATAGGCTTTTTATTATAAGTCAAATATAAGTTAGACTTTCAATGCATATATTCTTGTATCCATTTTTAGTGTATACAGTACGTGAAATAAAAGATACAACATTTTATTTCTTATATGGTGACCAGTGAGTTTTACACATGAATTTTACATTTATTTTAGTCATCTTTTCTTTTAATTGATTGGTGTTTTATTTTATTTTACCGCATTTTATGATGTGGTTTGATATTTTAGTGTTTTCAGGTTTAAAAGAATAAAACAGGACAAGGGGCAGAAAAATGCAGAATTCAGAAGTTCAGAAAGAAGTGCTTCAGAAGCCCAAAAAATGAAGTTGGAAGCAGGACAAAAGGCGACACGGGTGTATGTGTCACATGACATGGCCCGTGTCATTTCAGTTGGGCTAATTATTAGAAAAGAGAAGATCACAGAAGGCGACACGGGCACCCGTGTCACACGACACGGCCCGTGTCAATTTAGCTGGAACCAAAAAGTGAAAAACGATATCACAGATGCTGACACGGGTTCCTGTGTCCGGTGACACGGACCGTGTCATCCTAGGCGTGTGAAATTCCAATTTTGAGATTTTCCTATATTCTTGGATCATTAAGGGTACTTTGGACATTTTGTATCGCTGATGGATGACCTAACGCTATAAAAACCTGTTTGTGAGAAGAAGAAAGGGACTTTTGACGGGAGAATAATTTCACAATAGAAGATTGAAGCCTATGCAAGTTGTGGGAGAACGAAGACCTTTCATGAGCGTAAGCAATAGAAGATCAGAGTTCACCATCAATTTGTGTAATGTCTATCTTTATTTTTATTGAAATTTCCTTGAATATTATGTGCAACTAAACCCCCAAATGCTAGGGGATGTCCCTGATTTACAATGTTAAGAATATTGATCTCTTTGTTTTATTCAACATAATAGTTTTTATGCGTCAATTTGATTGTTTACAAGAATTTATAGTTGTATCCTATGGGACCATAGGGTTTCATGTTATTAACACATGGAGTCAAATGGTAGTATTAAGGTTTTCTAAATAATGATATTATAGATGATTTCATCTAGGACTAGGGAAATCCCATGATAACCATAATAGTTCTTGATAATTGAATGCTTAACCTCAACACTAATTTGAATGGACAATGAAATTAGGATAGAAGATTAAAGGTTTTTCACTAAGGACTTAGGCAAAGATAATCTTAAGAATCGGTAATTGAGGTTGATGAACTTGTTGAAGAGATCAAAGAGTGAAGGTTATTTCATGGCAAATCATACACTCACCCCTAGCATATTTTAATCAAACAGAAAAAGTCACATTTTACTTTCAGTCATTTAATCTTTCACAAGGATTTATTCCAATCAAACCCCTAAACTATTATTTTTGTTTAATTGAATTAATAATAAGACTCAGTATTTCCTACGTAGTCCTCGAGATCGATACTTTGGGGAAAATCCCATTATTACTACATCGGTGAAAATAGTGCACTTGCTATTTTTCTGATCAAGTTTTTAGCATTATTGTCGGGGACTGCCAAAATACTGAGTTTCATTTCATTGTTATTCAATTGAAATTTTATTTCTCTGCAATTAAAATTTTATTTTTCTGTTATTTTTGTTTATTATTATATTTTAACTAATCTTTTATGCGAGGTAAGACCTCAACTGAACTTCTTTTTGATGCAGAGATCGAAAGAACTTTTCACTCAAGAAGAAGACAAGCTAAGTTAGTCAGATTGGCTTCCGAGGAAGATATTACCTCAATTCACTCAGAGCACCAAGACACACATTCAAAACACCAAGAGACAGAATCAGATTCAGAAACTGAAAACATGGGCAAAAATCCACCTGAGAGACTACTTGGTGATTATGGTGGAAGGAATGCACCAGCTGGTAGACTCACTATTGTAAACCACTCGATGAATGTACCAAATTTTCAGCTGCATCCCAGTACTATCACTCAACTTGAGAAACATTTTCGGGAAGGTTGAATGAAGACGCTAATAAGCATTTACAGATATTTCTGACCATGAGCACCACCTTAAAGATATATGGTCATACTGAGGAACAGAAGAAATTGAGAATTTCCCCTTTCACGTTGGTTGATGATGCTGAAGAATGGTTATTTTCCCTTCCGGTTGATAGAACTTGGGAAGAAATGGAGATTGCATTTTTTAAGGAATATTTTCCAGCCTCAATGTTCATAAGAAAAATGTATGATATACTGAATTTCAAGCAAAAAGAGGGAGAATCGTTGGGGATGCCTATAAAAGGTTCAAAAGACTCCTAGTGGCCTGCCCTACTCATAATATGGACCAGACTGATCAAATGCAAATGTTTGTAAATGGTTTGAGAATTAAGACAAAGCAGTTGATAAACACAGCAACTGGTGGCTCATCAAATTTCTCAACAGCCACTGGTGTGAAGAAGATAGTATAAGTAATTGCCGCTAATGAGCATTTGGAGTTATATGACAGGGTGGCCAGCAAATCTGAAGGAGACATTGATTTAAATTTGGATCCCAACAGACAATTAAAAATTGAAGAAACAATTGTTGTAGAGGTAGACAAGAAGCTGAAAGAGCTGAAGTTAGGTACTCATCGAGTTGTCAAAGTTCAACAAGCACAAAATGTTGTATGTGAAATATGTAATGAGCCACACAATACAATGCACTATTTATCTTCTCCACAACAAATTAAAGACATTAAGTTCTTGAAGCAGAATAATCTGTATTCAAACACCTACAATATTGTGTGGAAGAGTCATCTGAACTTCTCTTGGAAAGATCAGCAGCAACAAGCTCCTCAAAAGGCAGAGTGGGAGGTGGATATTGAAAAGATGGCTGCCCAAACCTCTCAATTTCAAGAAGAGACAATGAGTAATTACAGGAATACCACATCTGCAATAAAAAATTTGGAGGTTCAAATGGGACAGATTTCACAACAGGTAGCGTTGCGAGCACAAGAAAGTCAGAAAAGTCATGAGAATGTGAATGATGTCAAAACAAGGAGTGAGAAATTTGATAGAGAAAAAGAAGATGAGGTGAAGTTTGATGACAATATCATAGAAGTAGAGCTAGAAGTGAGAGAGAACATGAACAAACAAAAAGAAGTAGTATCGCCTATAAAACCAGTTGAAGAGAAAACTAAACCAGCGATCAAGTTGTTGTATCCATCCCGAGTGGCAAAGAAGGACACAAAAGAAAAATATTTTGAGAAATTTGTCAAAATTTTCAAAAAGCTAGAAATCCACATATCGTTCTTTGAAGCACTCGAGAAAATGTCTTTGTATCAGAAATTCATGAAGGAGGTATTATCAAAGAAGAAATTAACATGAGAGGGATCGGTACCCGTGGAGGATAAATTATGTACAATTGCGCTAGAGAAAAAAATACCTATCAATCAGAGGGATCCAGGGTCAGTTGCAATACCATGCATAATAAAAGATAGAGTTTTGAAGAGGGTTCTGGTTGATTCTGGCTCTAGTGTGAGTTTAATGCCATTATCGATTTTCAAGAAGCTTGGTATTGAGAAGATAAGCGGGAGTGAGACAAAATTGAAATTTGCGGATCACACCATAAAGCAATCATATGGAATAGCTAAAGATGTTTTAGTAGAAATTGATAATTTTGTTTTCCCAGTTGATTTTCATATCATAGACATACCTGAAGATGAAGATACTCCTATCATTCTTGGTCGACCATTTATGCTGACTAGTCTATGCAATTTTGATATCGAGATGGGTAATCTGACACTTAAATCATTTGATGAGGAGATAACCTTGAAGGTGTTGGAAATCAGGAAGCAAGGGGCAGGTGGAAAGGATAAATCTTCGGTCGGAATGATCAAAGTAGAAGGAGAAGGCAACAACTCAAAATCACAACCGGAAGAAGCCTCAGGAAAAATCTCTCAGGTGGCATCAATAAAAATTCATAAATACAGTCAACAAGGAAAGAAGAGAAAGAAGAAGGAAGGCCAAGCTGCAAATATGGAAGTTGGAAGTGGCTGGAAGCACAAATGGGTTGAGACGTTTGATTTGAATGATTTCTGGATTGCGGAAGAAATAAGCAATAAGTTGTGGAAGAGGAAGTACCCCCATAAGGGGATGAACCGTCGAGCCATGCGATGTTAAACGAGGCACTTTGTGGGAGGCAACCCACGCTTATAATAACTTAGTTTTTCTTTTTGTTCTGTTTAAAGGTAATAAAAAGGGAGTCTTACTGGTGAGAGCTAGGAAGTTGCAGCATGTGTTGCATTACCCTCCATGAGTCACCTTCTCGAACCTGTTCTGAAACATTGGGGTCAATGTTTAGTTCAAGTTTAGTGGGTTTTATTTCTTTTCTTAGTTTCGAATTATTTGTTAGTTCTATGTGAATTGCTCTGTAAATCCAAATCCACGAGTTGAAGTCCTCCAAATTCGGCCGAAATTTTTGAAATTTTGTTTTAATAAAGAACTTGGTTCTCATAGAGTTCGAGAATAGTATATAGAGACAAAGGGATGGTTGTTCGAGGATAGGAAGTTTGAAATAACGTGACAGGGATACGAGTCTAACGTGTAGATTTGTACCATAGTGCTTGAATCCTGAGAAGTACTCCTGAAGTAGTTTATCCTCACAGTCTGACATAACATAGATTCACATGCATGTATGAGTGAAGGAGAAAGAAAGAATTTTGGAACCAAATGATGAAAAGGCGGTAAAAGGAAACTGGCTCGCTAAGTTGGATAGCCCTCAACAGGTTATTCAGGCCAAATGGGGTTAATCCCCGAACGTCGTCCATAAAGGACAATATATAAACTAAAAAGTTTTGAAATTTTCATCTGAATTTATGAAGGAGCAAAATCTCTTATTTGGTGCCAGAGAAAAAATTTCTCTTGATCAGTCTTGTGCGTGTGATGATCATTAATAATTATCATTGCCTTAATTTGACTAACCGAATGAAAAAGGAGGAAAATCGGAAAGAGACTTAAGTACAAAGCATAGTTAGAGAGTTATCTATAGAGGAAACTCTAAATTTAAAGATTCTTAAGCAAAATCTTTGTGTCATGTGAACATCATAAGGATTGTTGCTTGATCAATTTGAATGGATGTCTCATGTATGAGTATCGGGCTATTGTGGCTTTCATGAGTTCTTGTAATGGTCACTTGAGGTCAAGCAACGGTTTAAGTTTGGGGGAGTTTGATCAGTGGATTTTACACAATATTTTTTCATTTATTTTAGTAATCGTTTCTTTTAATTGACTGGTGTTTTATTTCATTTTACCGCATTTTATGTTGTGGTTTGATAATTTAGTGTTTTCGGGTTTAAAAGAATAAAACTGGACAACTCGGGGCAGAAAAGTGAAGAATTCAAAAGTTCAGTATGAAGTGCTTCAGGAGCCAAAAAATGAAGTTGGAAGCAGGACAGAAGGCGACACGGGTGCCCATGTCACACGACACGGCTGTTGTCATTTCAACTGGGCTAATTGTTGGAAAAGAGAAGATCACAGAAGGCGACACAGGCGCCCGTATCACACGACATGGTCCGTGTCAATTTAGCTGGAACCAAAAAGTGAAAAGCACATATCATAGATGCTGACGCTGGTGCCCGTGTTCGATGACACGGCCCGTGTAAGCCTAGGCGTGTGAAATTCCAATTTTGAGATTTTCATGTATTCTTGGATCATTAAGGGTACTTTGGACATTTTTTATCACTGAAGGATGACCCAATGCTATAAAAACATGTTTGTGAGAAGAAGAAAAGGACTTTTAATGGGAGAATAATTTCACGATAGAAGATTGAAGCTTATGCAAGTTGTGGGAAAACGAAGACCTTTCATGAGCGAAAGAAATTGAAGATCAGAGTTCGCCATCAATTTGTGTAATGTTTATCTTTATTTTTATTGAAATTTCCTTGAATATTATGTGCGGCTAATTCCCCAAATGCTAGGAGGTGTCCCAGATTTGCAATGTTAAAAATACAGATCTCTTTGTTTTATTCAACATAACAGTTTTTATGCATCAATTTGATTGTGTAGAAGAATTTATAGTTGTACCCTATGAGACCATAGGTGTGATACGATGGGAGAACTGACTTGAGGTTTTGCGCTTGTGTTCGCAAATGTTGCGGTTTGGCAAGAGTCGCCACCGACTTTTCTTTTATCCAATAAGGAAAGGTGAAAAAGCACAGGAAAGACCTTTTAGAGATGTTTTTGAGTTCGGGGGGTAGATTATGAAAAGGTAAGGTATTATCACCCTTTCCATCCATGGTTTTCCATGGGCTCTTAGTTACTTACTAGATCACTTGCTTTTATTTGAAAAATGTGCTTTTGTATGGTTTTGAAAGTATTTTGAAAAGGTGCCATCGTTTAGGCAAACTTTGTAATAGTTCTTGTTCGTAAGAACGTATACAAAGTGTTGAGCTTTTGAAAATATTTCAATGTTTGGAAAGTGTTTTGAAGCTGTTTCGAAAGTGTATGTGACTGTTTCGAAAATAGCAAGGATGTTTGTTTTGAGAGTGAGCAAGTAACTAAAAGTAATATACCTACTCAAAAGGTCTTAAGTATGCTTTTCCTCCTCCTTTAGATGTTGCTATCTTACCATTGATTTAGTAAGAAGCCTCGTCGTTGGATATGAAGGGACGAGCGTTGGGTCATCGTATGACCATGATAACAATGTTGTGAGATGACTTAGCACTTTTCTTTAGGGACTAAGATCATTTTGAAAGGCAACTTTGATAGCGTCATCGAGGGACTATGATCTTGTATTTTTTGCTTTGTTTGTGCTAAGACATCCCACATGCATAACATGGCCATTTTTATAAGGCAACAAGTGGAATTACCTTAAGGGTGTAAGTGTGTGAGTGTATTTGATTGCATGCATAATTTGTTTTGATTAGGGTGATCTACTTGTTGGTTTTATCTTGTCATACACGCCCTACTTACTAGCATATATTGAAAGCAATAACAGTGCGGAAATGCAAAGTCCTACGCTATTATAATATTTAAGGGGATGGGGGTACATATTTATGAATGGGGATTGCAAGTTAAAATTCTAGATTTAATATTACACATAATATTGAAATAGACAATATTGTATAGGAAATGTAAAATGCTTATTTATTTAGGAAAAGAAATAAGTTTTGTTTAAGAAAATATTTTTGTCTTTTTATGTTAAAAGAGAATATAATATGCAAGAATATAAAATATTTTTGGTGTTTTTGATTAATAATAAAAAATAATATGATGGAAAAATAATAAAAGAGAAAGAAAACATAATCAGTGCAAAATGCTGAAAGTAGAAGAGGTCAGAAGTTCTGACTCTGACTTGCTGCACAAACAGAAACATGTTAGCAAAAATATGGAAGTTCAGAAGTTCTGGATCTTCTGAGAACTCCGAATTTTTCAGAAGTTCTGATGCAATTGTCAGAACTTTGCCTCTTTCCATGCCAGTCAGAACATCTGCAGCTTAGTCATTTCTTACTGAACAAAAGTTGCACACAGAACGGTTATGACAAATTTCATGAAATATCATAAGCACAAATCAGAAGCAACATGTATTTTCTAATTCTGGTTCTGAGTCCTAATTTCCTTATGAAGCTCTGGATATGGATTTCTTCTATTTAGGCAAGCAAATGCATGAATTTTCAGAATATGTACATAATCAGGATCAGAATATCTACATTGTGCTAAACATGTAAAATCTGACAATGCTTAATCAATTATAATGAGAGTCAGCAGAAAACTTACCTTGCAGCTGGAAAGGATTCTGTGAACTGAAGGTTAGTCTTGAATTCTGGTGATGTTCTGAGCAACTTCTTCACGTACTCAGCAGGATGGAAGTTTACAACTTCTGGAACAGCCACGAGGTGATATCCTGACTCCTTTGAGGTGGAAATGAATGAAGAGTGTATGGAAATAGGAATACAGAAGTTAAGGTAGCTTCTAATGTGTGAATCAGCAACTGCATGGATGGCTTTAGTCAAGAACACTTGAGGAAAACAATGGAGTTTGAATGTATGGAATCAATGCTAAGATTTTGGTATTTTGTGTTTATAGTTTCCTGGGTTCTTGGAATTTTTACAGTGGTTCAAAGCTTTCCTTTCTCAATTCTCTCACCTCTTTCACAAATTTTTATGGCCTTTTCTCAGTGGCCAATGGTGTTCTATTTATAGGCAAAGTTTTGCAGTTGGGGCGGTCAAATGGTGCCAACATCATATGCTAGATGCTGACTTACTCTTGAAGTAAGCTTAACCAGTGTGTTCAATGCATAAAGTTGGATGGCTAATAGCGTCTAAGCTGGATTTGGCAGCGTGAATTAAGGAAAAGTAGAAGCAGCGCGTAGGTCTAGCATACTTTTGCACATAAGTTTGTCTTCCTAATACAGTAGGGGTACACGTGGAGAGAATCTCTTGGATAAAGACTTCTCAAGTGATTGTGAGCATTAAATGGGTTCCCATGTGAAACTCTGCGTCCTTGCTTGACTCTAGATTAGAAGTTCTGCTTCAGCGTAGCATCTCATCTTCTGATCCTCTTATCTTCTTACTCCAGCATGTTCTGAAGGAGTTTTCAGATTTTCTGGAAAGCTTGCAGCACGCTTTGTAACCTTCTTTGATTTACCCTTGCAAACTCTGACCAAACCTTTGTGAAAACTGGCTCAGAAGTTCTGACCAAACTCTGTCTTGAGAATATCCAAAATTTGCTGAGTGTGGACACTGACCCAGAAGTTCTGAAATTATCATTTTTCTTAAACACTTAGAAAATCTCTAAGTATTTAGAATTTGACTTTTCCAAAGTAAAATTTGACTTTTGAAATTCTTGATGAAACAAACTTCATATTCCAACATGTCTTGATGAAATATGATTTTTGAGATTTGATTTTGATCCAAAAGTCAAAGTTAGACTTCTCAGTGTGCAAATGACCATTTTGCCCTTGTGAATGGTTTGCTTAGAAAAATTGATAATTCAAGGCTTGGATTTGGATGAGAGAAAATTTGAGGATCCAGGGCGATTCCTTGAGAAATGAGAGGGCAAATTTTGGGGTGCAACAGCTGCCCCTGTTCAAACTTCTTGAACCTGAAGAGTTATATTGGCGGATCTGCCATTCGTGACTTGAAGGTGAAAGATGATTGAACACTAGAGTGCCCAGAAATTTGCACTCGAAGATGGATGGTGAATGGGCTTATAGATGCCATTTGGAGGAATGTTGGTAAACGCTGGAAGAAGTGTCAGCACAAATCTCTTATTGATTCATACTAAACTTGTTGTTTTACCTGTGAGAAAATGGGTTAGTAAAATGCAGATGCTTGCATGATGTTTACCAGATGTGGTATCATGCTAAATGCATTGGTATGTACATGCTATGATGTATGAATGTGAAATGTGTGTTTTCGTCTGGGAAAATAAATCCCTGACTGCTGCTGTGGAAATTCTGGGGGTTGAATCCCTGATTGCCTATTGGAAATGAAGAGTATGCATATCTTCAAATTTTATTGAAGAGATGCTTTTTCTGGGGAACATCACTCAAATATCAGCTGTTATATGGTCGGATCCAGGCTTCACAGTTGCTGAGGATAAGGTAGTCGGTTGCTATCTGGTCGGATCCAAGTTTCATGGCAACTTACTGGAAGAAGAGATGAATTAACTGTTATCTGGTCGGATCCAGGCTTTGCAGAAAATTCCTTGAAATTGAATAGTCATCTGGTCGGGTCCAGGTTTCACAACAACTTGCTGGGGATGCAGAGGTTAACTGTTATCTGGTCGGATCCAAGCTTCACAGTAACTTACCGGAGGAAAGGATGAATTAACTGTTATATGGTCGGGTTCAGGCTTTGCAAAAAATTCCTTGAAATTGAATAGTCATCTGGTCGTGTCCAGGCTTTATGGTATTTTGGAAAACTGTACTATTATCTGGTCGAGTCCAGGCTTCATAGTGTCTTTCCGGGAATTATGGTTAGTTGTTATCTGGTCGGGTTCAGGCTTTACAATATACTGTTTGAAAACTGTCATCTGGTCGGGTCCAGGCTTTGCATATTTCTTTGATGAAGTTAATTGTTATTTGGTCAGGTCCAGGCTTCACAATAAACTGGTTGAAAACTGTTATCTGGTCGGGTCCAGGCTTTGCAGATTTCTTTGATGAAGTCGATTGCTATCTGGTCGGGTCCAGGCTTCACAATAAACTGGTTGGGGATTTAGTTATTATCTGGTCGGCTTCCAGATTTCACAATGAATCTCTGAGGATGATTGCTATCTGCTCGGATCCAGGCTTCGCAACGGCTACCTTGAAAGGATGGAAATGAGAACTGATATCTTGGTCAGATTGGTTTCTCATCCATTTGTTGGGGATAGAGAGAGAACTCTAATGGGGAAAAGAAGTTAAAACCTTGGTCGGATTAAGTTCAGGTTCTTCTATATCTTTGAAGAGCTAGGCTATTATCCGGTCGGGTCCAGGTTTCATAGCGTTTCGAAAAATGAGATCAACTATTATCTGGTCGGGTCCAGGCTTCAGTAATTTGAAGAAGTCAAACTGTTATCTGGTCAGGTCCGGGCTTTAGTAATAACTTGAAAATTGTGCTAATATCTGGTCGGATCTAGGCTTCATAGCATCTCTTGGTAATAATAAAGGCTTTGTTGAAGGCTTTATTGGGGATCAGAGGTTATGGCCCTGTGATTTGCAGTCATTTGAAAAGGGAAATTCAAACTGGAAAGTATAGACTCAGTCAGGTAAGGAAGACTCAGTTAGGGAAGATACACCCAACTGGGAATGACGAGCACAGTCGGGAATGATGGGCTCATCTGGGAAATTTTGGACTCATTGGGGAGTATATACTCAGCTGGGGAAGATGGACTCAGTTGGGGAAGATGGACTCAGCTGAGTAATTCGTGGTGTCTTGATTGTTGTACGTTGAGAAATTTGCACTTGGCTGGGGGGAAATAACTCTGCTGGGGAAATAAACCCTGTTGAGGAGGTGAATTCCCTTTGGGAAGAGATCTCTTAGGCTTTAGTTAAGGATAAAGTTGCCAAGAGGTTGAGACTCTGGCCAGGGATTATCTCATGTAAAGAGATTCTGTGGGCAAATCCATTGGGGAAAGGGTTATCGTCGCTATCCTTATGGGGATAATGATGATGAGATAACTCTGTGGGGCTATTTCACATACATTAAAGGGATGTTGAGTGATGTTGTGTGTTGATGTCCCGTAGATCATGATGTTTGGCAGGACACATGTGCCAAATAGTTTTAATTATGTTCATATGCATATGTTCATTCAATTTTAGTCATTAGACAAATTTGCATTCAAAACAAAGATAGAAAATTTTGCACTTCAAAGTGTACTTGTATTGATATTTTGCCCATGAATAGGCATTTTTGTACATAGAGGCGGAGATCCTAGTAAGAGAAAATCGCTAAAAAGGAAAACAAATTTTTGAGAATGAAAACCGTGATACGGTGGCCAGAACCGGGACTGTTTCTTGTAAGCTTTGCTGGTTTGCGTTTTGCGTTTGTGTTTGCAAAATGTCGCGGTAAGCAAGAGTCGCCACCGACTTTTATTTTATCCAACAAGGATAGGAAAAAAGCACAAAAAAAATTCTTTTTTCGAGATTTTCTGAGTACGGGGGTAGATTATAAAAGGGAAGGTATTAGCACCCTTTCTATTCGTAGTTATCTATGGGCTCTTAGGTACTTGCTCATCATTTTAAAAATTGCTTCTTTGTGTGTTTGTGTGATTTGAAAAAGTTTTTGACTTTGATTTAACTCTTGCTTCTGTCTTCAAGAATGTTATGAAGTGTTTTTTTTAAAGCTTTGTTTAAAAGAGGAGTGTAAGTGTGAAAAAGTTTGTTTTGGATTTGAGCAAGTACTTAAGAGTTAATCTACCTACTCGAAAAAAGAATTGTTCTATGTTTGTTTCCTTTAGACAATGCTATACCACTATTAGTGAGTAGGTAACACCGTCGTTGGAGTTTTGAGGGTCAATTCGAAAGGGACGTACGGTCACTAAAGCAATGTTAGGACGTCTTAGTAGTACCCCTAATGTCTTAGATCAATTATTTGAGGCAACAATTCCGAGGCAACTTTTCCGAACGGGACTTTGATCTTTGTTTAGACAAAAGAGCGACCACTAAAGCATCCTATACTTAATGACCGGTTACCGAAGGCAACCAAGTGGGAGTGTACCCTAGGAGTGCACATGTGCGAGTGATTCAATTTCAGATTATTTATCTTTGCACATTTAGGGTTATCTAACTGTATTAAAGTTTACATACATTCTTGTCATGCAACCTTAATTATTCATACATCTAACAGTTTAATATTTTGCGGAATTTAAAGTGCGAAATTAAACTACGCTATTACAAGGCTTCGGGTATTTACATAGCCAAAAACAAACCCTTAAAAAATAAAGCGATAAATAAAAAAAGTCCTAATTAAACTATTACAACTTGTGGGCAATTACATCAATATGGTAAAAATAATATAAAAGCGCGCGATGAAGTTAGAACGATAAGAAAAATTAGGGTTTTTACCCTTTTTAACCTAATTAAAAGAAAAATGTTTTTATTGTTTTTAATTATTTTTAAGAAAAGAATTAGGTTTTAAAATTAAATATACAATTAATTAGCTAATTAAATTAATTAATGAAAAATAAATAAATAGTCTATTTTTTATGTTTTTGTTATTTTTAGGAAGAGAAAATATAATTAAGTTAAAAATAAAAACCTAATTGTTCTAATTGTTTTTAAATTTATTTACAAAAAGAATTAAAATCATCTAAAATTAACAACCTAATTAAATTAATTAAATTTTTGTATAAAACATAAATGTCCTAAATTTAATTGGATGAAAAATATTTTTTGTGACTTTTTTATAAAAAGAAAATAGTTAATTGGTTAGTAAAATAAAATAAATAAATTAAATTAAATAAAACAAATATAAAAAAAGAATAGAGAAGAAAAAATGGGCCTGAGAAGAGCAACTTGGGGGGGGGGGTGCATATAGCATTTTTCTGGGCCCAAAACAAGGAGGTCTATGTTGACTTCTGAGATCCCATGCCATGCGTTTGACTAGGCGTTTGGTGTTCCTTCATTGATGGCCCTTGGATCTGGCCATCTGGCCACGTGGCAAGCTAGATGATGAGGGTGTATGGTAGCCCTTGGCCTTGTACGCACATGCAATTCCTGAAAGAAAAATAATATGAAAGGAATGGGGGACCTGGGATTCGAACCCAGGTCCTGAAGCACTTTCCACACACTCCACTACCACTGCGCCATTTGTTCTGTTTGTATATACAATAAATAATAATGATAATATATGTAAAGCAAAAACGCTAAGTCCAAAACGCGCTAAATTCAAACACGCGAATGGTTGTCCGCCACGTCTTCGTCTTCTCCAAGGATCTGTTGTTTTAGACAACATACCTATACCAATGGACATTCTCCGTAACTAAAACCATGGACATATAAAAAATCATGTAAAAGCACAATAAATCAATGGTGATGGTACCAATCCATTCGTCTCAGTCTCACGAACTTCATGGTACCCAAATCGTGGTCCAATTTCACTTGTACACCAAGACCCCAAATCGGAGCTACAAACCCTAACAATGGCAAACTCTAATACAAGCCATGAAAATGCAATTAAATATTCCAGACAGTTTGCAAATGCTCCAAGGATTAAGAATATATGATTAATTCATGCTATCAATGTCTAAATCATGAAATTCGAATTCAAGAAAATAGCAAAGTCGTGGCTGGCTTACAGTGAGTTTCAAGGCCTGAGAGTGCTCGTTCTTGATTGATTTAGGTCCCTTGTGATCCCAGGAAGTGATTGGGATGGTCAAAGAGTCTTG
Organism: Vicia faba; assembly: GCA_948472305.1. Lineage (NCBI taxonomy): Eukaryota > Viridiplantae > Streptophyta > Magnoliopsida > Fabales > Fabaceae > Vicia > Vicia faba. The sequence goes on from OX451741.1 coordinate 794,277,035, forward strand.
TAGTTGCCTGTAACTAGGAATTTTTATCTGCACTTTTTATGGTTTTTTCCAAGTTTTGTTCTTGATGTTGCGCCTCTCTCTCGCCTCTCTTTGGGTCTGCACACGTTCTTTTTGTATTGAGGAATGGATTAGGGTTGCCAATATGATCACAATCTTCCTCCATTATTAATTTTGATTTTGATTTGATACACTTGAATATCATTCCAAAAATAGCCTAAAACCAATCTTTTTGTGCACCCCATACCTTTACACGAATTTGATCTTATGCTAGTTGAAATTTAAGATCTGAAACATGTAAAAAATCTTGAGTTTTCAATATTTTGGATTTTCTATAATTTGTTTTGATTTAAAATGATTAAATTCAAATAAAAATAAAAAATAAATAATAAAAACAAGATAATGACAAGTGGCGAAGGCTAGGGTTCATGGACCATGTTGCCAACTCAAAACAAGTGAAAAAGATTGGGCCCATTTAGCAAAATTTGCATTTTTAGGCATAGTTGACTTTTGACAATTTTGCAAAAAAGGTCAACTTCACCAATGCATAATTTCTTCAATTTTGACTCTTTGAAGGTGTTCTTGAACTTTTTAGAAATCTTGAGATGTCCTCTAAGCAACCCTTTTGGTCCCATCTCAATTTGACATTCCATGCTCATGTATGAAGCTTTGACAAAAAGGGTGTTTTTGTTGACTTTTCAAAATGACCTATAATGTCCAAATTCATAACTTCTTGTGAGTGCATATTTTGAACTTGGGAGCTGAATATGGATTGTAGATCATGGCATCCTCTTCAAAATGAGATTTGGATGGGTCAATTCTCATAAAGTATGAGAAAGTTATGCTTGGTCAAAGTTGAGTTGACTTTTCCTACAAAATCCTAATTTAGCAACTTTTGGTTCTTGATGAATTATGAGCAATCATTGATGAATCATGATCAACCCTTGATAAAATTATGAAATATACTTCAAAATGAGAATGTTGACCAAAAATCTTGAAGTTTGACTGTATGTAGGCCATAGTTGACTTTTGCCCTAGCACAATCGATTTTCAGGCCTTTGAGCAATTGACTGAGCAAATTTCCTCTGTAGGGATTGAAACTTGACATGGATGATCTTGAGAACATATTAGGACATTGGTGAGCATTTGGGATCCCTTGGACTTAAGTATCTTGATGCAACATGAAACCCTAATTTGAGATAGACTGCCTTAGGAGAGGGCTTGTTTGGTCAACCCTTAGACTTCTTTGAGCAACTTGAGGATCTTACTTGAAATGTTTTTCTGAGAAATATGGGAGGGAAGATTTTGGGGTACAACAGCTTCCCCTGTTCAATCTTTTTAAACCTGAGGATGTAGATTGGCTTGCGTGCCTTTCGTGATCCAAAGGTGGAAGATGATTGAACACTAGAGTGCCCAGAAATTTGCACTCGCATGAAGTGGTGTCCGTCTTACAATGTTGGGAATGGGCTTACAGGTGCCATTTGGAAATTATTGACGGGAGATTGGCTTAAAGATGCCATCTGAAGGAGTGTCGATCGCATAAGAGATTCCTTAGCGAGAGCTTGTGTACCTGTTGTTGAGGAAGATTCTGCTGAGGAATGTTGATCTCCGTCTTGAGAGAAATAGAATTTTAGGAGCTTCAGTCGTCCGTTATTCTACTGGGGTATCATCTCTGTTTTGAGAAAATTTGAATTTTAGAAACTTCGGTCGTCCGTTATTCTTGTTGAGGAGTCGTTTCTTCGTCGAAGAGGTGAAAATGAATTGTTATTTGGTCGTGATCCAGGCTTCATAGTGATAAGACCGATTGCTATTTGGTCGTAATCCAGGATTTACAGTGACTTACTGGGGAGATGAGATTAAACTTACTGTAGGTAATGGAAATCTTCCCTCTATAAGTAATGTTTTATTAGTAGATGGATTAATTCATAATCTGTTATCCATAAGTCAATTAAGTGATAACGGTTATGATATAATCTTTAATCACAATTCATGCAAAGCTGTTAGTCAGAAAGATGGGACTATCCTATTTAATGGAAAGAGGAGAAACAACATTTATAAAATAAAACTTTCTGAACTGAAAAGTCAGAATGTAAAGTGTCTTCTGTCTGTTAACAACGAGCAATGGATCTGGCACAGAATATTGGGGCATGTTAGTATAAGAAGAATATCTCAGATTAACAAACTCAATCTGGTCAAAGGACTTCCTAACCTGAAGTTCAATTCAGATGCTCTGTGTGAAGCATGTCAGAAAGGCAAGTTTGCAAAACCAGCTTTCAAATCTAAAAACGTTATTTCCACCTCTAAGCCATTAGAACTTCTGCACATTGACTTATTTGGACCAGTTAAAACTGCTTCAGTCAGTGGCAAGAAGTATGGGTTAGTAATCGTAGATGACTATAGCAGATGGACATGGGTAAAGTTCTTAAGACACAAGGACGAGTCACACTCTGTGTTTGTCACCTTCTGCAACCAAGTTCAGAATGAAAAGGATCTTAGAATCATCAAAGTCAGAAGTGATCATGGTGGAGAGTTTGAAAACAAAGATTTTGAATCATTTTTTAATGACAAAGGTATTCTGCATGATTTATCTTGTCCTAGAACTCCCCAGCAAAATGGAGTTGTAGAACGAAAGAACAGAACATTGCAAGAAATGGCCAGAACCATGATCAACGAGACTAACGTTGCTAAGATCTTCTGGGAAGAGGCAATAAACACAACGTGCTACATTCAGAATAGAATCTCTATAAGACCTATTCTGGAAAAGACTCCATATGAACTGTGGAAGAACAGAAAGCCCAACATTTCTTATTTTCATCCATTTGGATGTACCTGCTTTATTTTAAATACAAAAAATTATCTGAACAAGTTTGACTCTAAAGCACAAAAGTGTATTATGTTAGGATACTCTGAACGCTCAAGAGGGTACAAAGTATACAATACAGAAACACAGACTGTGGAAGAATAAATCAGTGTTCGTTTTGATGATAAGCTTGACTCTCAAAAGTTAAAGCAGAATGAAGTATTTGCAGGTATGGAAATTGAATTCACATGTACTGAAGATAAGTCATCAGAAGCTCTTAACAGAGAGACTCCCTCAACATCATAAAGAGGCACTGCAAGCAATCCAGCACCTTCTGTTGATCAATTTCAGAAAATACCATCCAGAAGCAGCATGGATCATCCAGAAGAAACAATCTTAGGAAGAAAGGAAGATCCAATCAGAACAAGAGCCAGCTTCAGAAACTCTGAAGAATCCCTCATGGGACTTGTTTATCTAATTGAACCATCATCAATTGATGAAGCACTTCTGGACAATGGCTGGATTCTAGCAATGCAAGAGGAGCTGAATCAATTCACAAGGAATGACGTATGGGATCTAGTTCCTAAACCAAAAGGATTCAACGTCATTGGAACAAAATGGGTGTTCAGAAACAAACCGAATGAACAAGGTGAAGTCATCAGAAACAAGGCACGATTGGTAGCACAAGGTTATAGTCAGCAAGAGGGGATAGACTATACAGAAACCTTTGCTCCAGTCGCCAGGTTAGAATCTATCAGACTTTTAATTTCATTTGCAGTTAATAAAGGCATCACTCTGTATCAGATGGATGTTAAGAGTGCATTCTTAAATGGCTATATAGAAGAAGAGGTATATGTGCACCAACCCCCTGGTTTTGAAAGTTCAAAGAATCCAGAATATGTTTTCAAACTAAAGAAGTCACTGTATGGTCTAAAACAAGCTCCCGGAGCTTGGTATAAAAGACTGAGTAACTTCCTGTTAGAAAAGGAATTCACCGGAGGGAAAGTGGACACAACCTTATTCTGTAAGACAGTTAAGAATGACATCTTGGTATGTCAGATTTATGTTGATGATATCATTTTTGGATCTACTAAACCCTTTCTGGGAAGAAAGTTTGCTAAGTGTATGCAGGCAGAATTTGAGATGAGCCTAATGGGGGAACTGAAATTCTTTCTGGGCATTCAGATCAATCAAACCCCAGAAGGAACTTACATTCATCAGAGCAAATATGTCAGAGAACTTTTGAAGGAATTTGATCTCTCAGAATGTAAGCCATCAAAGATTCCAATGCATCCCACGTGCATTCTGGAAAAAGAAGAGGTAAGCAAAAAGGTAGAACAGAAGGTCTACAGAGGTATGATTGGTTCTCTTCTTTATCTGACAGCTTCAAGGCCTGATATTTTATTTAGTGTATGCATTTGTGCAAGATTCCAATCAGATCCTAGAGAATCTCACTTAACAGTTGTTAAGCGAATTTTCAAGTATCTGAAAGGTACTACTAATCTGGGTCTGTCTTATAGAAAATCAAGTGATTACAGCTTAGTAGGATACTGTGATGCTGACTTTGCTGGAGACAGAGTAGAGCGTAAAAGCACTTCTGGAAGATGCCAGTTTCTGGGAGAAAATCTGATCTCATGGTCCAGCAAAAGACAATCCACAATTGCTCTATCAACAGCAGAAGCTGAATACATAGCAGCAGCTGGATGCAGCACACAAATGCTCTGGATGAAAAGTCAACTTGAGGACTTCCAGATATTTGAGAGTAACATTCCTATCCTCTGTGACAACACTTCTGCTATTTGCTTAAGTAAAAATCCAATTTTGCATTCTAGGGCTAAGCATATAGAAATAAAACATCATTTTATTAGGGACTATATTCAGAAAGGGATTTTAAATTTTAAATTTATTAACACAGACCATCAATGGGCTGATATTTTCACAAAACCACTTTCTGAAGATAGGTTCAACTTCATTCTGAAACATCTCAGCATGAAGCTCTGTCCATAATAAAATTGTTTTAATTTTATATATTAACCTTCAGGATTGTGTTTATTTCTCTGTGAACTTCTGATCAATCTTCTTTCAGAATCTTAGAAGTGCAGATTGTATCAGAATCTATCCATGAAGATCTGAGTGCTTCAGTTCAAGGATAAAAGTGTTTTTCACTCAAGCAAACAAGTGTCATCCAGTCATCAGTTGTTTTCTGAGGCTGAACACGCGTTCACGTTTCTGAGAAGGCAAAGCGCTGATTGGATGCATTGAGACACATGTCATGGGTAACCGTTCAAGTATCTTTCTGAATCCCCTAAAATCAGCTATCATTAAATGCTAATAATCATTATTTATTTCTCTCTCTTAAACGTTTATGTTTTCAAAAACTTTTTAGAAATCTATTTAAACACTTCACACCATTCACATCTATTTAAACACTTTTTACCCTTACTTTCGTTTTCTCTCAATATTTCTGTTTTCTGTGTTCTTACTTTCTCAAGAAAACCTTTCAATCTTTTTCAAAAAAACCTCATGTGAACATGGATTCTTCCAGCAATCCTTCTTCAGGTTCCCAGAAAACTGCTTCTTTTGAACAATATGAAGTACTTATCAGAATGCTTCTCACTCCAATAAAAAACCTAGAGGTTCTGTCAGAAATAATAGTGGATTTCAACAGTCTCAAGGAGAATGGCTTTGATTTATCTAAAGAGATTAAAGCTCAAGGTTGGGAAAAGTACTTTGACAGGCTGGTGGGTCCAACATTTCCTATTCTGGTAAAGGAATTTTGGATTCACGCTTCTTCTTCAAACCACCAAGTTACATCCTACATCATGGGGAAGAAGATTGTGATTACTGAAGACCTGATTGCAAGACTGATAGGGTACAATGGAGGTGGTATTCACTGCATTGATATGGCAGAAAGGTGTCAAGATGTTGCCCTAATTGCAAGGGAAATTTTCATGCTAGGGCTTCCCTCCAGCAAGATAAGGGAATTGAAGGACAAGCACAAAATTTGGGCCAAGATCATTCTGGGCTGTTTCAACCACATGAAGCCTACCAGCTCTCCTGATTACATTAACATTGATCAGCAGTTTCTGCTCTATTTCATCTCTCAGAAGGTCAAGATAAATCTAGCTCATCTTCTGTTCAACCATCTCAGAACAAGTGTCAAGGAAACAAGGGAAGAAGAACGTACAAAAAGGGATTGGATACCCTTGGGAAGACTGATATCAGATATTCTTACAGAGAATAGGCTGATTAAACATTTGACAGAGGCACAAGAAATCATCACTCTGGAACCATCTGTTGGCAAGCAGTTGAATGCCAAAAATCTGAAGAAAATGAAGCTGATAGAGAACATTAAGAAGGAGCCCAACGTCACTCCCTTTGCTGAAATCTCCAGTAGAAGAGTCCCTATGGACGACTTCCCTATGTTCACAGAAATTGATTCTAAGCCTCAAATCATTCTGAGATATTTGGATGCTTGTAAAGCTGACGGTACAGCACCAAATCTGAATATTCAAGATCTTCAGCAGAAGGCACCAGAGGTTGTTCTGAAGAAGTCGAAGAAAAGAAAAGCTGCTACAGAAGGATCATCTCAACAGACTCCAAAGAAAAGAGGTAATCCTGTTTCTGTAACTGTTTTAGATTCAACTGCTGTTTCCACATCTCTCCCTATTCCAACTCCATCTGAAAACCCAACTCCTCAAACTTTCGATGATTTTTACTTAGACTTTGACCCTTCTGAGTCATTAACCCTCAGAAGATCCCGCTCCCAAACACAAAATCCAAATACTGCAACCATACCAGAACCAGAACTTGCACAAGTTCTTTCTGATATAGACCAACACACTTCCACTCCCAAAACAGAAAATCCAAATCCAAACACAGAAGCACAACCAGAAATTCCACTCTTACCAATACCAGAAACCCCACTCTCTCCAGAACCAGAAATCCCACAACCTTCATCCTCTCAACCAGATATTAATCCACCCTCTCCTCAACATGAACAATCTCCACAACCTGAGACTCAAACCTTTGAGGATCAACACTCTGAATCCCCTGAACCACAACCTTTGGCCATTCAATTGCCCTGTGGTACCACTGTGAATATTCCTCAACTCCCCTCTTCACCAGAAATAACTCCACCAAATACCTCATCAAGTCCAATCGTAATTTCTTACTCTCCCACTCCCTCACCTAAGAAAAATTCAGATGACCACAGCAAGACTGTCATCGATCTAACAGTCTTTGAATGCCTTGCTGCAATAAACAAAAAAACGGCTATCCCTAAACCAAAACAACCAGATGTTGGTTCCAGCATATTGAGCTTTGAAACAGATATACAGAAGTGGATCACTTCTTTGAAACAAGCAAGTATGGAACTGGTGGATCCTGCTGTATCAGACCTCCTCTGGACACAATTCAGAAGATGGGTATGCACTGAAACCTTTAAGCTGCAAGACCAGGGCTATGGACAGGCTCAACAGAACTTCAGCAATCTGCTGAAGGAAATAGAAGGTCCAGTTCTGAGCAAGCTGCTGAAGGAAGAAGTTCTCCATCTGGACATTGCGCCTTGGTCTGAAAAGCGTCCAGCATCCAAAGTTCAACCTACAGAAGAACAGATAATTCATGCTGAAGACTTGGGTCAAGAAGAAGAAACTACACAAAGCTCTGAGAAGCAGCCTGTATCTGAAGATTCTCAAGCTTCCTCTCTTGACAGGCAGACTCTGGAGGATTTGAAGAGATTTGATATGCTGATGAATGAAAGGATGGATAAGCAGGATATCAAGATTGATTCTATAGCAAACATGGTATCTAAGCAACAGGAAACCAGCAATCAAATCAAGAGCATGTTGGAAGCTCTGTTCACACGTCTTCCACCTTCTTCTTAGAATTTTCCTGTGTTTTCCGTGTTTTCTTTACATGTTTGTCTGTAATATTTTTACTTGTTCTAAACTATCATTGCTTCTGTTTTTAATACAAACGTTTTTTGCTCTGATCATTTTAACTCTGATTATTTGTGCTTTTTGATAACTGACAAAAAGGGGGAGAAAGAATGATATTTTTCAATAACGGATTACTGAGACATAAGTCTCAAACATTCTAACATTCTGATCTATTTGAATTTCTTTCTTCTGAAAAGCTTATAGGTACAAGAATCTGATGAACTCTGATACAGTAAAGTTCTGATGCTCAAAGAAAGTTCAATAAAGTTCTGATGCTCAAGGTCTCATGGAATTAAAGGGAAGTAATCAACTCAGGGGGAGTTTTTCTCTTCATTACTCTGATACTTTTTATTCCTTATCTTCTTATCTCTGATACCTTTTATTTGTTATTTGATTATCTCTGATACCGTTTCCTCTCTATCCTTAAACTCTGATACCTTTTATCATTTTATTTTAATTGAAAAAATTCGGTTTTTGTCATCATCAAAAAGGGGGAGATTGTTAGAACATAGTTTGATTCTACAACCCTCAGTTAGAGAATGTTGTGCCAATCTTTGTATGTCACTGTCATCTTTTGCACAATCTTCTTGATATTCTTATTAGCCGCTTAAACATCCCCATTCATCTTCGGCCGATAAGGAGAAGAGTTGTGATGCTATATCTTGAACTGCTTGCAGAGCTCGGTGATCATTGTATTGTTGAGATTTGTACCATTGTCCGTAATGATCCTCTCTGGTACACCGTATCGACAGATCAAATTGTGCCGAATAAACCGTGCCACGACATTCTTGGTTACTGTAGCAAAGGAAGCTGCCTCGACCCACTTCGTAAAGTAATCAATTGCTACCAGGATGAAACAATGCCCGTTGGATGCAGTTGGTCTGATCTCACCAATCATATCAATGCCCCACATTGCAAAAGGCCAAGGAGCTGTCAAGACGTTCAGAGGAACTGGAGGTATGTGCACCTTATCAGCATAGACTTGACACTTATGACAGGTCCGAGAATGTTGATAACAATTGACTTCTAAAGTATACCAATAATATCATGCCCGTAGGATCTTCTTTGCCATGGTGTGTCCACTGGAATGAGTTCTGAAAGTACCTTCACATAACTCTGCCATAATCCTTTCTGCCTCATTCTTATCCACACATCGCAGTAAGGTTGAGTCATGATTACGCTTGTAAAGGATACCATTGCTGATGAAGAACTTCGCAGCGAACCTCCTCAAAAACTTCTTATCATTAACAGATGCACCCTCGAGGTATTCCTGAGCCTAAAGATACCTCTTTACCTCGTGAAACCATGGTTTATCTGCTACCTCTTCAGTCTCAATATCACAGCAATGTGCGGGTTCATCCAACCTTTTGATGGTAATCTGGGGAACTTCATTGTCCCACCTGACATTGAACATAGAAGACATAGTAGCTAGCGCATCCGCTAACTGATTCTCCTCCCTGGGGAAGTGTTCAAAAGTTATCTCTTCAAAATATGGAAGCAGCGTCAATACATACTATTTGTAAGGAATAAGATTTGGGTGCTTCGTATCCCACTCGCCTTTGATCTGACTGATCACGAGAGCGGAATCTCCGAATACACTTAAGATCTTAATCCTTAGGTCAATAGTTGCTCGAAGGCCATGATGCACGCTTCATACTCCGCCATGTTGTTGGTACAATTAAAACATAATCGGGCGGTGAACAGAGTATGACAGCCTTCGGGAGATATGATCACGGCGCCAATGCCATTACCCAAAGCGTTTGAAGCTCCATCGAAATACATAGACCATCGGGATCCCTCCTCAGGTCCTTCATCCGGTCCAGGTGTTTCACAGTCAGTCACCAACATGATGTTCTCATCCGGAAACTCAAAATTCATTGACTGGTAATCATCCACTGCCTGATGCGCCAAATGATCTGACAACACACTTCCCTTGATTGCCTTTTGGGTTATGTATTGGATGTCATACTCAGTCAAGATCATCTGCCATCTTGATATTCTTCCGGACAAGGCAGGCTTTTCGAAGATATACTTGATTGGATCCATCTTTGATATCAATAGAGTAGTGTGAGCCAGCATATACTGTCTCAACCAGTGAGCAGCCCATGCCAAAGCGCAACAAGTTTTCTCAAGCAGTGAGTATCGGGTCTCACAATTGGTAAATTTTTTGCTAAGGTAGTAAATAACATGCTCTTTTTGGCCAGACTCGTCATGCTGCCCCAACACACACCCCATTGAATTGTCGAGTACTGTCAAGTATAAGATCAAAGGTCTCCCTTTAACTGGAGGCATCAGAATAGGTGGCTCTTGGAGATATTCTTTGATCCTTTAGAAAGCGGCTTTATATTCATCATTCCATCTTACCACTTGATCTTTCTTCAACAGCTTGAAGATTGGTTCACAAGTAGCGGTCAAGTGCGAAATGAATCGGGAAATGTAATTCAGATGTCCCAGAAGGCCTCTGACTTCTTTTTCTGTTCAGGGAGCTGGCATTTCCTGTATAGCCTTCACTTTTGCAGGATCCATTTGAATACCTTTATCACTAACGACGAAACCCAACATCTTACCAGACCTTACCCCGAAGGTGCACTTGTTCGGGTTTAACCTCAGCTTGTACAACTTCAACCTGTCAAATAGCTTCTGGAGATGGTCAAGATGTTCCTCTTTAGTCTGGGATCTTACAATCATGTCATCAACGTATACCTCAATCTCATGATGAATCATGTCGTGGAACAAAGCGACCATGACGCGCTGATACGTTGCCCCAGCATTCTTCAATCCGAACGGCATGACCTTGTAACAAAAGGTACCCCACTGTGTAACGAATGTTGTCTTTTTCATATCCTCGGGAGCCATCTTAATCTAATTGTAACCGGAAAAACATCCATAAAAGAGAAGATCTTATGTTGTGCGGTGTTGTCGACGAAAACATCGATATGAGGCAGAGGGAAATCTTCTTTGGGACTCGCCCTGTTTAGATCCATATAGTCAACACACATTCGAACCTTACCATCTTTCTTCGGTACTGGAACCACGTTGGCAACCCACTGCGGGTAAGAAGTAACTGCTAGAAAACTGGCATCAAACTGTTTCATAACCTCAACTTTGATTTTCTCCAACATTTTTGGGCGCATACGACAAACTTTATGTTTCACTGGAGGACATTCTTCCTTAGTTGGCAAGCGGTGAACCACAATATCGGTATCCAAACCAGGCATATCTTCATAAGACCAAGAAAAGATCTCAACATAGTCACGCAACATCTGTATCAACCATTGCTTGACACTAGACTCTAGATTTGCACCGATCTTGACCTCTTTCTTGTCTTCTTCTGTACCCAGATTCAATGATTCCACTGGCTCTTCATGGGGCTGTATGGCCCTCTCTTCCTGTAGTAATAGTCTAGCAAGTTCCCCAAGCACTTTACAATCATCCTTACCTTCGTCCTCGGCTTGGTTGATCGGACTTTCGAAGTCATAACTGGCAGTAGCAGAGTCGTTATCAGTGGGATCCAGAGTGGATGTGGACCTGTATTATGATATGTAAGTGTGTGTAAGACAAATAGTTGTTTTGCAAGATAGAAAAGAAAAACAAGGAGTGCAAAATTTGTAATGCAAGAAAACGTCCAATGCCTTATTGATGATATATGGAAATGACAAATATTAAGCCCTCACAAACAAAGCCACGGTGTCTCAGGAAAGGCATCGGGCCGTAAAGTTTTAAATTGTCTATTACAAATCTCAAAACAAAAGTGTATTACTGTGTAATAAAAGAAACGGGCACGAAGTCCTTCACCGTCCAATTGCTCAATCCACCGTCGGTAGTCGGGTAAATCCAACTATCAAACTCTGATTCTTCTACATCATCTTCAATTGCATTCACTCCCTGATCATATTTGGGCATAGGGGCGGTTATGACGTTAGGCTTTTCCGGCGCATCAAATTCAACCTCTTTAGCTTCAATTAAATCTTGTACCTTATTCCTCAAGGCCCAACAATTGTTTGTATCATGCCCTGGGCTATCGGAGTGATAAGCACAACGGGCGTTCGGATTATACAGCAGAGATGTGGTGCTGGGATTCTTCGGGGCTTCCCTCAGAGTCACCAAGTTGGTCTTCAATAACTGTGGTAAAATTTGAGATAGAGTCATACTGAGCCGAGTATACTGCCTTTGTGGTCTCTCTAATCTTTGTTGATTATTGCGTTGTGGGTCAACAGTTGGTCTTGATATTACTACTGCATTAACTGCTTGGCGGCGTTCAGGTCGGTTTTGGCTCCTCGAGCTGTAAACTGCACTAGCTTCTTTCCTGAAGGGCTTCTTTTTTGTACTTGACGAAGCACCTTTCTGTATCTTGCCACTCTTGATACCAGCTTCAACTCTCTCCCCAGTCAAAATTAATTCAATGAACCCAGACGATGAACTACTTATCAAGTGATTGAAATATGAACCAGACAAAGTCCTAAGAAACATATCCACCAACTCCCTATCAGACCGAGGGGGTTGGACTCTTCCAGAAAGATCTCTCCACTTCTGAGCGTAGTCCTTAAAGCCTTCGCCTGTACCCATAGACATACCCTGAAGTTGAGTACGCGTGGGAGCAAGGTCGGCATTATATTGGTATTGCTTGTAAAAAGCAGCAGCGAGGTCCTCCCAGTTGCGGACATTAGCTCCTTCTAATTGATAGAACCATTCAAGTTGAGTCCCTGACAGACTATCTTGAAAGAAATGAACCCACAGGTTCCTATCAGCAGTGTATGGTTGAATCTTTCTGACATACGAGTGGAGGTGTAGCTTTGGACAAGATACTCCATCATACTTAGCAAATACAGGAGCTTTAAACTTGTGAGGGATCACCACCCTAGATGCCAAACCCAAATCTCCGAAGTTCAAACCAGGTATCTTCTGGATCTCCATTGCACTCAACCGGTCTTCAAGTTGCTTATATCTATCCTCAGCAGGAGGATACTGGTCTTCATCAAAATCCGTGTCATTATCAGAGACCATAAAACTAGGCCCCTTCCTTTCCTATTGATTCTCTCCCCTCCAGATGAATGGGACAAATCAGTTTCCTGTCGCAAATTGTTCCCGAATCGGCGACCCATATTCAGAAGGACCACCTTCTTCTTCTTCTTCTTCTTCTTCTCTTTCAAGATGAGAGACTTCAAATCTTGCTTCCCTTTGGCCAGGTTCAGGAACAACTCTTGGAATTGTGCATTCTGAGCCTGAAGAGCCTTGATGGCTTGATCAATAGGTGTTTCAGAAGACATGATTGCTGAAATAAACAGCGAAGAAGATGAGAAACCTGTAATGGTACCTGTAATGAGGTGCATGGGAATGGAATGCGTATGAAATGATTTCAAAGGCTTTGGGAGATTCAAATTTTTAGACCAAAATAAAACACACTTTATTAGATTAAACTGGTAAAATGTTTAACAATGCCTTTAAGGCGTTACAAAAGAAATACTGAAAAGCAAATCTAAACTAGAAACAAAAAAGACATCAGAAATCCCATGGTCTCTTTCCCTTCGTGCTGACATAATCGTTCATCGTCCTTTCGTTCTCAAGCTGCCTTGTAAGCTTCAAGATCTTCCGCTCCTGCTCATGATACTTTTGTCCGTAGGTATCCCTTTCTTCCTTTAGCTGGATCCAAGATCTCTTCAATGCCCCAAGATTATTAGGCATGTATGGATGAAGGACTGTGTAAGGAACCCCTTCTTCATTGGTATGCTCTATAATCACTGGTAAAACAACTTCATAAGGCATCCCCAGCTTTTGAGCACGGGCTCGAACCCACTGGAGATAAGGTTGCATAGGGAGGGAAGTCTTCAATCCTAGCTCATGTGGGTCAGACATGTTCACCATGCCCCAAGCTCGTATAAACCTGCAGCGATGTCCATCAACATCCCCCTTGTAGTCAAAGACAATGCCTGTAAGCAGCAGCTCATGGGGACCATCTCTCTGAGCGCGTCCAAATTGTCGTAAAGCCAAACAAGGATTGTAGGTTATACCCCCTCGGATTCCAAGCAACGGAACATTAGGGTATTCCCCACATCGATCAATGACAACTACCTTTTCCATATCTTTAGAACTCCAAAGGATGTCCGTGTGAGCAAGGGACATGATTCTATAAGCCCAACCTACACCTTCCTCATTCTTCAAAGCAGATTTGGGGAGGTGCGAAGAATTCAACCATACTCTTCAACATCAGCCCAGGATTTAACAAACTCCCCGACACTTGTCAAGGATTTAGTTTCCTAGACGAAAATACATTCATAAACATTCCACATTTCATACATCATATTTTCATACATGATAAAGTGCATACGAAACGATCTCATTTATTCTTGAGAACATCATGACATCATGCATTTCATACATCATGACATTGCATACAACTAATGTTTTGCCTTTTCAGGAAAAGGTCAATCAAAAGATGATTACCGTCAACCTTTGCAGTTCCAGATCAATACCTGTAACAACCCAGGAAAATTCTATGGACGACTGATTGTAGGTTAATACCTGAAACCAGCCAGGAAAACCATCTACATGAAGAGATAGAAAATTAATACCTGTAACAAGCTAGGAAAACTATTTTTCTTTCTCAGGTCAGAGATCAATACCTGTAACCAGCCAGGACAACTATCTCGTCGACCAACCTTTTCAAGTTCCAGATTAATACCTGTAACAAGCCAGGAAAATTCTGTGGACGACTGATTGTAGGTTAATACCTGTAACAAGCCAGGAAAACCATCTACACAAAGAGATTGAAGATTAACACCTGTAACAAGCCAGGAAGATCTTCATTTCTCAGGTCAGAGATCAATACCTGTAACCAGCCAGGACAGCTATCTCCTCGACCAACCTTTTCAAGTTCCAGATTAATACCTGTAACAAGCCAGGAAAACTATCTGTGAACGACTGATTGTAGGTTAATACCTGAAACCAGCCAGGAAAACCACCTACACGAAGAGATTGAAAATTAATACCTGTAACAAGCCAGGAAAACTATTTTTCTTTCTCAGGTCAGAGATCAATACCTGTAACCATCCAGGACAACTATCTCGTCGGCCAACCTTTTCAAGTTCCAGATTAATACCTGTAACAAGCCAGGAAAATTCTGTGGACGATTGATTGTAGGTTAATACCTGAAACCAGACAGGACAATTATCTACTTGACCATCATGAAGCAACCCTACACCGGTTCCTTCTCCTTCAGATGCAGTTTTACACAGACTCATCATCAGGCAACCCTACATCGGTTCCTTCTCCTTCAGATGCAGTTTTACACGGACTCATCATCAGGCAACCCTACACAGGTTCCTTCTTTCAATTTACAAAATTACAATGCAACAATCACCCTTGGATGTCATCTTTAAGCCCATCTCCAACAGCTTCCTACCAACAATCTCCAAATGGCATCTGCAAGCCTATTCCTGACATCACATTGCTGATACTACACCATGCGAGTGCAAATTTTTGGGCACTTTAGTGTTCAATCATCTTCCACCTTCGGATCACGAAAGGCACGCAAGCCAATCTACATCCTCAGGTTTAAGAAGATTGAACAGGGGCAACTGTTGTACCCCAAAATTTTCCCTCCCATATTCCTCAAGATATGTCAAGAATCATCTCCAAATGGTTCAAGATTGCTCAAGAGTTAGACAGTCAAACCATCTCCTAAGCAGTAGACAACTAAAATTAGGGTTTTGGTTCTTTCAAGGAATTTGGGGTTCTCAATGGTCCAATCAAGTCTCATAGGCCTATATATATTCTCAAGCACCTACATGCCAAGTTTCAAGACTCACAGTGCCAATTTGCACAGTCAAAAGCTCCATTTGATCTACAGTCAACTGCAAGGGCAAAATGGTCATTTTGCAGTCAAAAGTCAGAATTCTTGGTCAACACCTTATTTTTTAGTTCACAATCATAATTTGATCAAGTCTTGATTATGATCCCACAAGAATAGCTCAAAAATCATCAAGATGCAAAAGTTACTATTTTTGGACAGCAGAAAAGTCAATTGTACTTTGACCAGGGCATAACTCTTTCATGGTTTATCAGAAAAATTCCATCCAAAGCTCATTTTGAATAGGATGCAATTTCCTACAATCCATCTTCACACCCCAAGATCAAGAAATGCTCTCACAAAAAGTTACAAATTTTTACATTATAGGTCAATTTCAAAAAACAACAAAAGTACACTTTGAGTCAAAGGCCATAACTTGAGATTGGTAAATCCAAATTACATGGGACCAAAAGCATGGGTTAGAGGACTTCAAGGGCTTTCCAAAATGTCCAAGAACATGGTCATATGATCAAAATTGAGCAAGTTATGCATTGGAGAAGTTGGGCAATTTTCATGAATTTGGAAAAGTCAACTTTGCTCAAAACACCTTCTTTTTGCTAATGGGCCTCAAATCTCTTGTTGAAACTTCATCCATGACCTATGCACGACCCACCAAGTTAAATTGGATTTATTTTCTTAAATTTATTGATTAAATGGATTTTTAATACATATTAATTCATTTAATTAATTTAAATTATAAGAAAATAAAAGATTTGTTTCTTAAATCTATTTGTAAACCAAACATGATCCAAATATGCTGACCAAGCAATGCCAATTCGTGCACAAGCTAAAAGATACAAAAATATCCAATTTTGGCAACTTGTTCAATCATGAAAAATCAAGAATATTTGATTTATCAATCAAAGATTCAATCTTCAATGCACATGGGTATGGGTCCAAATTTTGACCTAAACTGATTCCCTTATATGCAAGCAAGCCAAGCATAACCTAATTCACGACTGAAGGACTGCAGAAACGGCCATACTAATTTCAAGAAATTTCAAGAAAAGTCAAAACTTGTTCTTGCAATCTAGGCCAATTCAAGGCGCCTTGTCCATCCAAACACATTGCAGGAGGTACCAGGAGTGATTTGCAATCAAATTCAAGCACCAAAGCTCAAGGAATCACGAAATACCATCTCACAGTTTGCACTTCTAATTCAAAATTGTATCTCTTAATTCATATGCATTTGACATGTTTTTGTGATTGATTTGCATTGCTAGAGATTATACAAAGCTAATGGAATGACTTAATTGAACCATAATTCCCTAAACCGAGAGATGCCATGATTGAATTTCTAGGGTTTTCAAGCTTTCAAATAGGGCTTTCCAAACCAGGAAAAATTGGAACCAATGGGATACATGGTTGAATTCGTGAGACCAAGACGATTCCAACACATACCTCGCGAAATATTTCTTTTTGCTCTGTGTCTATTCGCTATTTTTCGTGCAGGAGATAGTGGAGGTTAAAAACCCCCGCTATTTGATTCTATTTTATGCAGAACCAAGGTTGAAGATGATGACATGTTGTCAACTGGTTCGTGTATTTGAAAAACGCGCGCTTTATTTTTTATTTACAGCGTATTGATTGTTTTCATATATAATAATTGCTTATTATTCCAATAAAAAATAAGGCATGGTGGTGTAGTGGCAGGGGCGAACGTCCAATGAGCATTGGGACCTGGGTTCGAATCCCAGGTCCCCCAAAACCTTGTTATTTTTCTTCCTCAGGTATTCATGTGCAGTTTTCAAAAGGAAGTCCACCATACGCTTCAAATCTCAATACGCCAAGTGGCTTCAGGCCAAGATCTAAAGGCCAGATTGGAGCATCCACCATACGCGCTGGTCAACGAGCATGCATGGAATCACAAGGGTCAAACAGGCCAGGCGCTAATGGGCCTGGGAATTGCAAAATACACCACAAAATTGGGCCCAACACCCCCTTCATGAGTTTATTTCTTTTCCTTTCTTTTCTTTATTTTTTCTTTCATTTAATTATTTTTATTACTATTATTTTAATTAACCAATTAACAAACTAACCCCTTTTTTTTATAAAAAAAATTCAGAAAACATAAAGAATATAATATTTTTATTTATTAAATTTAATTAGTTTATTTTGTAAATAAATATTAACATAATTTGTTTAGTTTTAATTAGGCATAATATTAATATTTTTGCAATAAATTAAAATTGGTGTAGAATTAGGTTTTTAATATATTTAATCATTTTTATTTCCTTAAACATTAAAAAACAAAAAAAATATCTTTTTTCATTTAATTAATTAATTAACTTAGGTTTGAATTCATTTAGTTCAAAATAACAAAAATCTCCTTCTTTCTCAAAAAGGGTCAAAACCCTAAAACTCTCCGATTCAATTTTTCTCGCGCGTATTATTTTTGATCCATATTCCATATAATTGTAATTGCTCCGAGGATGTAATAGCTTTAACTTAGGATTATTTATCGCTTTTATTTACTTTCCCGCATTTACTTTTCAAGGGTTTGTTTTTGGCGATGTAAATACCTGACGCCTTGTAATAGCTTAGTTTTATTTTCCGCAACCATTAATTGCTAGATGTATGAATAATAGGCTATGCATGACAAGATCTATCCTAACTTAAAATCAACCGTAACTCACCGTAACATGTACAAAGATAACATAACTGAAAATTGACACATTTGCACATGCCACTCCTAGGGTACACCTCACTTGGTTGCCTCGAACGTGGTCATTGAGTATAGGGAGTTTTAGAGGTCGCCCTCCTGTCTAAAGATCAAAGTTGCCTCGAAACGGTTGCCTCGATAAAAAGTGATCTAAGACATTAGGGTTACCGCTAAGGCGTCCTAACGTTGCTTTAGTGACCACATGTCCCTTAATCGAATTGACCCGAAAACTCCAACGACGGTGCTACCTACTTCTCAATAGTGGGATAGCACTGTCTAAAGGACATTTACACAGTTTAATTCCTTTTGAGTAGGTAGAGGTTCTCAGGTACTTGCTCTTTCAAAACGAAACAAATTCTTCGCACTTACACTTTACAAACAAATTTTTTCAACAACACTTCATACACTCTTGAGGACAGAAACAAGAGTTAAATCAAAGTTTTCAAACAAAACTCTTTTCAAAACCCACAAACACAAAGAAAAGCAAACTTTTGAAAACACAATGAGCAAGTACCTAAGAGCCCGTGGATAACCACAGATAGAAAGGGTGCTAACACCTTCCCTTTCTATAATCTACCTCCCGAACCCGAGAAACATATCGAAAAGGAATTTTGCTGTGCTTTTGTCCTTTCCTTGTTGGATTAAATAAAAGACGGTGGCGACTCTTGCTTACCGCGACATTTTGCGAAACGCAAACGCAAACCAGCATTCCAAAAAGAGTCAGTTCTATTTCCACCGATCACAGCAGGGATTTGCACGAAGTTGACTCGAATGGTATTTCTGCGCATATAAGCCATGATCTACAAAACATAATAAAAATGAATCCCCTTCATCTTTGAAATGGTTAGTCTAATGAAATATGCATGTGATGTCATGATAAAAACACACCACAGGTATCACAGCTAGCAAACATGGTAAAGGCAAACAAGTCACACAGTAGCCCTTATGTTTCAGGCTTGCATGGAGTCTAGGTACTACCCTCTTGCAGTTTAGTTGGTTCAACCTGTCCTAATAATAGTAACCGGGTTATAGAGGTTCTCAATATCACTGACCATCCTCCATCGGTCATAGTTTCAACTCACGCAATCTTTTCTTGCAGCCGGAACCATCTCGAGAGTATGGTCTCAATGAGTGTAGCATCTCACTACTTTCTATGGCCAAGTTGGTCAATTATAGGTTCTAAGGTCAGTTGATGCTTAATGACCCATATAGCATCCCCATACTCTCGTTGTTGCTCCACAAGGGATATCGGTACCAACTAATGTCCCACATCAATGTAGCTACTGCTTCAACCGTATCGGTCTATGCCGTACAGTTTCCTCACACTCTATTGCTACTTACCTAAAAGGTGTTCCCCAGATCCGGGTTAGGATCTATAGTAACTCCGATACAAAGCCCACAAAGATAAAGTAATCAAATCAAACAATAGAAAACAATATGATGAACTAATCCTAAGGTACACCCACTTATTAAATCCCCAGCAGAGTCGCCAGTTCTGTGATACGGTGGCCAGAACCGGGACTATTTCTTGTAAGTTTTGCTGGTTTGCATTTTGCGTTTGTGTTTGCAAAATATCGCGGTAAGCAAGAGTCGCCACTGACTTTAATTTTATCCATCAAGGAAAGGAAAAAAGCACAGAAAAATTCCTTTTTTAGAGATTTTATGAGTACGGGGGGTAGATTATAGAAAAGGAAGGTATTAGCACCCTTTCTATCCGTAGTTATCTACGGGATCTTAGGTACTTGCTCATCATTTTCAAAATTGCTTCTTTGTGTGTTTGTGTGATTTGAAAAAGTTTTTGACTTCGATTTAACTCTTGATTTTGTCTTCAAGAGTGTTACAAAGTTTTTTTAAAGCTTTGTTTAAAAGAGGAGTGTAAGTGTGAAAAAGTTTGTTTTGGATTTGAGCAAGTACTTAACAGTTAATCTACATACTCGAAAAAAGAATTGTTCTATGTTTGTTTCCTTTAGACAATGTTATCCCACTATTAGTGAGTAGGTAGCATCGTCGTTGGAGTTTTGAGGGTCAATTCGAAGGGGACGTACGGTCACTAAAGCAATGTTAGGACGTCTTAGTAGTACCCCTAATGTCTTAGATCAATTATTCGAGGCAACAATTCCGAGGCAACTTTTCCGAACGGGACTTTGATCTTTGTTTAGACAAAAGAGCGACCACTAAAGCATCCTATACTTAATGATCGTTTATCGAAGGCAACCAAGTGGGAGTGTACCCTAGGAGTGGGCATGTGCGAGTGGTTCAATTTCAGATTATTTATCTTTGCACATTTAGGATTATCTAACCGTATTAAAGTTTACATACATTCTTATCATGTAACCCTAATTATTCATACATCTAACAGTTTAATATTTTGCGGAATTTAAAGTGCGAAATTAAACTACGCTATTACAAGGCTTCGGGTATTTACATAGCAAAAAACAAACCCTTAAAAAATAAAGCGATAAATAAAAAAAGTCCTAATTAAACTATTACAACTTGTGGGCAATTACATCAATATGGTAAAAATAATATAAAAGCGCGCGATGAAGTTAGAACGATAAGAAAAATTAGGGTTTTGACCCTTTTTAACCTAATTAAAAGAAAAATGTTTTTATTGTTTTTAATTATTTTTAAGAAAAGAATTAGGTTTTAAAATTAAATATACAATTAATTAGCTAATTAAATTAATTAATGAAAAATAAATAAATAGCCTATTTTTTATGTTTTTGTTATTTTTAGGAAGAGAAAATATAATTAAATTAAAAATAAAAACCTAATTGTTCTAATTGTTTTTAAATTTATTTACAAAAAGAATTAAAGTCATCTAAAATTAACAACCTAATTAAATTAATTAAATTTTTGTATAAAAAATAAATGTCCTAAATTTAATTGGATGAAAAATATTTTTTGTGACTTTTTGATAAAAAGAAAATAGTTAATTGGTTAGTAAAACAAAATAAATAAATTAAATTAAATAAAACAAATATAAAAAAAAAAGAATAGAGAAGAAAAAATGGGCCTGAGAAGAGCAGCATGGGGGGGTGCAGATAGCATTTTTCTGGGCCCAAAACAAGGAGGTCCACGTTGACTTCTGAGATCCCATGCCATGCGTTTGACTAGGTGTTTGGTGTTCCTTCATTAATGGCCCTTGGATCTAGCCATTTGGCCACTTGGCAGGCTAGATGATAAGGGTGTATGGTAGCCCTTGGCCTTGTACGCGCATGCAATTCCTGAAAGAAAAATAATATGAAAGGAATGAGGGACCTGGGATTCGAACCCAGGTCCTGAAGCACTTTCCACACACTCCACTACCACTGCACCCTTTGTTCTGTTTGTATATACAATAAATAATATTTATAATATATGTAAAGCAAAAACGCTAAGTCCAAAACGCGCGAAATTCAAACACGCGAATGGTTGTCCACCACGTCTTCGTCTTCTCCAAGGATCTGTTGTTTTAGACAACATACCTATACCAACGGATATTCTCCGTAGCTAAAACCATGGGCATATCAAAAATCATGTACAAGCATAATAAATCAATGGTGATGGTACCAATCCATTCGTCTCAATCTCATGAACTTCATGGTACCCAAATCGTGGTCCAATTTCACCTGTACACCAAGACCCCAAATCGGAGCTACAAACCCTAATAATGGCAAACTCTAATACAAGCCATGAAAACACAATTAAATATTACAGACAGTTTGCAAATGCTCCAAGGATCAAGAATATATGATTAATTCATGCTATCAATGTCTAAATCATGAAATTCGAATTCAAGAAAATAGCAAAGTCGTGGCTAACTTAGTGAGTTTCAAGGCCCGGGAGTGCTCGTTCTTGATTGATTTAGGTCCCTTGTGATCCCAGGAAGCGATTGGGATGGTCAAAGAGTCTTGTAGTTGCTTGTAACTAGGAATTCATATCTGCACTTTTTATGGTTTTTTCCAAGTTTTGTTCTTGATGCTGCGTCTCTCTCCAGCCTCTCTTTGGGTCTGCACACGTTCTTTTTGTATTGAGGAATGGATTAGGGTTGCCAATATGATCACAATCTTCCTCCATTATTGAATTTGATTTTGATTTGATACACTTGAATATCATTCCAAAAATAGCCTAAAAACAATCTTTTTGTGCACCCCATGCCTTTACACGAATTTAATCTCATGCTAGCTGAAATTTAAGACCTGAAACATGTAAAAAATCTTGAGTTTTCAATATTTTGGATTTTCTATGATTTGTTTTGATTTAAAATGATTTAATTCAAATAAAAATCAAAATAAATAATAAAAACAATATAATGACAAGTGGAAAAGGCTAGGGTTCGTGGACCATGTTTCCAACTCAAAACAAGTGAAAAAGATTAGGCCCATTTAGCAAAAATTGCATTTTTAGGCATAGTTGACTTTTGACAATTTTGCAAAAAAGGTCAACTTCACCAATGCATAACTTCCTCAATTTTGACTCTTTGAAGGTGTTATTTTACTTTTTAGAAAGCTTGAGATGTCCTATAAGCAACCCTTTTGGTACCATATCAATTTTACATTCCATGCTCATGTATGAAGCTTTGACAAAAAAGGTGTTTTTGTTGACTTTTCAAAATGACCTATAATGTCCAAATTCATAACTTCTTGTGAGTGCATATTTTGAACTTGGTATATGAATATGGATTGTAGAGCATGTCATGCTATTCAAAATGAGCTTTGGATGGGTCATTTATCATAAAGTATGAGAAAGTTATGCTTGGTCAAAGTTGAGTTGACTTTTCCTGCAAAACCCTAATTTAGCAACTTTTGGTTCTTGATGAATTATGAGAAATCCTTGATGAATCATGACCAACCCTTGATCAAATGATGAAATATACTTCAGAATGATAATGTTGACCAAAAATCTTGAAGTTTGACTGTATGTAGGCCACAATTGACTTTTGCCCTAGCATAGTCGATTTTCAGGCCTTTGAGCAATTGACTGAGCAAATTTCCTTTGTAGGGCTTGAAACTTGACATGGATGATCTTGAGAACATATTAGGACATTGGTGAGCATTTGGGATCCCTTGGACTCAAGTATCTTGATGCAACATGAAACCCTAATTTGAGATAGACTGCCTTAGGAGAGGGCTTGTTTGGTCAACCCTTGGACTTCTTTGAGCAACTTGAGGATCTTTCTTGAAATGTTTTTTTGAGAAATATGGGAGGGAAAATTTTGGGGTACATAAAAAACAAATAGTCATGTGACTGATAATCATCCACAACTTGATGGGCCAAATGATCTACTAGTACATTTCCTTTGATGGATTTTTGATTTGTTTATTGAATGTCATACTCAGTCAAGTTCATTTTCCATCTGGCTATTCGTCCGGAAATGGCAGGTTTCTCGAAGATGTACTTAATCGGATCCATTTTAGAAATAAACAAAGTGGTATGAGTCAACATGTACTGCCTTAGCCGGCAAGCAGCCCACGCTAAAGCACAACAAGTTTTCCCGAGCAGTGAATATCTGGTTTCACAGTCGGTAAACTTTTTTCTTAGGTAGTAAATTGCATGCTCTTTTCGGCCAGACTCGTCATGTTTGCCCAAAACGCACCCCATAGAATTCCCTAGTACTGTCAAGTACATGATCAAAGGTCTTCCTTCAACTAGAGGCATGAGAATAGGAGGTTCTTGTAGGTAATCTTTGATTTTTCAAAAGCAATTCGGAATTCATCGTTCCACCTGACTACCTGATCTTTCTTCAAGAGTTTGAAAAATGGCTCACAAGTAGCTGTTAAGTGTGATATGAGACGGGAAATGTAATTGAGACGACCCAAGAATCCTCTAACTTCTTTTTCAGAATGAGGGACTGACATTTCTTGGATGGCCTTTACCTTGGCGGGATCAACTTAAATGCCTTTATTGCTGACAACAAAACCTAAAAGCTTTCCAGAGCGTACTCCAAATGTACACTTGTTAGGGTTTAACCTCCGCTTGTACTTATTTAGCCTATCAAATAGTTTGTGCAGGTGACCGAGATGTTCTTCTTCGGTTTGTGATCTAGCAATCATATCATCCACATATACCTCTATCTCATGATGAATCATGTCATGAAATAAAGCCACCATAGCCCTTTGATATGTTGCCCCTGCATTCTTTAACCCGAACGGCATGACCTTGTAGCAGAAGGTGCCCCATTGTGTAACGAAAGTAGTTTTTTCCATATCTTCGAGAGCCATCTTTATTTGATTATAGCCTGAGAATCCATACATGAATGAGAAGACTTTATGCTGAGCAGTATTATCGACTAAGACGTCAATGTGTGGTAGAGGGAAATCATCCTTGGGGCTTGCCCTATTCATATCCCTATAGTCTACGCACATACAAACTTTCTCGTCTTTCTTTGGTACCGACACTATATTGGCCACCCATTGAGGATAGGATGTTACAACTAGCAATCCTGCATCAAACAGTTTCATTACTTCAGCTTTGATCTTTTCAGACATGTCAGGCCTCATGCGACGAACTTTTTGTTTAACAGGAGGGCAATCTTCTTTAGTTGGCAGACGATGAACCACGATGTTGGTATCTAATCCAGGCATATCTTCATATGACCAAGCAAATACTTCCATATAATCGCGCAACATCTGAACCAAATGACTCTTGACACTGCTTTCTAAATTAGCGCCGATCCTGATTTCCTTCTTATCTGACTCAGTACCCAAGTTGATAATCTCAGTCGACTCTTCATGTGGTTGAATAGCCTTTTCTTCTTGTAATAGAAGTCGGGCTATTTCTCCTGGTATATCACAATCTTCTTCACCTTCGTCTTTGCTTTGGTTGATAGAATATTTAAAGTCATAGTTGGCAATAGTAGAGTCATTGGCAATATGATCCAGAGTGGATGTAGACCTGCAAGAGTGTGTGTGTGTGCGTGCGTGTAAGACACAATGCATTGGAAAGGAAAGAAAGACAATGAACACAAATATTTGAATGCAAAAGAGTCCAATGTGCTGAATGATCATATGATTCAATGAACATAAATAAAACCCTTGACAAAAGGACCAAAGTTCCCCGGGCAAGGTACATGGCTTAAAAGTCGTTGTTTGGAGATAATATTACAGACATAGAGTTCCTGAATTGACAAAAAAAAGTAAACAGTAATTACTCCTCAATGAAAGAAACAGGAGTGAAATCCTTTGCGTGCCAATTGTCGAGCTTCCCTTCAGTTGTTGGGTAGATCCAGTCTTCAAAAGCACACTCATCATAGGAGTCTTCTACAACGTTCACTTCATGACTTTTGAGGTGGAGAGGCGGCTTTCCAGTACGAGCACCTCTAATTTCTTTTCGAGCTTTGGAGGTGAAACCTAACCCAAACTTGTCTGCCTTGAACGTGATATCGAGGAGTTGACCCCACATCTCATTGTCTCCTTCTTCTACCACAACACGAGAATCCTTAAGAGAAACCATCTTGGGGATAACTTTATCAGCTCTTGGAGTGTTGGAGGAGATTTTAGTGATTGCCACAACTTCAAACGCCTGGAAAGGAGTTTCTATGAATTCGCCATCCATTTCTACGTACTTGAAAGAATTGAGATGGCTTACCATAAATTCTTCTTCACCGTAAACAGTGACAACCTTCCCTTGAACTAGATATTTTAACTTCTGGTGGAGAGTAGAAGTGACCGCACCTGCCCCGCGGATCCACAGGCGTCCAAGCAAGCAAGAATACGCATGCCGTATTTCCTTTATGTAGAATGTGGAGTTGAAAATCTGTGAACCAACCTTAATTGGGAGATCCACCTCTCCACGAACCATCCTTTTCGACCCATCAAATGCCCTCACAACAATATCACTTGGCTTCAAAATCAAACCTTCACAGTCTAGCCGATCTAAAGTGCCTTTAGGTAACACGTTTAAAGATGAGCCTGTGTCCACCAAAACATATGCCAGAGTGGCCCCCTTACATTCAACAGAAACATGCAAGGCTTTATTGTGATTCTTTCCCATATGAGTTAAATCTGCGTCAAAGAATCCTAAACCATTGTCAGCTGTCAGACTTGCTACACAGTTCTCAAATTGGTCGGTTGTGGTTTCTTGAGGCACATGAGCCTTTTTCAAGAACTTAATCAAAGTTTGTGCATGGGCGTCGGAACATAGTAATAAGGACAACATTGATATTTTAGAAGGGGTTTGCCCCAACTGCTCTACTATTTTGAAGTCGCTTTTCTTGATGATTTTCATAATCTCCTCCATCTCTTGAGTGGATGGTTCTCCCATAACAGACTTTTTAGCAGGTGCCTCTTCCCTAGCAGGCTCACTTTCTTTCTCTTTCCCTTTAGTACTGGCATCAGAATTGTCATTGGTTATGCAGATTGGAACTGTGGCAGTGGTTGGTGGTGAGATAATAGGGGAAAAGACCCTTTCTGTTCTTGTGACTTTACTAGAACTAGTAATATTAGTAACACCAGATTCATTATTATCAATCCAAGAATCTTGTTTTACCCCATGATAATAAACCTCGGCACCGTAATTCCATGGTACCCGCTTTATCAGAGGTGTATGGAACAGGTCCGGCAGCAGTGATTATGAGAGGAGCAATGATTGGTTCATTCGAAATCCTGATAGGACCTTTTGATGAGATCCTAATAGGTTTGTTTGAAATTGTTATGATGGCCAAATCTTTAGCTTTGTCGATTGAATTCTCGATGGTGGGAATCTTTTCGAATAGGATTTCGCGGCCATCCATTAGGCGTTGTATACCTTTCTTCAGTTCCTCACACCCATTGGGTTGTCTCATATATCACACACAGTCTTTTTCACAACCAGGGAAAACCCCAACTTTCAACAGATTGCTCTTAATTATATTCCACGGAGTAGTTAATTCTTCAATAGAGGCAATGAAAATTATATCTTCGACAGCATTAACACCTTTGTCGTGCTTCGGCATCGGAGCGGTAATTATGTTTGGCGTCGAAGTAGGATCAAATTCAATAGTCTTGTTGTCAATTAAATCCTGGATTTTATTCTTCAAAGCCCAGCACTGATCAGTCTTATGTCCGGGGCTGTTTGAATGGTAAGCGCACTTTGCATTTGGAATATATCTTGGCGACGAGGTGTCAGGGTTGGCGAGAGGATCCCGTAATGTCACTAAATTGGCCCTAAGAAGATGTTGAAGGGCTTGAGATAATGACATTCCTAACCTTGTAAACTGTCTTCTTGGAGCTTTAACACGTTGATGATTTGCAGCTGGCCTTTGAGTAGCAGTCGGATTGGAGATTCAGACAGCATTGACAAACGGATGATTATTCATTTTGGTATGGGCCTTTGATCCATACACAACATTAACTTCTTTCTTCGCGGCAAAAGGTTTCTTGACAGGATTGGGAGTGGAAGTATATGCCACAAAGATCTTTCCACTTTTAATGCCACTTTCGACTTTTTCACCGGTTAGGATTAATTCGGTGAAACCAAAAGAAGAGCAGCCAACCAATAGATTAAAGAAAGGACCAGATAATGTGTTCATGAACATGTCATTGTGTTCCCTATCAGTCAAGGGAGGTTAGACCCTACTAGCAAGGTCTCTTAACTTCTGTGCATATTCCTTAAATCCCGCTTTCTTCCCCATGGTCATACCTTGCAATTGAACCCTTGTTGGTGCCAAGTCGGTGTTGTACTGATATTGATGGTAGAAGGCAGTAGCTAGACCCTGCCAAGTATTGATGCGAGAGCCATCCAACTGATAAAACCATTCGAGTTGTGTTCCAGCCAGACTCTCTTGGAAAAAGTGAATCCAGAGTTTTTTATCTACAGTGTGCGGTTGTATCTTGCGCACATAGGACTTCAAATGGAGCTTCGGGCAAGAAACCCCATCGTATTTTGCAAAGGTTGGGATTTTGAACTTGTGGGGAATGACTACCCCAGAGATTAGGCCAAAATCGTCGAAATTCAAACCAGGAATAGCTTGGATTTCAACCGCTTTCAACCTATCTTCTAGCTGCTTGTATTTGATGTCTGCGGGTGGATATTGTTCATTGAAATAATCATCATCATATTCTTGGTCATTGATGCAGTCAGCCTGAGTACTCTTGACCTCACCAATTTGGTTCTCGTCCTCTTCGGATGAATCCTCCTCTATTGGAATTTGACGGATTGTCTCCTTGAACCTTTCACCCATGTTGAGTAGAGCTTTCTTCTTTGGCTTTTTCTTAGCGGCCAACAAGGCCATCATGTCCTGTTTCCCCTTGGCCAGGGCGAGTAAAGCTTCCTGAAATTGAGAGTTCTGGGCTTGAAGTTCCATCACAGTTTTCTCTAGATCCATCTTGCTGAAATAAGCAGCAGAGAGATAAGGAAACCTGTTATGCGGAAGCCTGTCATGTCATGATGCATGAATATGCAATATGCAAATGATTTCAAGGATTTAAGGAATTTAAATTTGTATAGACAAAGAGTGAACAAACGTTAATATGCATTAAAGAGTTATGATTTGAATATAAGCATGCCTCTTGGGCTTACAACAACAGAAATATACATGAAGTAAACTCCTAAGACAGAAAAGTTGAGCGCATCCTCTTTGGTGCAATGTAGGTGTTTAAGCTCCTTTCTTCACGAAGCTCCCTTGTGAGATATAATATCTTCTTCTCGCCCTCATAGTACTTAACTTCAAAGGCGTCTCTCTCTCTCCTTTTAACTGAATCCAAGCGTTTTGCAAATCTTCAAGAGTAGTGGGCATATCAGGATAGAGGATAGTATGTGGAACGTCTCCCTCAACTACTAGCTCCATGATAACAAGTAAGACGGCTTCATAAGGAATCTTAAGACTTTGTGCGCGAGCCCTCACCCATTTAAGATAAGGTTCCAAAGGAATGGAATTCTTATGCCCCAACGTCTTGCTATCAACCTTGTTAACCATACCCCAAGCTCGTATAAAACTTTGACGGTAACCTTGGGTATCGCTTTTGTAGTCGAATGCAATTCCTTGGATGAGTACCTCATGAGGGCCATCTCTTATGGCGTATCCAAATTGTCACAAAGCTAAACAAGGGTTGTAAGTAATGCCTCCCCTAATGCCAAGTACAGGGACATTGAGGAATTCCCCACAACGATCAATGATGGTAATGTCTTCCAAAGAGCGATAATACCAACGGATATCAGCATGTGAAAGTGACATCAATCTTTTGGACCACCTCATACCTTATTCATTCTTCACCACAGGTAGAGGTAGGTGCGAAATAAACCACCTAGCCAAAAGAGGAGTGTAACACATCAGAGTCCCCTTTTTCTTCAAAGTGCGAGAGTGAAGAGAATGCAAGATGTCTCTAAGCAATGTAGGCACCGGATTACAAGACATGAAAACTTTGATCGCATTTACATCTATAAATTGGTCAGGATTTGGAAATAGTACCAACCCATAGATGAGAAGAGCCAAAATTTCCTCAAAGGATTGTAGATCCAAAGTATTCCAACACTCTTGAGCCTTCTCCAACAAAAACTTTGCTAGGAACCCTTTGACACCACTCCTTGTTACCCAATTTGCTACTATGTCAGATGGTTGCAAATGTAGAGCTCGAGCAATTTCCTCAGGTTTAGCGTCTCTTTCAATACCGTTGAAAGGTAACTAATTGAGAATAGGGATCCCCATGAGTTGAGAAAATTATTCCAAAGTGGGCACAAGTTGGTAATCGGGAAAAGTGAAGCAATGATGCAAAGGGTCGAAGAATTGGACAAGCACCTTTACCATATCTTCTTCAATACTTGAGGTAACCAAACTAAGGATTCGACCATGTCTTTTTGTGAACGGAGAATCTTCAGGGACTCTTGATACTAAATCTTTGAGTAATGGAGGTATCCTTACGAGACTGACTTGAATAGTGCTCCTACGAGGGGATGCCATGTCCTACAAAACAGAACAAAGATAAATCCAAAAATCCTTGAAATGGTTAGTGATGTTTATGATGCTCATGATGTTTATGATGCTCATGATGTTTATGATGTTATGTACAAGTGTATATATACAAAGCAAAACAAGTCCTTGAGTTTAGGCTTGCATGGGGTTTCAAGTAAGTACCCTCTTGAAGTTTAGTTGGCTCAACCTGTCCTAGTTAATAGTAACCGGGTTCTGAGGGATCTCAATATCACTGATCTTTCCCCCAAGTTTCGTTCAATAAGCGATTGACTCGCAACCAAACAAAACTCCAGAGTCAAATCTCAATGAGCGTAGTATCGAGTATCTACCAACTTCGGACTGCACCAAAGCCGGTCATCTCACTACGTCCTAATGGCCAAGTTGGTCAAGTAAGTTTCTAAGGTCAGTTGATGCTTTACGACACCACGTGACAACCCTGTACTCTCCTTGACTGACTCAAGGGTTATCGATACCAACCAAAGTGCCACATCAACATAGCTACTGCTTCAACCGTGTCGGTATACCCCGCACAGTTCCCTCACAGTTTATTGCTACTTACCTAAAAAGGTGTCCCTAAATTCGGGTGTAGGATTTAAAACAAACCCAAACAAGAAACCAAAATGTAAAGCAAACAAATCAAGCAATGTAAGCAAGTAAATGTGATCTAACCCTAAGGTAACCCCACTTTTAAGAAATCTTATCCCCAGCAGAGTCGCCAGTTCTATGATACGGTGGGGGAACTAACTTGAGGTTTTGCGCTTGTGTTCGCAAATTTTGCGGTTTAGCAAGAGTCGCCACCGACTTTTCTTTTATCCAATAAGGAAAGGTGAAAAAGCCCAGGAAAAACCTTTTAGAGATGTTTTTGAGTTCGAAGGGTAGATTATGAAAAGGGAAGGTATTAACACCCTTTCCATCCATGGTTTTCCATGGGCTCTTAGTTACTTGCTAGATCACTTGCTTTTGTTTGAAAAATGTGCTTTTGTGTGGTTTTGAAAGTATTTTGAAAAGGTGCCATCGTTTAGGAAAACTTTGTAATAGTTCTCGTTCGTAAGAACGTATACAAAGTGTTGAGCTTTAGAAAATATTTCAATGTTTGGAAAGTGTTTTGAAGCTATTTCGAAAGTGTATGTGACTGTTTCGAAAATAGCAAGGATGTTTGTTTTGAGAGTGAGCAAGTAACTAAAAGTAATCTACCTACTCAAAAGGTCTTAAATATGCTTTTCCTCCTCCTTTAGATGTTGCTATCTTACCATTGATTTGGTAAGAATCCCCATCGTTGGATGTGAAGGGACAAGCGGTGGGTCATCGTATGACCATGATAGCAATGTTGTGAGATGACTTAGCACTTTTCTTTAGGGATTAATATCATTTTGAAAGGCAACATTGATAGCGTCATCGAGGGACTATGATCTTGTATTTTTCGCTTTGTTTGTGCTAAGACATCCCACATGCATGAATGCAAGAATGATGGTTCAACTTGTTTTAATTATAGAGAGAAGGGTCATATCAGTACCCAGTGTCATAAGCCAAGGAAGGATGCTACTGTCCAGAATAATGGTAGAGTGTTAGCTCTGAGTGGATCATAGGATTCTAAGAAGGACAACCTGATTAGAGGTACTTGTTCTATTAAAGATGTTGAATTGGTTGCTATTATTAATATTGGTGTTACTCATTCGTTTATTTCGCGTGAGTGTGCTAACATGTTGGGATTGAAGTTGTCTAATATAAATGTTAGTATAGTTATAGATACTCCTACTAGTGGTTCTGTTACTACTACTTGTGTTTTTCTGAAGTGTCCTTTGACTATTTATGGTAAGAGTTTTGTGATGGATTTGGTGTGTCTTCCCCTACACCAAATTGACATCATTCTTTGAAGGAATTAGTTGGAGTTTAACTATGTTTACATTAATTATTATAATAATACTTTGAGGTTTACTAAGTTTGGTGATGATGGAGTTGTGACTAGCATAATGTTCTCGTTTGGGAACTCAAAATTCATAGACTGATAGTCGTCTATGGTTTGATGAGCCAAATAATCTGCCAGTACACTTCCTTTGATTGCTTTCCGAGTGGTGTACTGAATGTCATATTCTATCAAGACCATTTTCCATCAGCCTATCCTTCCTGAGAGAGCTGGCTTCTCGAATATGTATTTGATGGGATCCATTTTAGAAATCAACAAAGTAGTATGGGTCAACATATAATGTCTTAGTCAGCGAGAAGCCCATGCCAGAGTGCAACAAGTTTTCTTGAGCAGTGAGTATCTTGTTTCACAGTCGGTAAACTTTTTTCTAAGGTAGTATATTGCATGCTCTTTTCGACCTTACTTGTCATGTTGGCCCAATACACACTCTATTGAGTTCTCTAACATTGTTAACTACATAATCGGAGGTCTTCCTTCAACTGGTGGCATCAGAATTGGATGTTCTTGTAGGTACTCCTTGATCTTGTCAAAGGCTATCTGACAGTGGTCGTTCCACTTTACTACCTGGTCTTTCTTCAGCATCTTGAAGATGGGCTCACAAGTAGCAGTCAAATGAGAAATGAATCGAGCAATGTAATTCAGTCGTCCCAAGAAACCTCTGACTTCTTTCTCAGTACGGGGAGCAGGCATTTCTTGAATAGCTTTGACCTTGGAGGGATCAACTTCGATACCTTTACCACTGACAACAAAACCTAGTAGTTTACTGGACCTCACCCCAAAGGTGCACTTGTTCGGATTCAACGTGACGCATCAAACGAAGTCCTGAAACTCAAGTTATGACACTTAAAAAATATTCTTATCTCTCGCCCCTCGCCTGAGGCTCGCCCAGCGAGGTTGAGGCGACAACCCTTCCCTCATAGAATTTCCAGAAGCTTTGTTTTTCTTCCATTTCCTCCGCCTCTCCTTCTCTCAGTGAAGCTCACCTTAGCCATCTCGCTCGCCCAGCGATGCAAGAGCGAGTGTCACCCTCCATACATTTTCCAAGAGCACCTAAAATCACAAGTCTTCTCGCTGACGCTCTCCCAGTGCATGAATTGCAGAGTCACTTTGTTTGGCGATGCACCGCGACCAGAAACTTCCTGGTGCAATTTCTGCACTGCACCAGTCCCAAAATCCTTACGGTTTCACCATATAACAGACCCAGAATTCACATAATTCACAGAGATAACAACACATCATAATGGGATCATATATATATATATATATATATATATATATATATATATATATATATATATATATATATATATATATATATATATATATATATATATATATATATATATATATATATATATATATATATATATATATTATTTCATAGCATTACAACATTAATCTATCATCAATTTCATCATTTATTCCATCATAACCATCATATTATCAGATTCATCAATTGTGAAGAACCTGGACCATATGAAGGACCTAAGCTAGGACCCCGATGGACTATGGTTTTCGATGGAGCTTCTAACTCATTTGGAAACGAAATTGGTGTTGTAATTATCTCTCCCAAGGGTTGCCATATGCCCTTTACTTCCAGACTTTGCTTTGACTGTACCAACAACATGGTTGAATACGAAGCGTGCATCATGGGTATCAAAGCTGTTATTGACCTAAGAATCAAGTTCTTGAATATATATGGGGACTTAGCCCTGGTCGAGTGAAAATTGAGAGAGTTATAACCAGCGTAAGTTGGAAAATTTTGAGCAAATACATGAAGTTCAAATTGAGAAAACTTAATATTTTGGGCTATTGGGCTATTGTTTAAGAATTCAAGCATGTATTACACTCCTTATGCGCCTCAAATCTTGTTCATGTGCCCCTTGGCCTATTTTATTTTAATTATTTCTAATTTATTCATTATTAATTCAAAAACAAATAAGATAAAATACAAGGCTTCTTACATAAAGTCCAAGCCCATTTTATCTTTGACCTAATCCATGCTATATAATATCCATCATTCATATACAAAGGACACGAAACCCTTATCTCAAGAATCACCTCCAAAAACTCAAAACTGTTCAAGCTTAGGATAACCTTCAAACCCTTATCACAGTCGTTTCTAAGGAAAATAAACCATCTCATTTGCTTCCAGCAATCCTACAAAGTAAGAATGGATCAAATCTAATGATCCAAAATGCATGAAACACCATTGCATACATCTTCGATCTCATACTTTTGCAAAATTGTATTTTTGAGTTTTCTGTTTGCTTTAAGACGTACTAAAGATATCATTGTGTTCTAGAGGTTTGATAGTGAAGGATAGAACCATCGTGGAGGTCCCATGCTGGCCAAATAGTAAAACACCATAATTGCACTGATCTATACAGTTTTCACCATAACTCAAAATCCCTTGTGATTCAGGCCAAAATAATTATCTCATTGAAATTGCAAACCCTTATTTAGGGGGGTAGGGACCCCTTGCACTACTAATTTTGGCTGTTTTCCAAGTTCGATAAAAGGAGGTTACCAAAGAAGACGACCTGAGCTAGGGCTCTAGCACCTCTTTGGTTCATGAAATATTTCTATATTATATATGTATTGTTTCATTATAATGAACGAATGTATTACCGCCCCAACGGTTGAAGTGCGCGTGTTAAAGACCTTACTATGCCAAGTCGTAGGTTCGATCCCAGCCTTTTGGCATTTTGACATTTTTTGTGATTTATTTGTTTTACAGATTACAAAAGGCGCTCGTTTTCCTTATTTGTCACCAAGACGCGCCTGGCCCAGTGGTGAATGTGTTGTTTGAGTTGGCTGAGGGCGGGTTCAACATCCACCCTTACCATTTTGGTTTACTTTCCTCAATTCTCTTGATCAAGTGAGCAAAAGGCAAATAGCATGAAATGTAAATGCTAAAGGCATAAAGTAACGTTAATTGTTAATGGTTAGTAAGTTAATTTTTAATAGTCACAAGACATGATCAACGATGATTGAATGATGATCTTAGGCCAAGGATAATGAAAACTCATTAGAGGATTGATAAAATCAAAGCCTCATAACAACAAGTTTCGTAGGTATTGGACTAAAGATAACTAATCAATCATACTTGGGCTTACAAACATAGAGTTTGGGCCACGAATGATCATTTTCTGAATCGGGACAAATTTAGCTCTATGTTAAGCAATCGTAAGTAGACTTATGTAGAAGTCACACCTATTTTGAGGCTGGTCAATAGCAATATATGTATCGTACATGTTAGAGACAAGGTAGAAACCAAGCTCCTAAAACATGTAGCACAAGTGAAAACAAAAAAAAAAAGATGAAAAATATGGAATCCAAGATAAATGATCAATGATGATTGAAGATTGAACTTAGGCCAAAGTTAATGAAGACTTATTAGAAGATTGATAAAATCAAAGCCTCCTAACAACAAGCTTCAAATGTTATGAATCATGCTTCAATAATCAATCATACTTGGACAATTTCAAGCATAAAGCTTGAGCCACTAATGATCACTTAAAAAGGAAATAAGAAGGGGATGAGATGAAAGGAAAAGGGGGATGTCACAAATATGCCAAAATTAGGTCTAACTTCATCAAAATCAATCAACCATCTTGGTGGATTTGGTCTTTTGACCTATCAACACCCAAGTTCCACTGATGTTGATGAAACTTTTTACCCAAAATATGTCCACACATTACCAAGTCAGAACTAGACAAAAGAAAAATAAAAACCAAGTAAAATAATATACAAAAGATTTTTAAAAATGGTTAACTAATTTAAATTTATTGATGAAATACGCAAAGTGTATCAAAACACTAAATAAACATCCCAAAAAATTACCAGAGGTCAAACATGAGTCAACAAGTGTTGACAATTTTTTTTATAATTTTTGAAAGTGAGAAACTAATTTTAAAAAATGAAAAAATTAAGCTAAAAGATCTAAAATCAATGAAAAATAGAAAACTAAAATGTAAAATCCCAATAAAATCACCATAGGTGTAAAACCATCATTGGATCATATTTTCTTTTTTTTGGGAATTTTTAGAGAGTTAAAAATATTTTTAAACAATAAAAAACAAATGAAACAAAGAGATGATTATAAAAATTATCAAATCACAAAATAAATTTGTGAAAAAATATGGATCAGAAAGAGAAAATCCAAACAAAATTTTAGAAATTACTTTGATATTTTTTTGAATAAAAAATGAAAGAGATGTTGATTTTTTGAAATTAAAATGAAATTAAAAACCAAATTTGTAAAATAAAACAAATAAAAAAAAAACTGAGGCTTCAGATCTGAGCTCATTAATTGAGCTGGAAAATCTGAAGGCCATAATGCGTGCTTCCACCGTGAGCTTCAGTCAACTAACACGCATGTGATTCAAAAAAGTTCAACCAACGAAATTAAAACAATTGGCGTGCCTTCATTGGTTGAAGATGACACATAGGTCATCTTCAACCTCCAGACGCTTGCAACTAGGGAAAAACAAGGATTCTTATATCTGTAAATTTACGCTTTCATAGTGGTACCATATACGCGCTCGTGAAAATTTATTTAAATCACAGCTCAGTCGTTTTGGAAATTACCAGAGGAAAAATGCAAAACGAAATTTGAAAATTCAAGTATCAAATCACCATGAAAATTCAAACCAGAAGAAGCATACGCTTTAGAGAAGAAGGGACTACATCCTAAGCATTTATTTGAGATGATTTGGTTGAAAAATCTACATGAACGAAGTTCAACTTATAAGCTCTGAAAACGAACTTCTGTAGCTTGATTCTATGCTCAAATTTCTTGGTTTTTTATTGTGAAAAGTTTGTATGGCGATCAAGAATGAAGAATAAAAAAAGAGAGTTTTGAGAAAGAAGGCTTGAAATGTTGAAATGGATTTTCAAATTTCAAGCTTCGAGTGTGACTTTGGCAGGGTGATTCTGGTTATCCCAGCTTGAGGAAATGAAAGGAATATATTGCTCTATTTATAGGAGAGGGAATGGTGATGAGAGTAGGAAGAATTTGTGACAAAATCGTACAAACCAATCTAACCCGGTGATTGAAAAAAGTGTGACTCCATGTGCATCAAAACTCACTCTAATATTGTGTTTCAATGCTTAAATTGGTCCAGGCAAGTTTGTTAATCATGTTTAAGTGGAAAATACACTTCAATTTGATCATTAAAAGCCACATTAATTAATTTGCAATCTGACTTAGTGAGAAGCTTCAGTTTCAAGGTGCCATCTTTAAATCCATGGTGCAACGTGCTCGGGAGGCTTTATGGTCTCGTTCATGTTGTATTTGAAAGACCTCATCACAATATTTACAATGTGCCAAGAAATTATTCATTTAGATACTTGATCTGAAAGTT
Source organism: Vicia faba (assembly GCA_948472305.1). Taxonomy (NCBI): domain Eukaryota; kingdom Viridiplantae; phylum Streptophyta; class Magnoliopsida; order Fabales; family Fabaceae; genus Vicia; species Vicia faba. Next base: position 794,314,442 of record OX451741.1, read on the forward strand.
GTGCCATTTTGAAATCAGGAAAAACCAATTTCATTTTGATCTTAGAAAAATTCTAAGTATGGAGCTTCAAGATGACCTATAATGTTTTGCCAACTTGTATGGTCTTTCACCCAAAATTAGCTCTTTATCATTGTAGGTGAATGAATTAGACTCCCCAAATGGAATTATGGAATTGAGATCACTCAAAAATAATTAAAAAATGATAGAGTTATGGCCCTTGGAAGGTGATGAAAATTTCATGAGAAATTCACAAATGACCTATAATATTTCATTGAATTCCACAACTTTCCACATATTTTTAGATCTTGATATTTGAATAAAATTTGTAGTAGACAACCTCAAGTTTCTTATGAAAAAAGAATTGGATCAAGGAGATTAAAATTGACCAAGTTATGATCTTTTGAAGTCAAATCAAAGAGTTCAATGGCTTTTTCAAAGGACTTGTAATCTTCTTCAAACTTAAATGATATTCTACTCAAAATTGGCCTTAGATCCTTGAAGAGAAGTTGTTAAGGACTCTTTGAAGAAAATCATGGCTTTATAATCACTTCAAAATCTCAAAAATTGAGCAGTATACAGTCTTGTGAAGTTGACAAACCCTCACTTAAAAATTACAAAAGTGATTTGTAACATTCTTCAACTTTTGATGATTTTCCTTGCACAATTAGATCTTGTCATGTAAAGAGAGGTTATTGGTAAGGATAAGAAGAGTCCATGGAAAAAAGAACCACTTCAAAATATTGAAAATGGAGAGAGTTATTCACTTGTGACCTTAGAATCAAGGACTTGCCAAATTAGGTCCAACCACTTGGGTCAAATTTGAATCCTTTGAACTTTTCTTGCAAATGAAGGCATGATGGATCACATTTAGACCTTGAAATGATATTATATTTAAGCACACTTGATGGAGAGGCTCAATGCTTTATGAAATTTGTCAAAGAAGGCATGAAAAAAAACACATGAACCTATGAAGTTTCCTGATGAATCCAACCACCAACTTTGAGACAATCTGGATCAAATGAAAATGAGAGAATCCTTAAACCATAGGAATTTTATGCCATAACCATAGCCTTGAAGTTCAAGCCTTTTAAATCTACTAAATAGACAAATGACTGGGGATCATCCTTCAAAACCCTAGCTTAGGAGGTAAGAGAGATGTAATTGGCTAATTACCTACAACTTACAAAGAATAGAGAGGAAACATATACTTTTTGGATTTTGGTTAGAGGTTAACAAACACAAAAATACATATAAAAGATACACAATTCAAAGTACTTGGTGTAGCACCCCACTTTCCCCACAAGAATAATTATAATATAATATAATATACAAAAATACATCAGGGTACACAAGTAGGATGTCACATCTTTCAAAAACTCATAAAATTTCAAATCATTTTATTACTACATTTCTCATAAAAGAATTATTTTACACAGTGGAAATATCCAATTATTCAATCTCATAGCACTACGACTTTAATAACGACATTCTCCACAAAAATCGCGGTTCAACATAAATTTGAAGTTAAGATACATAACAAATACGACAAATACAAAACATAAACAAATTCCCATAATACCTTGTGTTACGTATCAGAGCGACTCCTAAGACTCGACCAGGTAACTCATACTCCATGTACTACTTGGGTAACTGATTATTTGTACTCCCAGAGGAGCACTGACACAATAATAGAAAAAGGGGTGAGAATTTCATTCAATAAATAATAGTGAATATCAGATGTTAAGGAGTAGTAATATCACACAATTCAAATAACTCACATTTCACACAAATACTTCGCAACACATTCATCATTCACATAACACCATATCAAATCAAGATAGTGTAATGCAATGCAACCGACAACAACTCAATACATATGGTACCAACAGGGCATAAGCCCACACCATAATGCCATATAGGGCAGTAACATGGCATAAGCCCTCAACATAACACCATTACAGGCCAACAACAAGGCATAAGCCCTTACCAATGTATGCATAGAACACCAGCACGCAACAACGTAAGTATACAACTACAGGGAATAAGCCCACAACATCTTGCCAATAAAGGCCACCAACAGAGCATAAGCCCTCACCATACATGTAACGATAACAATAACCAATAGTAATAACATACTCGCAAACATCCAACAATGCAACATCATCGTATCGCAGTTCATCGAACATTACAGCAACATTTCAACAACATAGTGTCATAGTATCACAATCCATTACGCATATTATCAATCCATCATGAACATGCAACAATAACAACATTACACTGCATAACATCATAGTATCACAACATAGTAACATAGTATCAATTTATCATATATATTTGATAACAATAATATTTACATCAACATAACATCATAGCATCACAACAGCTAAATAGGTTATCAATTTATCATGTATATTCGATAGCAACAACATTTACAACAACATAACATCCTAAGTAATCCCTTCATATGTCATTCATACAACAACCACATGTTAGGTCATATCACTCAACATCAACACCATACAAATTTCTCACTAAGTTCTACGTTTTAGCATAATTTATATTATTAAAAACCTTCCTATATCGGTCTAAGTCATACTAGTCATTACAGACCAAGAGAAATTACACTGCACGCGAAAACGGGAAAGAAATCGTGAAAACAAAACAAATTCCACACAGGTCTGCCCTTATGCATAATGCCCTGTTCTATACGCGTATTATAAGAACAATATTTGGTTCTGCAATATCATCTTTGAGTTTTGATGATAACAAATGAGTATTTTTTATGAACAATTTTGGTGTACTAATGTTTGTTATTGTTGAGTACTTAACAAACAGGTTCTGCTTTTGATGGATGGCGTGTCCAAGACATTAGAACAGAATTAGTTCCGCTTCTGCATTACATAAGTTCTGTTGAACAATAGCAAGACACTCTAGAAGGCTCTGAAGTGTAAGCTCTGACATCTGTCTAAAGAAACCAGTTAGAAGATCTGAAGACAAAAGTTGCTACTTAAGTCCAGATGCTGAAGATTCATGTTTCTAAAGACAACTGGTTCTAAAGAAACCGTCAGAAGATCTGAAGACATAAGTTTCTACTCAAGTCCAAATGCTAGAGACTCAAGTTTCTAAAGACCCAAAGTTCTAAAGATAAGGGTTCTAAAGACCCAGTGCTGAAGACTCTAAAGACAAAAGTTCTAATGATTCTAAATACTTGAAGTTCTAAAGACCCAAGGCTCCAAGAAAAGGTTCTCACGACCAAGTGTTGAAGACTCTGAAGACACTGTTCTGAAGACTCTAAAGACTTGAAGTTCTGAAGACCTTGTGTTATGTTCCAGCTTCTAAACTCATGCTTGTAGAAGCCTCTAAAGTGAATAAGGAAAGAAGATAATGTTAACATGGTACAAACAGTATATGGTACAATCAACTTTTCATTCCACTACCATGAAAGGATGGACGCGTCGCACGATCTTGTCCCCCATGTTACTGTTCAAGCTGCCAATATTTCTGGAAATCCCAAGAGTAACCCTCAATGGATATATTATTTTATTGGCTATATAAAGGCTTGAAGACTAAGAGAGAAAGCTGCCAATCAACGAAATATTCACGCGCAAACGTTGTTCATAGCTTTCATATTCTTAAGTCACTGTTCTTAAAATAGTTTACATATTCAGCTTTTTAGAAGCAATATTCTTGTAAACAAAACTTGTATTCAAACGGTTGTTTGGTATTCCTTAAGGGACCGGGTAGGTCTATATTATTAAGAAGTCTAGGACTTGCGAGTTTTAGAGGTTGTTAGTCACTTGTGGGGTAGCTTGTGCATTGTAATAATCAGGTTGATTATTGTTTGATATTTCCTTAAGTGACCGGGTAGGTTTATATCCTTAAGAAGTCTTTGACTTGCGAGTCTTGGAGGTTGTTAGTCACTTGCGGGTAGCTTGTGAAAATTGTAATCAGTTTGGTTATAGTGAATTAAGTCCTCAATTGAGTGAAGAGAAATCACTTTAGCGGGTGGACTAGACTAGCTTTATAATTTTCAAGTGAAGTAGTATAAACATACATTGTTCTTTACTTCACGTTCTTACTTATTGTTATTATCAAGAGTAAAGATTAAAAGGATTTTAACTTAAAGGGGAATATTTTTAAAGAAAAGTTTTTGTTTTAAAACCCAAATTCAAACCCCCCCTTTCTTGTGTTTTTCGCACCTTCAATTGGCATCAGAGCTCTGGTTCTGAGGAGATAAAAAGTTTGAATATTTATCAACACTTAACAGTGTCCAGTACCAATCTAGTTTGTGTGAAAAACCAATGGCTACATCTACTTCCACTGTTGATAATAGGGATAATGATAGAGATCACTATAGTTAAAAACATCTTATGTTTGATGGGGAGAAATTTGACTATTAGGAGGATAGAATAGAAAGTTATTTTCTGGCATATGACTTGGATCTATGGGGTTTGGTAGTTGATGACTACACTCACCAAGTAGATGATAAAGGTCATAAGATTACAAGAAGTGCAATGACAGAAGCACAGAAGAAATTATGTAGAAATCACTAAAAAGCAAGAACCATACTTCTAAGTGCTATTTCATATAATTAATATGTTGTACCCCAAAATTTTCCCTCTTATATTTCTCAAAACATGTCAAGGAAGTCCAAGGGTTGGTCAGACAAGTTCTCTCCTAAGGCAGTCTACCTCAAATTAGGGTTTCATGTTGCATCAAGATACTTGAGTCCAAGTAATCCCAAGTGCCCAACAATGTCCTAATATGTTCACAAGACCTTCCATGTCAAGTTTCAAGCCCTACATAGAAAGTTTGCTCAGTCAATTGCTCAAAGGCCTGAAAATCGACTATGTTAGGGCAAAAGTCAACTATGGCCCACATACAGTCAAACTTCAAGATTTTTGGTCAACATCCTAATTTTAAAGTATATTTTATCATTTGATCAAGGATTGATCATAATTCATCAAGGATTTCTCATATATCATCAAGACTCAAAAGTTGCTAAATTAGGGTTTTGTAGGAAAAGACAACTCAACTTTGATCAAGCATAACTTTCTCATACTTTATGATAAATGACCCATCAAAAGCTCATTTTGAAGAAGATGTAATTCCCTACAATCCATCTTCAGCTCCCAAGTTCAAAATATGCACTCACAAGAAGTTATGAATTTGGACATTATAAGTCATTTTGAAAAGTCAACAAAAACACCTTTTTTGTCAAAGCTTCATACATGAGCATGGAATATCAAAATGAGATGATACCAAAAGGTTTGATTAGAGGACATCTCAATATTTCTAAAAAGTCCAAGAACACCTCTAAAGAGTCAAAATTGAGGAAGTTATGCATTATTGAAGTTGACCTTTTTTTTGCAAAATTGCCAAAAGTCAACTATCCCTAAAACTTCAAATTTTGCCAAATGGGCCCAATCTTTTTCACTTGTTTTGAGTTGGCAACATAGTCCACGAGCTCTAGCCTTTTCCACTTGTCCATATCTTTTTTTATTATTTATTTTGATTTTTATTTGAATTAATTCAATTTAAATCAAAACAAATCATATAAAATCAAAATTATTGAAAACCAAAGATTTTATGCTTGTTTAAGGCTTTATTATACAGCTAGCAAACATTCAAACTCATGCAAGGCACTAGAGTGGAAAAAAGATTGAAAAAGGCTATTTTTGGAATGATATTGAAAGTGAATCAAATCAAATCAAAAATCATTGAAGGAGAAAGATTTGGATGCAGTTATCAACCCTAATGCATTGCTTGGTACATATAGAGTGCGTGCAGACCTAAAAACAAGTTAGAGACAAGCGTATGAGCAAGAACCAAAACTGGAAAAAAAGCAAGAAAAGTGTGAGATTGAATTTTCACTTAGAGGCATCCTCAAGACTCTTTGACGATCCCAATCGATTCCTGGGAGTCTTTGCAAGTTAAAGCAATAAAAAAAACAAGTCCATTCCAGTCCCAAAATGCTCTGTAAGTCCCTCACGACATAGCCCTGTTCTTGAATTCGTATTTCATAATATAGGCATTGTTTGGATGAATTAGCTACATATTCTTGATCTATGGAACATATGTAAGCTTTCTGCATCATTCAATTTCATTTATATGGCCTGTAGCGAATTTCACCATTGTTAGGTTTCGTAGCTCCGTTTTAGGGTTTTTTCTTGCAGGAGAAATTGGCCTTCGTAAGTGGTACCATCTTGTTCAGGAGGATGAGACGAACTCAACCATGGCGTTAGTTTACATTTATGTGGCCCATGGAGGATTTTTGAACAAACCAAGCATATAGCTACGGACAAGCGTCTGTAGGTAAAAGTTTGAGACTTTTACCCACGGAGACAGGAAGGAGACGATGAGTTGTCACTCCCCTATTGGCCCATTCAAACGTTCAACGCATGTTTTTTTTTAATTTTCCAATATTTCTTTGTTTTACATATTATTATTATTGTTTCATTATTGTACAACAAAAGCAAAGTGCCCCAGTGGTAGCCAGGAAGCGCTTAAGGCATTGGAAGGCTGGAGGTCAGGGGTTCGATCCCTGCCTCCAGCATTTGTTATTTTCATATTTTCTTGAAGGAGATTCAGTATGACATGAAGCCAGGGTCTATCATACATCCTCCCAATCTAGCCAGCCAAGTGTCAGATGGCCAAATCTGATGGCCATCATCTGAAGGTATACCATGAGCCAAGTCAAGCGTGTGGTATTGGATCCAAAAAGTCAGCTTGGATCATCAATTATTGGGCCCAAAAGCTGATATCCACACCTCTGAAAAATGTTGATTCAGGCCCTTTTCTCACTCCTTATTTCTTTTCTATATTTATTTTATTATTTGTTTTACTAACCAATAATCATTTTCTTTTTATCAAAAAAAATCACAACATTTTTCTATCCAATTAAATTCAAGATATTTTTATTTTTATTAAAAAAAGGTAATTAATTTAATTAGGTTTATTAATTTAGACAATTTTAATTCTTTTTGCAAATAATTAAAATTAATTAGAATAAATAGGTTTTTATTACTAACTTAATTGTATTTTTTCTCCTAAAATAACCAAAAAACCAAAAATATGTCATTTAATTATTTTTATTAATTAATTTAATTAACTAATTAATTTAGTATTTAATTTAGAAAAACTTAATTCTTTTCTTAAAAAATATTAAAAATAACAAAAAAACAATTTTCTCTTTTAATTAGGATAGAAGGGTCAAAACCCTAATTTCGCATTCGATCTAATTTGTCATCGCGCGTTTTATTATTATTTTTTACCCAATTATTGTATCTGCTCACAGTTTGTAATAGTTTTAATTAGGACTTTTACATTTATCGCTTTTATTTTCAAAGGGTTTGTTTTTGGCTATGTAAATACCCGAAGCCTTGTAATACCGTAGTTTAATTTCCGCATTTTAAATCCCGCAAATTATTAACTGTTAGATGTATGATAATAGGATGCACGACAAGAATGTATGACTAATTTTAAAACAGATAGATCACCCTAAATGCGCGAAGATAATAATCTGAAACTGAATCACTCGCACACGTGCACTCTTAACGTACACTCCCACTTGGTTGCCTTCAGTAAACGGTCATTGAGTATAGGATATTTTAGTGGTCGTCCTTTTGTCCAAAGATCATAGTTGCCTCAGAATGGTTGCCTCAGATGTTGTTGCCTCGGATAAATGATCTAAGACATTAGGGTTATTACTAAGACGTCCTAACATTGCTTTAGTGACCGTACGTCCCTTTCGAATTGACCCTTCAAACTCCAACGACGGTGCTACCTACTCATTTATAGTGGGATAGCACTGTCTAAAGGAAATGAACATAGAACGATTCTTTTTTCGAGTAGGTAGATTAGTTCTTAAGTACTTGCTCAATCCAAACAAAAAATTTCACACTTACACTCCTTTACAAACAAAATTTTCAAAAAAACACTTCATTACACTCTTGAAGACAAAAGCAAGAGTTAAATTGAAGTCAAAATAAAAACTTTTCAAAGCATACAAACACAAAGAAAACAATTTTGAAAATGATGAGCAAGTACCTAAGAGCCCATAGATAACTACGGATAAAAAAGGTACTAATACCTTCCCTTTCTATAACCTACCCCCCGTACTCAGAAATATCTCAAAAAAAGGAATTTTTCTGTGTTTTTTTCCTTTCCTTGTTGGATAAAATAAAAGTCGGTGGCGACTCTTGCTTACCGCGACATTTTGTGAAAACAAACGCAAAACACAAACCAGCAAAATTTCCTTAACGAAATAGGGAAACACGTCCCGGTTCTGGCCACCGTATCACAGAATTGGTGACTCTGCTGGGGATTTAATAAGTGAGGTGTACCTTAGGATTAGTTCATCATATTGTTTTCAATTGCTTGATTTGATTGCTTTATTTTGTGGGCTTTGTATCGGAGTTACTATAGATCCTAACCCGGATCTGGGGATACCTTTTAGGTAAGTAGCAATAGACTGTGAGGGAACTGTACGGCGTAGGCCGATACGGTTGAAGCAGTAGCTACATTGGTGTGACACTTTAGTTGGTATCGATATCCCTTGTGGAGGAACAAGGAAAGTATGGGGCTGCTAAGGGGTCATTAAGCATCAACTGACCTTAGAACCTATAATTGACCAACTTGGCCATATCAAAGTAGCAGTATGCTACACTCATTGAGACCATACTCTCGCGATGATTCTGACCGCAAGAAAAGGTTGCTAAACTGTAATTATGACCGGTCGAGGATAGTCAATGATATTGAGATCCTCTAGAACCCGATTAATATTACTAGGACAAGTTGAACCAACTAAACTGAAAGAGGGTAATACCTGAACTCCATGCCAACCTGAAATTTAAGGGCTATTGTGTGACTTGTTTGCCCTTACCATGTTTGCTATCTGTGATACATGTGGTGTGTTTCTATCATGACATCATGCATCATGACATTGCATGCATATTTCATTAGACTAACCATTTCAAATACTGAGGGGATTCATCTTTGTTCTGTTTTGCAGATCATGGCATCTATGCGCAGAAATACCATTCGCATCAGCTTCGTACAAATACCTGCTCAGCTTATAGAGTTGGTTTCAAAGGTTCCCGATATTTCCTCCTTTGTTAGAAGATATGGTCATCTACTTGGTTTGGTTACTTTCAAGCTGGATGAGCAAATGATGAGTGTCTTGTTCCAGTTCTTTGACCCGATGCATCACTGTTTCACCTTCCCGGACTATCAGTTGGTCCCAACTTTGGAGGAGTTCTCTGATTTACTTGGCATATCTATTCTAGAGCAGACACCATTTACAGGTTTGGAGATAGCTCCTAGGCCAGAGGATATTGCTTCAGCCTTCCATCTAACAAAGGCTGATGTAGTGTCTAACTGGGACATTAGGAGTGGGGTTAAAGGCTTCCTGGCTAAGTTCTTGATTGATCAAGCTCAACAGTTCTGGGACAGTTTGGACTTTCAAGCATTTGAAGACATCCTGGCACTTCTCATCTATGGCTTGGTTTTGTTCCCTAATTCAGATTCTTTCGTTGATGTGAATGCAGTCAAGATCTTTATGTCCCGTAATCCAGTGCCCACTCTCTTAGGTGACATTTTACATGCTCTGTATGCCCGTACTGCTCGGAAGAGGGGAACCCTTATGTGTTGTGCACCACTGCTGGCAAGGTGGTTTATTTCTCACCTCCCCAAATCTGTATTGAAGAATGAGGGAGGTATGGGTTGGGCCTACAGAATTATGTCCCTTGCTCATACAGACATCATCTGGAGTACTAAGGATATGGAAGATGTAGCTGTCATTGACCGGTGCGGAGAATACCCCAATGTTCCATTACTGGGAATTAGGGGAGGGATAACCTATAATCCTTGTTTGGACTTATGACAGTTTGGACGAGCTCGAAGGGACGGTCCTCATGAGCTGTTGCTTCCAAGCATTGTCTTTGACTTCCAGGGAGATGTTGAGGGACATCACTGCAGATTTATACGAGCTTGGGATAGGGTTCACAGGTCTGATCCACATGAGCTAGGAACGAAGACTTCTCTCTCGATGCAACCGTATCTCCGGTGGGTTCGAGCCCATGCTCAAAAGTTAGGGATGTCGTACGAAGCTGTCTTGCCGGTAATTATGGAGCATGCTGGTGAAGAAGGGGTTCCTTGCACAGTCCTCCATCCATATATGCCTACTGACATTGGGGCATTGAGGAGGTCTTGGATCCAGCTAAGATAAGAAAGAGATACTTACAGAGAGAAGTATCATGAGCAGGAGCGGAAGATCCTAAGGCTTACAAGGCAGCTGGAGACTAAGAAGACAATCAACGATTATGTCAGCACAAAAGGAAAACGACCATGGGAGCGCTGATGTCTTTTATTATTTCTAGTTTTGATTTACTTTTCAGTTTTTCTTTTGTAATGCCTTAAAGGCATTTGTTAAACATTGTTTCAAGTTTTAATCTAATAAAAGTGTGTTTTATTTTGGTTTACAAATTTGAATCTCCCTAAGTCTTTGAAATCATTTCATACGCATTCCATTCCCATGCACCTCATTACAGGTACCCTTACAGGTTTCTCATCTTCTTCGTTGTTTATTTCAGCACAACATGTCTTCTGAAACATCTACTGATCAAGCCATCAAGGCTCTACAAGCTCAGAATGCTCAGTTCCAGGAAATGTTCTTGAACCTGGCCAAGGGGAAGAAAGATTTGAAAACTCTTATCTTGAAAGACAATAAGAAGAAGAAGAAGAAGAAGAAGACGGTCCTCCTGAATATGGGTCACAAATTTGGGAACAGATTGCGAGAAGAAGTTTATTTGTCTCACTCATCTGGAGGGGGAGAGAATCAAGAAGAAAGGCAGGCTCCTAGCCCTGTTGTTTCTGACAATGACACTGACTTTGATGAAGACCAGTATCCTCCTGTCGAGGATAGGTATAAGCAACTCGAAGACCGGTTGAGCGCAATGGAGATCCAGAAGATACCTGTATTGGACTTTGGAGATTTGGGTTTGGCATATGGGGTGGTGATCCCTCAAAAGTTTAAGCTCCTGTCTTTGATAAGTACGATGGAGTCTCCTGTCCGAAGTTACACCGTCGCTCGTACGTCAGAAAGATTCAACCATATACTGCTGATAGGAACCTCTGGGTTCATTTCTTTCAAGATAGTCTGACAGGGACTCAACTTGAATGGTTCTATCAACTAGAAGGAACTAATGTCCGTAACTGGGAGGACCTCGCTGCTGCTTTTTACAAGCAATACCAGTATAATACCGACCTTGCTCCCACGCATACCCAACTTCAGGGTATGTCTATGGGTGTGAGCGAAGGTTTTAAGGATTACGCTCAGAAGTGGAGAGATCTTGCTGGAAGAGTCCAACCCCCTATGGCTGATAGGGAGTTGGTGGATATGTTTCTTAGGACTTTGTCCGGTCCGTATTTCAATCATTTGATCGGAAGTTCATCGTCTGGTTTCACTGAGTTGATTATGACTGGGGAGAGGGTTGAAGCCGGTATCAAGAGCGGCAAGATACAGAAAGTTGCTTTGTCAAGTACAAAGAAGAAGCCTTTCAAGAAGGAATCTAGTGCAATTTACAGCTCGAGGAGCCAAAATCGACCTGAGCGCCGCCAAGCAGTTAATGTGGTGGTTATATCAAGACCAACTGTTACCCCACAACGCAACAATCAGCAAAGAGTAGAGAGACCGCAAAGACAGTTTACTCGGTTCAGTATGACTCCATCTCAAATTCTGCCGTAATTGTTGAAGACTAACTTGGTGATTCCGAAGGAGGCTCCAAAGAATCCCAACACCATATCACCACTATATAATTCGAACGCCCGCTGTGCTTATCACTCTGATAGCCCGGGGCACGATACCAATAATTGTTGGGCTTTGAAGAATAAAGTGCATGATCTGATTGATGCTAAGGAGATCGAGTTTGAAGTGCCAGAAAAGCCTAATGTCATGACTGCTCCTATGCCCAAGCATGGAGTGAATGTTGTGGATGATGACTCGTTCGTGACTTCCATGAAAGACATTTCTACTCCATTGATGACAGTGAAGAAGAACTTATTATCGGTCGATTTATTTCTGGGTTGTGGCGAAGGTTGCCACTTGTGTTCCATCCTATATACTGATTGCCATCTATTAAAGTCAGGTGTCCAACGCCTAATGGATAACAAAGAAATCTTGTTCGAGAAAACTTTGGTTCCGATGATTCCTGTTGAAGATGTTTCCATAATCACCATTTTCGCCAATTCTTCCAAGGCTTCCTCGAGAAAGCCTGTTAGAATTACATCTGTTTCGAGAATTGCTCCATTGATCATTACTGTTCATGGACCTATCCCTTACACGTCGGATAAGGCTGTCCCGTGGCACTATGGGGCCGATGTGTATTATCACGGGATTAAACAAGACTTGAAGGATGAAGAGGCTGATACTGATGTCAGCAATATTGTTGGATATAGTAAAGTCACCCGAAGCGGAAGACTTTTCTCTCCTGAGATCTCCCCACCAACTGTTCGGAAACCTGTTGCTATTACACCTGCCAATACATCTTCTACTATCCCTATTCATGTTCCAATCATTACCCCTATCGCCCAGTCATCTAACACTCGGGGCAAAGGGATCACCGGTGAGCCTGCCCAGACGGAGGCACCGAATAAGATTACTGTTGAAGCCTCTAGACAAGAGATAGAGGAAATTCTAAAGATCATCAAGAAAAGCGACTACAATGTAGTCGAACAGCTGGGGCAAACCCCGTCAAATATCTTTATGTTGTCTTTATTGCTATGCTCAGAAGCCCATGCTAAGGCTCTGATTGATTTCCTGAAAACTGCGCACGTGCCCCAGGAAACATCTACTGACCAGTTCAAAGACTGTGTGGCTAGTTTGACTGCTGATAACGGGTTGGGTTTCTCCGACGCAGATTTTACTGCCAAAGGAAAGAATCACAATGACGCTCTGCATGTTTCAATCGAGTGCATGGGCACTACTCTAGCTCACGTATTGGTGGATACTGGGTCCTCGTTGAATGTTTTACCCAAGAAAGCGTTAGACCGGTTAGACTGTGAAGGGTTGGTGCTGAAGCCGAGTAATATTGTGGTTAAGGCCTTTGACGGGTCCAAGAGGATGGTACATGGAGAGGTGGATGTTCCAGTTAAGGTCGGTTCTCAGACGTTCGCGTCTACATTCTATGTGATGGACATTCGACCATCTTATTCTTTTTTGATGGGTCGCCCGTGGATCCATAAAGCTGGGGCAGTAACTTCTACGCTCCACCAGATGCTGAAATACCCAGTGAAGGGGAAAATTGTTACAGTATGGGGAGAAAAGGAGTACATGGTAAGCCACCTCAACTCTTTCCGGTATGTGGAGATGGATGGGGAGTTCATTGAAACCCCGTGTCAAAACTTTGAAGAAGTCCCTCAGACGCTGGCGTCGACTGAAACTGTTGCTGAAGATCCTCCAATGAAGATGGCTTCCCTTAAGGATGCCCGGGTTGTTATTGAGAAAGGTGGGTGTGCGAATTGGGGCCAACTCCCTGATTTTGCATATAGACTGACAAGTTTGGTTTGGGTTTTACTGCAGAAGCTCAAAGGGCTGTTCGGCATGCGCGGATTGGAAGACCTCCCCTGCGTATCACTAATCCTGAAGTGAATGCGATTGAAGATGATGATGAAGAGTATGAGTTTGATAGCTGGATTTATCCGACTACCGACGGCGGATTAAGCAATTGGACGGAAAAGGACTTCGTGCCAGTTTCTTTTATTACACAGTAATTGACTTTTGTTTCGGATTTGTAACTGACAATTTTAAACTTTATGGACCGGTGCCTTGCCCGAGACACCGTGGCTTTGTTTGAGGGCTTATTATGTGTCATTTACATATATCATCAATAAAAGCATTGGACATTTTCTTGCATTACAAATTTTGCGCTCCTTGTTTTTTCTTTTCTATCTTGCAAAACAGCTATTTTACACACACTCACATACACAGGTCTACATCCACTCTGGATCCCACTGATAACGACTCTACTACTGCCAATTATGACTTCGGAAGTCCGACCAACCAAGCCGAGGACGAAGCTGGGGATGATTGCGAAGTGCCTGATGATTGCGAAGAGCCAGTGGAAACAGTAAACATGGGTACAGAGGTAGACAAGAAAGAGGTCAAGATCGATGTAAATCTGGAGTCTAGTGTTAAGAAACGGTTGATTCAGATGTTGCGTGACTATGGTGAGATCTTTGCCTGGTCTTATGAAGATATGCCTGGGTTGGATACTGATATCGTGGTTCACCGCTTTCCCACCAAGGAAGACTGTCCTCCAGTGAAACAGAAAGTTCGCCAAATGCGCCCAGAGATGTCTGAGAAAATCAAGGCTGAAGTTATGAAACAGTTTGATGCCGGTTTTCTAACAGTTACTTCTTACCCACAGTGGGTTGCCAACGTGGTTCCGGTGCCAAAGAAGGATGGTAAGGTTCGCATGTGTGTTGACTATAGGGATCTGAACAGGGCAAGCCCCAAGGATGATTTCCCTCTGCCTCATATCGACATTCTGGTTGACAACACCGCACAGCATAAGGTCTTCTCCTTTATGGATGGTTTCTCCGGTTATAATCAGATTAAGATGGCTCCCGAGGACATGGAGAAGACAACTTTTGTTACGCAGTGGGATACCTTTTGCTACAAAGTCATGCCGTTTGGATTGAAGAATGTTGAGGCAACGTATCAGCGCGCCATAGTCACTTTGTTCCACGACATGATTCACCATGAGATTGAGGTATACGTTGACGACATGATTGCAAGGTCCCAGACTGAGGAAGAACACCTTGACCATCTTCAGAAGTTATTTGACAGGTTGAAGTTGTACAGACTGAGGCTAAATCCGAACAAGTGCACCTTCGGGGTGAGGTCTGGTAAACTGCTGGGTTTCGTTGTAGGTGATAAAGGTATTCAAGTGGATCCTGCAAAGGTGAAGGCTATACAGGAAATGCCAGCTCCCTGAACAGAAAAAGAAGTCAGAGGCTTTTTGGGACGATTGAATTACATTGCCCGGTTCATTTCACACCTGACTGCTACTTGTGAGCCAATCTTCAAGTTACTGAAGAAAGATCAAGTGGTAAGATGGAATGATGAATGTCAAGCCTCCTTCAAAAGGATCAAAGAATATCTCCAAGAGCCTCCTATTCTGATGCCTCCAGTTGAAGGGATACCTTTGATCTTATACTTGACAGTACTCGATAATTCAATGGGGTGCGTGCTGGGACAGCATGACGAGTCTGGCCGAAAAGAGCATGCTATTTATTACCTTAGCAAAATGTTTACCGACTATGAGACCCGATACTCACTGCTTGAGAAAAATTGTTGCCCTTTGGCATGGGCTGCTCGCCGGCTGAGATAGTATATGCTGACTCACACTATTCTATTGATATCGAAGATGGATCCAATCAAGTATATCTTCGAAAATCCTGCCTTGTCCGAAAGAATATCAAGATGGCAGATGATCTTGACTGAGTACTGAAGGGGTAAGAAAACACTTAGAAGGGGGGGTTTAATAAGTGACTCTTTTCGTTTTCAATACAAAGCTCAAACAATAATGGAATAACACAGTTATTTTTATCCTGGTTCGTTTGAACTCAAACTACTCCAGTCCACCCGCCAAGGTGATTTTGCCTTTCTCAACACGGACTTAATCCACTATAATCAACTGATTACAATCACACAACAACTGTTGTGACTAACAATGCACAAGTAATCTTACAAGTGACTAACAACACTAAGACTTAAATCTAGTCCTAGTCTTCTTGAGAAATCTGACCAAACTTGGTCTCTCAAGGAACAAATACAGAAGTTTAATCTTTACAGATAATTGAAAGAGAGTTTACTTCTAATCAAGCTATATCACAATTGTGATTTTTCACTTAGAATATAATACACAAGATTGTATGAACTATTAGTTTTTGAGCTTTTGAATCTTTCACGTAGTTTCTTATTTGAACGTTATTGTATATTTGGCTTGCAATAAATGTCCTTCTACTTATAGTAGGAATAATAAGATCGTTGCTGCCTTCAGAGGAAATGGAGAGCATTAAATGATTTGCGTGTATCCTTGCAAAATTCCATTCTCCAAGAAACTAGTTGTAGGCACTTGAGTGCTTTCAGCCGTCTTTGCATTAGTTAGCAAACGTCAGAATGTAAGAACGTGTTTCCTTTGCTTTGACAAGACACATTGATTTAGACGTTGTTTCAGTATTTGCTTTAAGTCAGAACATGCTTCATTCAACTTCTGGTCAGAGCGTTGCTTGCTAAGAACTTTGAACAACGCTTTCTTTCAAGTTATCTTCATAATCAAGAAGCCTGCTAGAAGTTAGAAGATACATTTAAAAAGTAAAGGTTCTTACCAGAGTCAGCAGATGCGTTTGAATAAAAGGTTCTTTTATCAAAGAACTTCTTCATAATCTTTGCTTAGTACTTTAGAATGTTTCTTGTCAGAACATTAACTAAGACATTCAAAACACATTCATTAGAGCATAAATTATCTTAAATATAATTTAGTTATCATCAAAACACTTGAGATAGGTCAGAACTAATCTTGTTCTTTGAATCTCCCCCTTTTTGATGATGATAAAAAATTATTTTAGATAAAGAAAAGAAACAGATTAAGAGATAAGAATCTCCCCCTGAAATGAATATTTCTATGCATAAGACATCCTGAGATTATTTAGTCAGAGTGATACACAGTCTTCTTGAATTTCTTCAGAACTTCTTTAGAAGATAAATCTTAGCTATAATATTCTTTCAGAGTTAACATGATACCTGCAAAAAAAAAATTCTTTTGCACAGAAGGAATTATTGCAAATTTGTTAGAATGTCTGAGACATAGTCCCATAACTGTTAAACAGTGATTAGTTCAAAAATGCACATTTCTCCCCCTTTTTGGCATAATCAAAAAGTGTAATAAATGAGAAATTTTGAAAGATTTCATAAAAAGTTAAAAATAGTTATCCAGAAGTACAAACAAAACAAAATAAGAGACAAAAAGAAACTAGGATTTCTTAGAGACAATAGCCATTAGACGATTCTTGATTTCAGAGGCAGATTCATTTTGCATTGCCATCCAGTTCTTGAACTCTAGATTTGTTTGATCTTGCTTATCCATGCGTTTATTCAAGACTTCATTCTCCCTCTTTAGCTCTTTCAGAGTGTCCATAATGAGTGAGGTAGGAGCAGAAGATGATGAAGCTTCAGTAGAAACAGGGTCAGAAGCAGCCACTGATGAGTCAGACTTCATAAAGGTGGAGAGCAAAGTGCCTAGATCCATTGCAAGAGTTGGCACAGGTTCAGGTCCATCCTTAACTGAAGGATGACTCAATAGAACAATAGCCAGAGGATTTGAATCTTCAGAGGATTCTTCAGATTTATCTTCTGATATGTCCATCTTATCAGCTGGTGTATCAGCAATCAATAGCGAAGACTTCTTATTCCAAGTATCAGCAGCTTATGTCTTGAAAGCATGCAGAAGTTTGGAAAAGTTGTCCAGCACCTGAGAATGACACAAATCCTGTAACTTCTGTGATTCAGCAACCAAGGTTCTTCTGAAGGTTTCCCATAGAAGATCTGTTGCTGCTGTGTTCACACTTCTGAGGCAATCTTCTTTCAGTGGTTGTAACCATGCTTGAACATTTGTTATAAAACTATGAAACAAAGTATTTACATCTGGTTGAATAGGTTTAGGGACAATTGTTCTGTAAGTTTTGTTTTTCAAGAATTGTAGAGATTGAGAGTCCACTACAGTTCTTAAAAAGCTATTGGTTTCAGGATTATTTGTAGGTTCAGGTTCAGGTTGGTTAACACAAATAGGAGGTTCTGATATATCATGAGGTACGGATGGTTCAGCAATTTCATCTTGTTCAAAAATTTGTTGTTCTGGAATTTGAGGAGTTGAGAGTGGTGTTGTATGTTGTGGTGAGGTGGGTGGAGCGACATCAGGCGAAATTATTATTGTATAAGTAGGAGTGGGAATAGGATTTTGAGGTTGTGGTTGGTTCATAGCAAAAATATTCTCATATGGTAGGTTGAAAAGAGGTTTTATTGTTGCTAGAGGTTCATTTATCCCTGGAATTCTCCAAGATCCAGCATCATACCATCCAGTGGGTCTGGGTGATAAAGGTCTGGGAGGGGGTCTTGAGAAACGTTCAGCAGGAATAGGTTGAAAACAGATGGTTCAGGAGGTTCTGATTGAGAGGGTTCTGATTGGCTGTCAGAATGTTCATCAGAGTCAGAATCACTTAAATCTGTTGAAAACTGATTTTTACTAGGGTTATCAGCAAGGGGTTCAGATGGTAAGGTCATATCAATGTCTACATCTAAGTCTCCTAAGGTTTGAGAGGGTTCAGCAGATGCAGATACATTTTCAGAATTATAAACAGGTATAGTTTCAGCATGATTACCTGTCTTCTTTTTCTTCTTCTGAGGAGTGTCAGAAGGTCCTTCTACAGCTTTTCTCTTCACAGATTCTTAGAGAACAACATCAGGAGCAGCTTGATTTCTTCCTTGAAGCCAAGCTGGATCAATAGGTGATCCTGTTTCTCTGCATGTCTCAAGATAGTGCAAAACCATACGAGAATGCTCCCCTGAGTTGAACATAGGAAAGTCAGCAATAGGAATTCTTCTCTTCTTTACAATAGTTGACAGACATGGAGAGGGTTCCACCAGCAGTTTACAATAATTTTCCTCTTCAGCAAGTTCTTTCCAGTCATAGTCTTACCACAGATAGGTTCAAGCTCCCCCAGAAGATTTGCTTCTTTTAGGTGAGCAATCAGACCATTCTCAGTCAGAATGTCTGATAATAACCTCCCCATAGGAATCCAATTCCTCTTTGATTTGGGATTCTTCATCCTTTCAGCTTCTTTGGTTTCTTTGACATGGTTCTAGAGATGTTCAAAAATAAAGTAGGGTAAATCAATTTTGACATTGGTTCCAAGGCAAAACAGCAGATATTGTTGATCAACGTTGATGTAATCAGGAGAACTGGTGTCTTTCCTATGGTGAATACATCCATGAATAATCCTTGCCCAAATCTTATACTTGTCTTTCAAGTCCCTAACTTTGGAGGAACCTTGACCGTTGGTAAAAATATCTGAATATACCCTAGACATCTCCACTCTTCCAGTGGGCATTCCTATAACTCCAAGTCCTTTAAATCCCAGCAACCTTCTGATTTGATTTTCTGTAATGGATATTTCCTTGCCCATTACAAAGGAGAGAATAAACTTGGGAGTTGCAATAGCGTGAATCCAAAATTCTTTTACCAAATGAGGAAAGACTGGACCAATAAGACGATCAAAGTAGCTTTCCCAACCTTGAAACATCACAGCAGGGAACAAGTCAAATCCATTCTCTCTGAGATTCTCAAAGTCTACCATTAGCTCACTCAAAACTTCCAAACTTTCTACCGGAATGAGAGTTGTCCTTTCAGGTATACTGTATTGCTCAGAGTGGGTAGAGGAAGAAGAAGCCATTGAAGTTCTTTAGAAAAGAGAAATTTACGGAAAGGGTTTTAAGAGAAAAGTACAATAAAAACTTGAGCTGAAAGAGACAGTAAAGAATGAAAAAGGTTTTTCAAAAGGTATTTATAGGCATTAATTTTAGAGAATAGGTTAAGAATTAAAATTAAAAGTATTGAAGGCATCATTAAAATAAAGATTAAAACAGATTTAAAAATGAATCTCATCATTACTTGCATTTAATGATTTGCTAAAAATGAGGGAAAACGTGAGATTATGGCTAATCATCAACAGTTACCTAGAACGTCATCAGTAGCTTTTGCACGCTTGACCTTTCAGAAACACACCACGTGTTCATCTCCTGAAGGATGCATGTAACAGCTGTTTGTTCTAATGAATTTCTAAACTACACTTGGACATGTAGCGTTAGAATGTTTCATAACTTTTCATATAGCTTTTGTTACAACTTCTCTTCTAACTTATGAAGAGTTGTTGATCAGATCATTCATTTCAGAAAGTTCTGAAGTCAGTCATAGAAAATAAATATTATTTTACTCAGGACATAGTTCCATACAAATATTTTTCAGAATGAAATTAAATCTATCTTCTGAAAGGGGTTTGGTAAAAATGTCAGCCCATTAATGGTCTGTTTTTACAAAAATCAAGTTTAAAATTCCCTTCTGAATATAGTCCCTTATGAAATGATATTTAATTTCTATATGTTTGGCTTTAGAATGTAAGATTGGATTTTTAGAAAGACAAATAGCAGAAGTATTGTCTCAGAAGATAGGAATCTTACTTTCATAAAGGTTGAAATCTTCTAGTTGACTTTTCATCCAAATCATCTGAGAGCTACATCCAGCAACATATATATATTCAGCTTCTGTGGTTGATAGTGCAATTGTTGCTTGCTTCTTGCTGTACCATGAGATAAGATTGTCACCCAAAAACTGGCAGCTTCCAGAGGTGCTTTTTCTTTCAATTCTATCTCCAGCAAAGTCAACATCACAATAACCTGCTAGTTTGTAATCTTGTGATCTTCTGTTACACAGACCAAGATTAGCAGTACCTTTCAGATACCTAAGAATTCTCTTAACAACTGTTAAATGAGATTCTCTAGGATCTGATTGGAATCTAGCACACAAGCACACGCTAAATAATATATCAGGTCTAGATGCAGTCAGATAGAGAATGGATCCAATCATACCTCTATAGAGCTTCTGATCTACTTTCATACTTACCTCATTTTTACCTAGAATACAAGTTGGATGCATAGGTGTCTTGGCATCTTTGCTTTCTGACATTTGAAATTTCTTCATAAGTTCTTTAACATACTTTGTCTGATGTATGAAAGTACCTTCTGGAGTCTGGTTGATTTGAATTCCAAGAAAGAATTTCAATTCACCCATCATGCTCATTTCAAATTCTGCCTGCATGGTCTTAGCAAATTCTTTTCCAAGAGAGATATTAGAGGTTCCAAAAATTATGTCATCAACGTAAATTTAACAGATTAAAATATCATTTTTAAATGTTTTTCTGAAGAGAGTTGTGTCCACTTTCCCTCTGGTAAAATCTTTTTCTAATATAAAATTACTCAGACGATCATACCAAGCTCTGGGAGCTTATTTTAAACCGTACAAATACTTTTTCAACTTAAAAACATGTTCTGGATGTTTTGAATTATTAAATCCAGGAGGTTGATGGACATATACTTCTTCTTCAATATAACCATTTAGAAATGCACTTTTAACATCTATTTGATACAATGAAATGTTATTTTGTACATCAAAAGAAATTAATAATCTGATAGATTCTAACCTGGCGACTGGGGCAAAGGTTTCATTATAATCAATTCCTTCTTGTTGACTATAACCCTGTGCAACCAGTCGTGCTTTGTTTCTTATTACTTCTCCTTGTTCGTTCAATTTGTTTCTGAAGACCCATTTGGTTCCTATAACATTGAATCCTTTGGGTCTTGGAACTAGATTCCATACATCATTCTTGGAGAATTGATTTAGTTCTTCTTGCATTGCTAATATCCAATCATTATCTTCCAGAGCTTCATCAATGCTAGTTGGCTCAATCAGAGAGACTAAACCAAACAAAGATTCTTCATTGATTCTGAGAGATGATCTTGTTCTGATGGGATCTTCTTTTCTTCCAATGATTATGTCTTCTTTGCGAGCTGAAGATAATCTAGGAAACCTTTTCTGTGTGGGTTGGTCCGAGATTCTGAGATTGTTCAGAGCATTGTCAAGAGGATGATCTTCTACGTCTTCTTTTGCTTCTGAACTTTCAGAGTTTAAGTGATGATCTTATGTACCTACAGAAAAATCAATTTGCTTTGGCTGTTGTTGGCCAAGCTTATCATCAAACCTGACTTTGATTGATTCTTCAACAATCAGAGTTTCTGTGTTGTATACTATATAGCCTTTTGAGCGTTCAGAGTATCCAAGCAGGAAACACTTTTGTGCTTTTGAATCAAATTTATTTAGAGTTTCTTTAGTGTTTAGAATAAAACAAGTACATCCAAAAGGATGGAAATAAGAAATGTTGGGCTTTCTTTTTTTCCACAATTCATAGGGAGTCTTTTCAAGAATAGGTCTTATAGAGATTCTATTATGAATGTAACACACTGTATTCATAGCTTCTGCCCAAAAGTGCTTAGCCATATTTGTTTCATTTATCATGGTTATGGCCATCTCTTGTAATGTTCTATTCTTTCTTTCTACAACTCCATTTTGCTGGGGAGTTCTAGGACAAGAAAAATTATGAACAATACCATTTTCTTTAAAATATTTTTCAAAATAATGATTTTAAAATTCACCACCATGATCACTTCTAACTTTTGTGATTTTAAAATCTTTTTCATTTTGCACTTGAGTACAGAAGTCAATGAATACAAAATGTGACTCATCCTTGTGTTTTAAAAACTTTACCCATGTCCATCTGCTGAAGTCATCAACGATGACCAATCCATACTTCTTGCCTCTGATGGATGCAGTTTTAACTGGCCCAAACAGATCAATATGAAGTAACTCTAATGGCTTAGAGGAAGAGACAACATTTTTAGATTTAAAGGAAGGTTTTGAAAATTTTCCTTTTTGACATGCTTCGCACAGAGCATCTGAGTTGTACTTCAGATTGGGAAGTCCTCTGACTAAATTTAATTTATTTAGTTGAGAGATTTTTCTAAGACTGACATGTCCCAATCTTCTGTGCCATACCCATTGCTCATTGCTAATAGACAAAAGACATTTGACGTTTTGAGATTTAAGATCTGATAAATCAATTTTGTAAATGTTGTTCTTTCTCTTGCCAGAAAAGAGGATTGATCCATCCTTTTGACTTACAGCTTTACAAAAGTTTTGATTGAAGATAATGTCATAGCCATTGTCACTTAATTGACTTATGGACAATAGATTATGAGCTAATCCTTCTACTAATAAAACATTAGAGATAGAAGGAAGGTTACCGTTTCCTATGGTTCAAGAACCAATAATCTTCCCTTTCTGATTACCTCCAAACTTCACATCTCCTCCAGCTTTAAGTTCCAGGCTTTGGAACATAGACCTTTTTCCCGTCATGTGTCGTGAGCACCCAGAGTCTAGGTACCATGACTGGTGTTTCAATTGAGCTGTTAAGGACATCTGCAACAAATATTATTTTATCCTTAGGTACCCATATCTTTTTGGGTCCTTTTAGGTTAGCATAAGAGTTTCCAGAATGTGATGTATATTTTATATCATGTGAGTGTCCAAACTTGAATTGCTTATTCAGAGGTTTGTAAGTGAAGGTCATTTTAGCAACAGGTTTTGAAATGTATGTCTCCTTCCCTTTGGGAGGTTCATATCCAATTCCTCTTCTGTTTTTCCCACTAACTTCATAGATCATTGAAGCCATTTTGCTTCTGTCTATGCTATTAGCAAGAAAAGATTGAAATCTATAGTCATATTCTTTCAGAATATCTTTTGAACTAGACACAGACTCTGAACTAAAATTATTTTGAACAATTTGAATTTCCTTTTCAAGTTTAAGATTGTTTTCTAAAAGTTCAGATTTTTCTGTTTCAAGTTTCTTAAAATCAGATGCAAGACTCTTCTTGAGTTTCTTGTATTTGATTTTGAGCTTACTATAGTTTTCCAGAAGTTCTGATAAACTATCAGCAAGTTCTTCTCTAGAAAATTCAGAAAATACCTCTCTTTGTTCTGACTCACAGTCTGAGTCATTTTCTGTGATAGCCATTAAAGCTAGGTTGGCATTTTCATTTTCAGAACTAGATTTATTTTCAGAAGAATCTGAGTCATCCCAAGTTGCCATAATTCCTTTCTTCTTTCCAAATCTCTTCTTTGGTCTTTCTTTTTGAAGCTTTGGATAATTACTTTTGAAGTGACCAGGTTCTTTGCATTCATAACAGATGATCTCTCTTCTGTTTGACTTTTTGTGTCTAGAAGATTCTGGTTTATCTTCTGACTTCTTGAAGTTCCTGAACTTCTTTTGTCTGTGCTTCCACAGATGATTGATCTTTTTGGAAAGCAAAGATAGTTCGTCTTCTTCTGAAGCTGATTCTTCAGAGTTTTCTTCTTCAGCCTAAAAAGCGTTAGTATCAAATTTCTTAATTGATTTAAGGGCTAGAGACTTACCTTTCTTCTGAGGCTCATGCTCATCCAGTTCAATCTCATGACTTCTGAGAGCGCTGATGAGTTCCTCCAGAGACACATTGTTCAGATCTTTTGACACCTTGAAGGCAGTGACCATTGGTGCCCATCTTCTGGGTAAGCTTCTGATGATCTTTTTCACATGATATACTTTGGTATACCCTTTGTTCAAAACTCTCAAACCAGCGATCAGAGTTTGAAACCTAGAGAACATTGCTTCTATAGACTCACTCTCTTCAACTTTGAAGGCTTCATACTTCTGAACTAAAGCCATAGCTTTAGACTCCTTAACTTGAGCGTTTCATGAGTCATTTTGAGAGACTCATACATATCATGCGCTGTATCTCTATTAGTGTTTTTTCATATTCTACTTTAGAGATAGCATTTAAAAAAATATTTCTAGCTCTGTGATGATTTTTAAAATCAGTTTTTTGTTGTCTATCCATATTTTTTCTATCCACTTTGTTTCCTTCAGAATCTGTAGGATGTTTGTAACCATCCAAGACTATATCCCAAAGATCACTATCATGACCTAGAAAGAAACTTTTTAGTCTATCTTTCCAGTACTCAAAGTCTTCTCCATCAAACACTGGAGGTTTGTTGTAACTATTATTGTTTTATTCAGTGGCCATTGTGTTTTCTTCTGGATCTTTTCCTGACACGGTTAAGTGTTGAGCTCAGAGTCAAACTCTGATACCAATTGAAGGGGTAAGAAAACACTTAGAAGGGGGGGTTTAATAAGTGACTCTTTTCGTTTTCAATACAAAGCTCAAACAATAATGGAATAATACAGTTATTTTTATCCTGGTTCGTTTGAACTCAAACTACTCCAGTCCACCCGCCAAGGTGATTTCGCCTTTCTCAACAAGGACTTAATCCACTATAATCAACTGATTACAATCATACAACAACTGTTGTGACTAACAATGCACAAGTAATCTTACAAGTGACTAACAACACTAAGACTTAAATCTAGTCCTAGTCTTCTTGAGAAATCTGACCAAACTTGGTCTCTCAAGGAACAAATACAGAAGTATAATCTTTACAGATAATTGAAATAGAGTTTGCTTCTAATCAAGCTATATCACAACTGTGATTTTTCACTTAGAATATAATACACAAGATTGTATGAACTATTAGTTTTTGAGCTTTTGAATCTTTCACGTAGTTTCTTGTTTGAACGTTGTTGTATATTTGGCTTGCAATAAATGTCCTTCTACTTATAGTAGGAATAATAAGACCGTTGCTGCCTTCAGAGGAAATGGAGAGCATTAAATGCTTTGCGTGTATCCTTGCAAAATCCCATTCTCCAAGAAACTAGTTGTAGGCACTTGAGTGCTTTCAGCCGTCTTTGCGTTAATTAGCAAATGTCAGAATGTAAGAACGTGTTTCCTTTGCTTTAACAAGACACGTTGATTTAGATATTGTTTCAGTATTTTCTTTAAGTCAGAACATGCTTCATTCAACTTCTGGTCAGAGCGTTGCTTGCTAAGAACTTTGAACAGCGCTTGCTTTCAAGTTATCTTCATAATCAAGAAGCCTGCTAGAAGTTAGAAGATACATTTAAAAAGTAAAGGTTCTTACCAGAGTCAGCAGATGCGTTTGAATAAAAGGTTCTTTTATCAAAGAACTTCTTCATAATCTTTGCTTAGTACTTTAGAATGTTTCTTGTCAGAACATTAACTAAGACATTCAAAACACATTCATTAGAGCATAAATTATCTTAAATATAATTTAGTTATCATCAAAACACTTGAGATAGGTCAGAACTAATCTTGTTCTTTCAAGTATGATATCCAATACACAACCCAAAACGCAATCAAGGGCAGTGTGTTGGCAGATCATTTGGCGCATCAGGCAGTGGACGATTACTAGTCTATGAACTTTGAATTTCCGGATGAGAATATCATGTTGGTGACTGACTGTGAGACACCTGGACCGGATGAAGGACTTGAGGAGGGATCCCAATGGTCTATTTACTTTGATGGAGCTTCAAACGCTTTGGGTAATGGCATTGGCACCGTGATCATATCTCCTGAGGGCTCTCATACTCCGTTCACCGCCCGACTATGTTTTAACTGCACCAACAACATGGTGGAGTATGAAGCGTGCATCATGGGCCTTCGAGCATCTATTGACCTAAGGATTAGGTTCTTAAGTGTATTCGGAGATTCCGCTCTCGTGATCAGTCAGATCAAAGGTGAGTGGGATACGAAACACCCTAATCTTTTTCCTTACAAGGAGTATGTGTTGACGTTGCTTCCGCACTTCAAGGAGATAACCTTTGAACACTTCCCTAAAGAGGAGAATCAGTTGGCGGACGCGCTAGCTACGATGTCTTCTATGTTCAAGGTCAGATGGGACAATGAAGCTCCCCAGATTACCATTGAGAGGTTGGACGAACCTGCACATTGTTGTGACATTGAGACTGAAGAGGTAACAGATAAACCCTGGTTTCACGAGGTGAAAAGGTACCTTGAAGCTCAGGAATACCCCGAGGGTGCATATGTTAATGATAAAAGTTTATGAGAAGATTCGCGGCGAAATTCTTCATCAGTAATGGCATACTTTACAAGCATAACCATGATTCAACCTTACTGCGTTGTGTGGATAAGAACGAAGCAGAAAGGATTATGGTAGAGTTACATAAAGGTACTTTCGGAACCCATTCCAGTGGACACACTATGGCAAAGAAGATCCTATGGGCAGGATATTATTGGTCCACCATGGAAGCCGACTGTTATCAGCATTCTCGGACATGTCATAAGTGCTAAGTCTATGCTGATAAAGTGCACATACCTCCAGTACCTCAGAATGTCTTGACAGCTCCTTGGCCTTTTGCAATGTGGGGTATCGACATGATCGGTGAGATCATACCTACTGCGTCCAACGGGAATCATTTCATCCTGGTAGCTATTGATTACTTTACGAAGTGGGTTGAAGCAGCTTCCTTTGCTACAGTAACCAAGAACGTCGTGGCACGGTTTATTCGGCACAATTTGATCTGTCGATATGGTGTACCAGAGAGGATCATTACGGACAATGGTACAAATCTCAACAATAAGATGATCGTTGAGCTCTGCAAGCAGTTCAAGATACAGCATCAAAACTCTTCTCCTTACCGGCCGAAGATGAATGGGGTTGTAGAAGCGGCTAATAAAAACATTAAGAAGATTGTGCAGAAGATGACAGTAACATACAAAGACTGGCACGAGATGTTACCGTTTGCTCTTCATGGGTACCGTACCTCAGCGCGGACGTCAACAGGGGCAACACCCTTTTCCTTGGTTTATGGCATGGAGGCCGTCTTGCCCATTGAAGTTCAGATACCCTCTCTTCGGATTATGAAGGATGCAGGTTTGAGTGAAGATGACTGGATCCAGACCCGGCTTGATCAGCTGAACTTAATCGACGAGAAGAGACTTACTACTATTTGTCATGGTCAGATGTATCAAAAGCGGATGATCAAGGCATTTAACAAGAAAGTTAAAGGACAAGAATATCAAGTCGGGGATCTGGTAATCAAGCGCATCATACTACCAGAAGGTGATCCCAGGGGCAAATGGACCCCTATGTACGAAGGGTCATTTGTGGTTAAGAATATTTTCTCAGGAGGAGCTATGATTCTAACCACCATGGACGGTGACGACCTTCCTCACCCCGTCAACGCAAACATAGTGAAAAGATACTATGCATGAACAAAGACCCACTAGGTCGACTGGCCTAGGCAAAAATAAGGGCTTCCCGGCGAACCAAAAGGGTTCAGGCAAAAATAAGGGATGAAAATAAAAAAATCTGTACACCCGGCAAGTCGAAAACCTGAAAAGGCGGCTTGGGAAAAAAAGGGTATCCCGGTGGACTGAAAACCCGAAAGGGCGGTCCAAGCAAAAATTAGGGATTAAAGCGTAACACTATGTCTCATTGGATCACCTTGCAACCAGACTTTGGTATCGTCTATCAAGCTCGGACGGCACCAATCAGTCTGATCCACCTTCAACCAAGTAGCAAAGTGATGAGATGCTCGATGACATAAAGGCAATAGCAGAGTTGGAGCCCAGTGGGATTGTTCACATAGCTGTTTTTCTTTGTTTTTCACAAATTATATCTATTGTGCGGCGGCATTCTCTTACTAGGACGTCAGCCTCTTGTACAAAAACGCCTATTTACAGGCTAACTTCAAAATCAATACAAGTCATTTTTACAAAGAAATTTCAAACTGTTTTCCTTTTTCTGTTTTGTTTTGCAAGAACGTCCAATGTTCATTTTTGATATATGCATTTGACATTATTTGCTGCTCATGAATATTTACATGCGAAACAAAAGACGATTACTCGTAATATCAGGAACAAGGGGCAAACGAGAAATGTCCAAACCGTATGGTTGCTCTGTCCACCAGGTATAGGGATAGACCTAGATGGAGGAAACGATTGAAAGTACATTCATTCCCCGCAGAGTAAGGAGAAAGATAGTGGTGTTAGCTCTCCCCAGCTGAGAATCGCAACTGTGAATGAATTGGCGATATTCTCCCCAAAGCAGAGTTTATCTACCATCAACACTAAAAAGTCTTATCATCCCCAGCGGAGTATAAAAAATATCCCCAATGGAGTTTGAAAAATATCCCCAGTGGAGTTTGAAAAATTATCCCCAGTGGAGTTTGAAGAATTGTCCCCAGTAGACTCTGGAAGATTGTCCCCAGTAGAGTCTAAAAGGTTATTCCCCGTGAAGTCGCGATTGGAAAATCATCCCCAGTGGAATTCTTTCCTTTCACAAACAGAAACTCAATCCCCAACAATTTTCATTATCACCAGCAATGGTAATTCATCCCCAGTTGAATTTATCAGCGGAATCCTCAGGAGAGCATCTCTTCCCCACAGAGTCATTCTCTCGTCAGTTTATTCCCCAGTGGAATTATCCTCTCCTGCAAGTTTATTCTCACAATCATCTTCATTCACTATCCCCAGCGGAAACGAAGAATTCAATTCTTTTCTCCAGCAGCAATCTGGGATTTATTTTCCCCAGCTAAAAACATCACATTTCCATACATCATGACATGCATACGCATCATACGACATAATCTCATTTATTTTGAGAACATCATTTGCCTGATACATATCATGCATTACTTACAGCTAACCTTTACCTTTCAGGAAGGATACAATTAAATTCTCACATAATTCAAGCTATGAAGCTTTTACCTCAGTTAGATAACGGACGAGCTCCTAAATGTCAATAGAGATGATTCCTCAGTTGAATAACGGACGATCTCCTAAATGTCAATAGAGATGATTCCTCAGTTGAATAACGGACGAGATCCTAAATGTCAATAGAGATGTTTTCCTCAGTTGAATAACGGACGAGTTCCTAAATGTCAGCAGAGATGTTTTCCTCAGTTGAATAACGGACGAGCTCCTAAATGTCAGCAGAGATGTTTTCCTCAGTTGAATAACGGACGAGCTCCTAAATGTCAGCAGAGATGTTTTCCTCAGTTGAATAACGGACGAGCTCCTAAATGTCAACATAGATGATTCCTCAGTTGAATAACGGACGAGCTCCTAAATGTAAATAAAGATGTTTTCCTCAGTTGAATAATGGACGAGTTCCTAAATGTCAGCAAAGATGTTTTCCTCAGTTGAATAACGGACGAGTTCCTAAATGTCAGCAGAGATGTTTTCCTCAGTTGAATAATGGACGAGCTCCTAAATGTCAACAAAGATGATTCCTCGGTTGAATAACGGACGAGTTCCTAAATGTCAGCAGAGATGTTTTCCTCGGTTGAATAACAGACGAGTTCCTAAATGTCAGCAGAGATGTTTTCCTCAATTGAATAACGGATAAGCTCCTAAATGTCAACAGAGATGATTCCTCAGTTGAATAATGGACGAGCTCCTAAATGTCAGCATATATGTTTTCCTCAGTTGAATAACGGACGAGTTCCTAAATGTCAGCAGAGATGTTTTCCTCAGTTGAATAACGAACGAGCTCCTAAATGTCAGCAGAGAAGATTCCTCAGCTGAATAACGGATGACTGAAGTTCCTAAATGTCAGCAGAGATGATTCCTCAGTTGAATAACGGATGACTGAAGTTCCTAAATGTTAACATAGATGTTTCCTCAGTAGAATACGGAAGACCGAAGCTCCTAAAATTCTACTTCTCTCAAAAGAGATCAGCCTTCCCCAGTGGAATCTCCATCAACGACAGATATACAAGCTCTCGCTAAGGAATCTCTTATGCGATCGACACTCTTTCAGATGAAATATTTAAGCCCATCCCCTCGTCAGAAATTTCCAAATGGAATCTGTAATCCCATTCCTGATATCATAAGACAATTACCACTTCATGCGAGTGCAAATTTCTGGGCACTCTAGTGTTCAATCATCTTCCACCTTCGGATCACGAAAGGAATGAAAGCCAATCTACATCCTCAGGTTTAAGAAGATTGAACAGGGGCAGCTGTTGTACCCCAAAATTTTCCATCCCATATTTCTCAAAACATGTCAAGAAAGATCCTCAAATTGCTCAAGGAAGTCCAAGGGTTGGTCAGACAAGTTCTCTCCTAAGGCAGTCTACCTCAAATTAGGGTTTCATGTTGCATCAAGATACTTGAGTCCAAGTAATCCCAAGTGCCCAACAATGTCCTAATATGTTCTCAAGACCTTCCATGTCAAGTTTCAAGCCCTACAGAGAAAGTTTGCTCAGTCAATTGCTCAAAGGCCTGAAAGTCGACTGTGTTAGGGCAAAAGTCAACTATGGCCCACATACAGTCAAACTTCAAGATTTTTGGTTAACATCCTAATTTTGAAGTATATTTCATCATTTGATCAAGGACTTATCATGATTCATCAAGGATTGCTCATAATTCATCAAGACTCAAAAGTTGCTAAATTAGGGTTTTGTAGGAAAAGTCAACTCAACTTTGACCAAGAATAACTTTCTCATACTTTATGAGAAATGACCCATACAAAGCTCATTTTTAAGAGGATGAAATTCCCTACAATCCATCTTCAGATCCCAAGTTCAAAATATGCACTCACAAGAAGTTATGAATTTGGACATTATAGGTTATTTTGAAAAGTCAACAAAAACACCTTTTTGTCAAAGCTTCATACATGAGCATGGAATATCAAAATGAGATGAGACCAAAAGTGTTGATTAGAGGACACCTCAAGCTTTCTAAAAAAGTCAAAGAACACCTCCAAAGAGTCAAAATTAAGGAAGTTATGCATTAGTGAAGTTGACCTTTTTTGCAAAATTGCCAAAAGTCAACTATCCCTAAAACATCAAATTTTGCCAAATGGGCCCAATCTTTTTCACTTGTTTTGAGTTGGCAACATAGTCCACGAGCTCTAGACTTTGCCACTTGTCCATATCTTTTTTTTATTATTTATTTTTATTTTTATTTGAATTAATTCAATTTAAATCAAAACAAATCATATAAAATCAAAATTATTGAAAACCAAAGATTTTATGCTTGTTTCAGCCTTTATTATACAGCTAGAAAACATTCAAACTCGTGCAAGGCATTAGAGTGGACAAAAAGATTGAAAAAAGATATTTTTGGAATGATATTGAAAGTGAATCAAACCAAATCAAAAATCATTGAAGGAGAAAGATTTGGATGCAGTTATCAACCCTAATGCATTGCTTGGTACATATAGAGTGCGTGCAGACCTAAAAACAAGTTAGAGACATGCGTATGAGCAAGAACCAAAACAGGAAAAAAAAGCAAGAAAAGTGTGAGATCGAATTTGCACTTAGAGGCATCCTCAAGACTCTTTGACGACCCCAATTGATTCCTGGGAGTCTTTGCAAGCTAAAGCAATAAAAAACAAGTCCATTCCAGTCCCAAAACGCTCTGTAAGTCACTCACGACATAGCCCTGTTCTTGAATTCGTATTTCATAATATAGACATTGTTTGGATGAATTAGCTACATATTCTTGATCTATGGAACATATGTAAGCTTTCTGCATCATTCAATTTCATTTATATGGCCTGTAGTGAATTTCACCATTGTTAGGTTTCCTAGCTCCGTTTTAGGGTTTTTTCTTGCTGGAGAAATTAGCCTTCGTAAGTGGTACCATCTTGTTCAGGAGGATGAGACGAACTCAACCATGGCGTTAGTTTCCATTTATGTGGCCCATGGAGGATTTTTGAACGAACCAAGCATATAGCTACGGACAAGCGTCCGTAGGTAAAAGTCTGAGACTTTTACCCACGGAGAGAGGAAGGAGACGATGATTTATCACTCCCCTATTGGCCCGTTCAAACGTTCAGCGCACGTTTTTTTAGTTTTCCAATATTTCTTTGTTTTACATATTATTATTATTGTTTCATTATTGTACAACAAAAGCAAAGTGCCCCAGTGGTAGCCAGGCAGCGCTTAAGGCATTGGAAGGCTGGAGGTCAGGGGTTCGATCCCTGCCTCCAGCATTTGTTATTTTCATATTTTCTTGCAGGCGATTCAGTATGCACATGAAGCCAGGGTCTATCATACATCCTCCCAATCTGGCCAGCCAAGTGTCAGATGGCCAAATCTGATGGCCATCATCTGAAGGTACACCATGAGCCAAGTCAAGCGCGTGGTATTGGATCCAAAAAGTCATCGTGGATCATCAATTATTGGGCCCAAAAGCTGATATCCACACCTCCCAAAAATGCTGATTCAGGCCCTTTTCTCACTCCTTATTTCTTTTTTATATTTTCTATATTTATTTTATTATTTGTTTTACTAACCAATAATCATTTTCTTTTTATCAAAAAAAATCACAAAACATTTTTCTATCCAATTAAATTCAAGATATTTATTTTTATTAAAAAAAGGTAATTAATTTAATTAGGTTTATTAATTTAGACAATTTTAATTCTTTTTGCAAATAATTAAAATTAATTAGAATAAATAGGTTTTTATTACTAACTTAATTGTATTTTTTTTCTTCCTAAAATAACCAAAAAACCAAAAATATGTCATTTAATTATTTTTATTAATTAATTTAATTAACTAATTAATTTAGTATTTAATTTAGAAAAACTTAATTCTTTTCTTAAAAAATATTAAAAACAACAAAAAAACAATTTTCTCTTTTAATTAGGATAGAAGGGTCAAAACCCTAATTTCGCATTCGATCTAATTTGTCATCGCGCGTTTTATTATTATTTTTTACCCAATTATTGTATCTGCTCACAGTTTGTAATAGTTTTAATTAGGACTTTTACATTTATCGCTTTTATTTTCAAAGGGTTTGTTTTTGGCTATGTAAATACCCGAAGCCTTGTAATAGCGTAGTTTAATTTCCGCATTTTAAATCCCACAAATTATTAAATGTTAGATGTATGATAATAGGATTCACGACAAGAATGTATGACTAATTTTAAAACAGATAGATCACCCTAAATGCGCGAAGATAATAATCTGAAACTGAATCACTCGCACACGCGCAGTCTTAGGGTACACTCCCACTTGGTTGCCTTCGGTAAACGGTCATTGAGTATAGGATATTTTAGTGGTCGTCCTTTTGTCCAAAGATCATAGTTGCCTCAGCATGGTTGCCTCGGATGTTGTTGCCTCGGATAAATGATCTAAGACATTAGGGTTATTATAAGACATCCTAACATTGCTTTAGTGACCATACATCCATTTCGAATTGACCCTTCAAACTCCAACGACGGTGCTACCTACTCATTAATAGTGGGATAGTATTGTCTAAAGGAAATGAACATAGAACAATTCTTTTTTCGAGTAGGTAGATTAGTTCTTAAGTACTTGCTCAATCCAAACAAAATTTTTCACACTTACACTCCTTTACAAACAAAATTTTCAAAAAAACACTTCATTACACTCTTGAAGACAGAAGCAAGAGTTAAATCGAAGTCAAAACAAAAACTTTTCAAAGCACACAAACACAAAGAAAACAATTTTGAAAATGATGAGCAAGTACCTAAGAGCCCGTAGATAACTACGGATAGAAAGGGTGCTAATACCTTCCCTTTTTATAATCTACCCCCCGTACTCAAAAATATCTCGAAAAAATGAATTTTTCTGTGCTTTTTTCCTTTCCTTGTTGGATAAAATAAAAGTCGGTGGCGACTCTTGCTTACCGCGACATTTTGCGAAAACAAATGCAAAACGCAAACCAGCAAAATTTCCTTAATGAAATAGGGAAACACGTCCCGGTTCTGGTCACCGTGTCACAGAATATGAGAAAATCACAAATAGAGAGACTGAAAAGTATATCTTTGATTCTCTTCAGATGACACATGAAGACAACACACAAGTAAAAGAAACAAAGGCTCTGGCCTTAATTCAAAAATATGAAGCCTTCAAGATGGAAGACGGAGAATATGTGGAAACGATATTTTCAAGATTTCAGACTCTTGTAGCAGAACTTAAGGTTCTAAATAAAGGTTACAAGGTTACTCCATCGCATACCATGTTAAAAATATTATCAAAAGTGTGCCTGTAAAATGGAGACCAATGGTAACTGCTTTAAAATTGGTAAAGGATCTGAACAAAACCTCTCTTGAGGAGCTGATTAACTCTTTAAGAAGTCATGAAATAGAGCTAGAACAAGATGAACCGCATAAGAGGGTAAAATCAGTTGATCTAAAGTCTACTTCTGGGAAAACTAAGGCTTATCAAGCTAAGAAAGAATCAGAAGAATCTAAAGAAGATTTAGATGATGATGAACTCTCTCTGATATCCATAAGAATAAGTCAAATTTGGAAGCACACATAAAGCAAGTTCAGAAGTCAACTAAGGACATATGGAAGAGGTGAATCCACTTCCGGTCAGAGAAATGCTTTTGGAAAATAAGTTAATTGCTTTGAATGCAATGAGCCTGGACATTACAAAAATTATTGTCCAAAGCTTAAGAAAGAAAATAATCCTAAGAAGGCTTACAAAGCTAAAAAGGGTATCATGGCAACATGGGATGATTCAAAATTAGAAGACGCAGATTCTAATGAAGAGTATGAAAACATGGCATTCATGGCCAGGACCAACAAGAGAAAAGCAGCATCAGAAGACAAATTGACGCTCAACTATGAGTCAGACTCTGATGACAACAAAGAGGTACTTTCTTCCTTATCTCATTATGAACTTGAAATTGATTTATCAGAATTAATGAAAAGGTATCAATCTCTTCTAAGTAAACACAAAATATTGAAAAAGAGTTTTGTAACTACTTCTAAGAAAACTACTACAGATGAGCAAAATATTTCTAACTTAAATGAAAAATAATTTGTTTTAGAAAAATCAAACATCGCTCTGAAAAGTAAAGTGTCTAGATTAAAAGAAGATATTTTCTCTAACACATCTGTTACTGACGAAGTAGTCATATATGATAGAGCTTTTCAACACTTCCTTACTAAAAGCATAGATAGAAGCAAAATGGCTTCAATGATCTATGGTGTTAGAAGAAATGGAAGCAGAGGCTTGGGATATTCAGAACCATCAAAGAAAATTCATAAGACTCTGAATGTCAAACCAAAACCTCTTTCTGAACATTTCGTGCTTGCTGGCACATATTTGAAATGTCCAGAGCAAGACGGTTCTGATACTACTGTAGCACAAACACAGACACAAAAGGAAACTTCTAAACCAAAGTATCATGCACAAATTTCACATGATTATTTTGTTGCACAAAAGTTCAAAGGTGTCACAACCTTTGTAACTTCTAACAAGAGAGTACCCAGAAAGTGGGTACCTAAGGATTAGATAATCTACATTGTAGATTTCCTTGATGGCGCCATTGAAACACCAGTCATGGTACCTGGACAGTGGATGCTCATGACACATGACGGGCGAAAGGCATATGTTCAAAAATTTGGAACTTAAGTTTGGAAGAGTTGTTTGGTTCAGAGGCAATCAGAAGGGAAAAATCATTGGATATGGAACAATTGGTAATGGTAAATTCCCTTCTATTAACAATGTTCTTTTAGTTGAAGGTCTGATGCATAACTTATTGTCAATCAGTCAACTTAGTGACAATGGTTATGACGTCATTTTTAATCAAACATCATGTAAAGTTGTTAGTCAGAAGGATGGTTCAGTTCTATTCAATGGCAAAAGGAAGAACAATATTTACAAAATAAGATTATCTTATTTGAAAAATCAAAATGTAAAATTTATTCTAACTCTTCAAGAAGAGCAATGTAAATGTAAAAATCAAAATGTAAAATGTCTCTTGCCTTACATGTAACGCCCTCTGCCTTACGTGTAACGCTAGGGGAGGATTTCCCCCAAAATTCTTCCCAGAATGTAATATGTGTAACGCCCCCTGCCTTATGCGTAACGCCATCTACCTTACGCATAATGTTCCCTGTCTTACGCGTATTAGCAGTATGCGAGAGCAAAAATTCTGTTTTTGTACCAGTTCGATTTTCATTCGTTTTAAGCACTTTCAACCTCCAAATTTGGGTCCAAAACTATGTTTTTACACACAATAACCTAAACACTTATTCTATAACAATTTCCTACATTAAAACATCATTTTTCATCATCTCTATAAACCCATATTTTCATATTTTGGATTTTATGGAAGAACCCACAACAACAACATCAATCTTTATCAAAATTTACAGTAATAACATCACAAATGCATGGTAATCATATATATATATATATATATATATATATATATATATATATATATATATATATATATATATATATATATATATATATATATATATATATATATATATATATATATATATATATATATATATATATATATATATATATATATATATATATATATATATATATATATATATATATATATATATATATATATATATATATATATATATATATATATATATATATATATATATATATATATATATATAACAACAATAATCAAACAATGGAAATGATACACATAAATTACACACAAAACCTAAAGAGGGAAAGGAACCCTCACTACCCTCTCATATTATAATCACCATTTAGAGAATCCATCCCCCCCCCCCCCCCTTACCTAAATTTGGAGCTTTGATTCTTCAACAATTATGGGAATTCCTCTTGTTCCCCTCCTACCCTAGCTCTTCTTCCTCTCTCTTCTCTTCTTTTCTTTTCGCGTGAAAACAATTCTCCCAATTCCTTCTACCACTCTCCTAATTATTCATTATTATTTCCAAATAATAATAATAATAACAATAATAATAATAATAATATTTATAATATTAATATTGTTGTACCCTCAAATTTTCCCTCCATTTTTCTTCTAGACATTCTCCTAGGGTTCTCAAATGTCCAAGGTTGCCCAAGAATTGATCAGACGAATTCTCCTCCTAAGAAATAGACTTAAAATTAGGGTTTCACTTTTCTCAAGGAATATTGGGTTTATAAGGACTCAAGGGGGTTTCATGGCTTCTCATAGGTCTCAAGGAATGCTCATGCCAAATTTCAAGCCTTGCGTCATAAGTTTGCTCAGTCAATTGCTCAAATGACTAAAAATCAACTTTATTGGGTAAAAAGTCAACTATGGTCAACATACAGTCAAACTTCAAGATTTTTGGTCAACATTAAGACTTTGAAATCAAATTCATCAATTGATCAAGGGTTGATCATGATTTATCAAGGAAAACTCTCAAAACATTAAAAGTCAAAAGTTGCCAAATTATGATTTTCTTAGGAGAAGTCAACTAAACATTGACCAAGCATAACTTTCAAATGCTTTATCAATTTTTCCCCAACCAAATACCATTTTTAAGAAAATCCAATCATCTACAACTTTGTCTCTCTTAGCTCAAGTCCAAAAAAATGATTCAGTTGAGAGATATAAGCCAATACATTATAGGTCATTTCAAAAGTCAACAAAAAGACTTTTTTGTCAAGGCAACTTACATCAATATAAAGTCTTCAAATGAAAAAATGGTCAACATAGAGATTGTAGAAGATATCTTGAGCTTTCCAAAAAGTCCATGATCACCTTCATATGATAAAAATTGAGAGAGTAATGATTGGCACAAGTTGGGGAATTTTGAGAGAATGCATGAAACCTAAAGTGACCAAACTTGGATTTTTGGGCTAATGGGCCATTATTTCAAAGTCCAAACATGTTTTGCAATTTATTATGAATCTCACATCTTACTCATGCACCCTTTGACCCTTTATTCTATTTATTTTTATTTTTTCACTATTAATTCAAAATAAATTAAATAAATATCAAATAAATGGACTTAGGCACATGGCTTTGGTTTTGGACCAAATTTGAAGCCCAAAGAGCTCATGTACAACTAGCAAAGGCGTGTAAGATCATGAAGGCATGATTGGCTTAAAAAGGAAACTTTGCATGAAAGATTAAAAGAAAATATTTTGATCATAATGCAAAAAGATTATATTCACAATTGTTGACCTAATCCAAGCATTACAAATAAGAGGACACGCTCAAGTAAACATGCACGGATTTGCAGCCACATAAACTAGGGTTCTTGATCACAAAATTTCCAAGAAAAGCAAAAATTCGAAGTCAAAATTCCAAGCACTCACAACCTAAGCCAAGCACTCAAAACACCTCCTGAACATCCATAGGGTAAGAATAGGTGATTTTTCATGCCCATCTACGCCTGAAACACGCATACAGGCTATGGCAGATTATTGATTTTTTTGACCATTCATATTTTTTAATTCCATGCATTGTTGAATGTTTATAACGATCCAGATTAATTCACATGAATGTTTATAACATATTGCAGTCGTTACATGAAGTTTATGACATTCAGATCTTGGTTTGCCATTTTTGAACCGAGTTAGGGTTTTTTCTTCGAAACTCATGATGCAGGGACCTTTAGCCAAAACTAAGGGCACCATTGGATTCGCATACCCCAAAATAGGGGGATAGTGTTCATCTTGCATTTCGATTTCACGTAATTTGTAGGTTTAGTTTTAGAGCTCATCAGGGAAGGTGACTGAACTTAGGGTTCCGTTCACTTCTCCGCCAGTCAAACTTTCTCAGAAACAGGTTGACCATGGTGTGGCATTTTGAGACATTTTGATTGGCTAGCATTTGGTACAGGGTCCCACTGGCACTAATGTTTGTTTATCAATTCAAATATAAGTGTAGTCTTATTATTTAATAATTTGTTTGTGTTTTAATCAACGGATGTACAGCCACCCTAGTGGCAAGCGAGCGCGCGTTAAGGCATACTTGACCCAGGGCGTGGGTTCGATCTTGGCGTTTCGCAATATTTTTTTACATATTTTCTCATTACAGATCCAATACATGCCATCTAGCTTTCACCATGCATCATCAGCTTATCCTATCATCAGATATGGTCATCATAGTTGACCAAAAGATCCAGCGCTCCAGATCTACACGCCTATGGTAAGCCTTCCCTAGAGCAAAGCACATGAGCATACAGACTCCAGCCAGTGTATTGGGCCTCTCCTCTTTGGGCACAGTGAATTGCTTTGCAGCACCCCCCTGATTGCTATATTTCAGGCCCAGTTTTTTTCCTTTCTTTATCACTTTTTTATTTTATTTTTTAATATTATTAGTTTTTTTTTTTAATTTTTATTAACTAAAATTAATCTAGACTCTTAGGTATTTCTAATTAATTTTTTTTAATTAATTCAATTAATTAACTTTTTTTATAATCACTTAACCTTTTTTATAATTACAATTAATTGATTTTTCCTTAGATTTAAATATATTAATCATAAATATCTTTTTTTCATAAAAAATAACAAAAAACATTCTTGTTTCCTCTGATTCAAATTTTCAGGTTAACTGTGCTATTGCGGATGTTTTTTCTATTTCTTGCATTTCTTTTCATTATTATTTGTAACTGCCAATGACTTGTAATAGTAATTAGGGTTTACTATTCTGCATTTTATTATTTTTGTATCTTCCCCGAAGTCTTGTAATAGTCTAGGTTTTATTTTCTGCTTTTATTTTCCGCATATTTACAACTTTATTTTTCTTACTATTATTGTTAGTAATTAGGATTGTATGGCAAGACTAAAAACAAAACGGTAGCAAACCTAATGCAAGATAAACAATAACTGAATCACAACACACTTTGCACACTTGCACCTCTAGGGTACCCTCTCTTGTTGCCTTATGAATATCAGTCATGTCCCTCGAACGTGGGGACACTTTAGCACTGCCCCTCGAAAACAAAGGTCGTAGTCCCTCGATGACCCTTTCGATGTTGCCTTCGGTAAATGATCTAATCCCTTAACGATAAATTGCTAGAGCGCCCCTACGAGTTGCTTTCTATGACTGAACGATGACTCGTGTCTGTCCATTTACATCCAACGATAGGGCTTCCTACTAACTAATGGTAGGATAGAGCTATCTAAAGGAGGAGGAAAAGTAAAATCAATACCTTGAGTAGGTAGACCATTGTTAATCGCTTGCTCACAAATCTCTTTAAAACAAAAACATTTCACACAGACACTTTCGAAATATTTTCAAAAACCCTTGCACACATTCTCGAGGACAGATACGAGAATCATTACAAAGTTTGACTTACAATTGGAATTTTCAAAATATTTTCAAACATGCCCAACACAAATAAATTTTCAAAATAAAGTGAGCTAAGCGATTAAGAGCTCGTAGATAACTACGAATGAAAAGGGTGCTAACATCTTCCCTTTTCATAACCTACCCCCCTGAACTCAAGAAAATCTCGAAGGTCTTTCCTATTCTTTTCACCCTTTCTTATTGAATAAAAGAAAAGTCGGTGGAGACTCTTGCTATCTGCAACATTTGTGATAAAACGCAAAAACAAGGAAGTTCTCCCATCGTATTATAGAACTGGAGACTCTGTTGGGGAGTATTAAAAAGAGGGGTTACCTTAGAGTTTAGGATCACTTTACTTGTTTTTACTTGTTTGCTTTGACTGCTTTACATTTGGGGTTGCTTGGGTTTACTTTCTTACAAAGATCCTATACCCAAATCTAGGGATACCTTAGGTAAGTAGCAATAGATCCTAGAAACTATACGGCGTATATCGATATGGTTGAAGTGATGGTTATGTTAGTGCGACACATTGGTTGGTATTGGTGTCCCTCGAGTCAGTCGGGGAGAATACTAGGCTGTCGCGTGGTGTCATAAGCACTAACTGACCTTTAGAACCTTAATTAACCCAACTTAGCCATTAGAAGGTAGTGAGATGTCCGACTTTGGTGTGGTTCAAAGTTGGTCGATACTCGATGCTACACTCATTCAGATTCGACTCTTGGGATATTTCGGTGGCAAGTTAATTGTACTACTGAAACAATGTATGTGAGAAAGATTGGTGATATGAGATTCCTAGAACCCGATTACTATTCTTAGGATAGGTTGAGCCAACTGAACTTCAAGAGGGTACTTACCTACGAATCACATGCAAGCCTTAAAACTAAGGCTCTTGTGTGCTTTGTTTGTGTTTGTTATTTGTTCAAACATGACATCATAACATCATGACATCATATTGTATCATTTTCATTTATCATTTCAAGGATCTCAAGGGCCTGTGGTGCAGGTTTATCATGAACCAGACTACTAGCAAGGGCCAAGGGGATTTATTTTCCTCTAGGTCTGTCAAAGATCAAAGTATTTTCTTTTGAGTCAAAGGCTAGGACCCACTCGACATGGTGAGCTTGATTCTCATAAAAGGACGTCCAAAGACACAAAGTTCTTCAATCAAAGTTGCGGCCAGACTCAACTTCTAACATTTCCTTTTGTTTACCCTGCGAGATCCTTGAAAACATTGCATCCACATATCATGCATGTCATTACATAACAGGTATTTCCCAAGATAGGTTTTCTCATCTTCTTGTTGTTTATTTCAGTAAAAGATGGCCCTCAAACAAACTGTGAAAGACCTTCAAGCTCAAAACACCCAATTCTAAGAGACGCTCCTGAACTTAGCCATGGGGCAGCAAGAACTGATGGCCCTCATCGCTAAGAAGAAAAATACTAGGAAACCGGCTGGTATCCTCAATATGGGAAGAAGATTCAAAGGTCCCGCCAAACAGGTTTGAGCCTCTAATATCCCATCAGATGAAGGCGACAATCAAGAGGAAGACGGTATAAGTATCAAAGCTGAGGGGGGAAGTAACCTTGGTTCTGGTAAAATTCCTGACGAAGAAGACTATTCTAATGAAAAGTATCCTCCTGATCATGACAGATACAAACAGCTGGAATATCGTCTTAATGTTATGGAAATCCAGAAAGTGCTTGGGCTGGATTTTGAAGAGCTAGGTCTTATCTCGGGGGGTTGTCTTCCCTCACAAGTTCAAGGTACGCACTTTTGCTAAATATAATGGTGTGTCTTGTCCTAAGCTTCATCTGTGGTCTTATGTTCGGAAGATCTAACCCCGTACTGCTGACAGAAAATTATGGGTTCACTTCTTTCATGAGAGTTTATCAGGGACACAACTCAAATGGTTATATCCGCTGGAAAGAACCAACATCCGCACTTGGGAAGACCTGGTTGCTGCTTTTTACAAGCAGTATCAATATAATGCTGACCTTGCACCAACCCGTGTGCAATTACAAAATATGACTATGGGCTCGATGAAGGGTTTAAAGAATATGCCCAGAAATGGAGAGATTTGGCTGGAAGAGTTCAACCTCCTTTATCTGACAGGGAGTTGGTTGATATGTTCATGGGTACATTGACAGGGCCCTTCTTTAATCATCTGATTAGAAGTTCTTCATCTGGTTTTATCGAGTTGATACTAACTAGGGAACGTGTAGAAGGTGGTATCAAGAGTGGAAAGATTCAAGTGGCTGCATCTTCGGGTGTTGTAAAGAAGACATTTAGCGGAAAGAAAGAAGTTAATGTTGTTTATGGCCGGAAGGGTCACACTAGAAATGATCACCATCAATCTGTAGGAGCAGTGTTGATTTTTAATCATGCACCCGTGCAACAACAACAACAACAGGGCAATTAGCATAGGACAGACACACCTAGAAGACAATTCACCAAGATCAGTATGTCATTGTTTTAGGCATTACAACATTTACTAAAAACGGAACTGATTACGATAACGGATCACCTCAGAATCCCAACACCTCCTCTCCTCACTACAATCCAAATATGAAGTGTGTTTACCATTCCAATAGCCCCAGGCATGACACCAATAATTGTTGGGCCTTGAAAAACAAAATTCAAGATATGATTGACAATAAAGATATTGAGTTTGATCCTCTTGAGACTCCCAATGTAATTACTACACCTATGCCGAAGCATGACAAAGGAATAAGCTTTATTGATGATGTTCTTTATGTTTCTACTGTAAGTGAATTGGTTACTCCCCTCCCTATTATCAAGAAGAATCTATTGCAGGCCGATTTATTTTCGGGCTGTATTGAAAGATGTTATTGTTGTGCAGCCCAACCCAATGGTTGCAAGTTGCTGAAAGAAGGTATTCAGCGCCTAATAGACAATCACATGATTTTAGTTGAGAATATTTCGCCTGCTAAGAATCTATTTCAAGACTTAGCTGTAATATCTGGCACTCCTATCAGGATCACTGCCAAGCCCAAA
This sequence comes from Vicia faba, assembly GCA_948472305.1. Taxonomy (NCBI): domain Eukaryota; kingdom Viridiplantae; phylum Streptophyta; class Magnoliopsida; order Fabales; family Fabaceae; genus Vicia; species Vicia faba. Next base: position 794,358,088 of record OX451741.1, read on the forward strand.
GCTGCTCCTCTAATAATTACCACACCTGGACCAATTCCATACTCTTCAAATAAAGTTATCCCTTGGAACTATGTGTTATACCCCAAAATTTGCCCTCCCATATTCCTCAAGAAATTGCCAAGCCAAGTTACAAAATTCCCCAAGGGTTGTGCAGTGCAACAGTCTCCCATACAGTCAAAATTAGGGTTTTGAGTCTGATCAAGAAAAGGAAGTGTTCAAAGGCCCAATCAAGTCTCATATGCTTACAAACATGGTCAAACATCCTCATATCAAGTTTCAAGGCATTCAGCTCAAGATTGCACAGTCAAAACCCTAAATTGCACTACAGTCAACTGTAGGGGCAAAATGGTCATTTGACAGTCAAAAGTTCAAATTTTTGGTCAACATATCATTTTGAAGCCACAAACATCATTTGATCAATGCTTGATCATGATTCTCAAAATTTGGCTCAGAAATTATCAAAGATGCAAAAGTTGCTATATTTGGACAGCTGAAAAAGTCAACTGAAATTGACCAGGGCATAACTTTCACATGGATTATCAGAAAAATTCCACCCAAGGCTCATTTTGAAGAGAAAGACATTTCCTACAACTCATATTCATACTTCAAGTCCAAGAAATGCTCTCACAAAAAGTTATCAATTTCAACATTATAGGTCATTTTCAAAAGTCAACAAAAAGGGACTTTAAGTCAAAGGCCATAACTTGAGATTGGAAAATCAAAATGACATGGGACCAAAGGCATTGGTTAAAGGACTCAAAGAGCTTTCCAAAATGTCCAAGAACATGTGAAAAGCTTAAAAATTGAGCAAGTTATGCCTTATGGAAGTTGGGAAATTTTTGTGAAATGGCAAAAGTCAACTATCCTTGAAACTTCAATTTTTGACAAAAGGGCCCACTTTCTTCCACTTGATTCATCCTTGTCATGCCACACACGTGTCCCATGATTAATTTCAAGACCAAATATTGATTTTTCTATTTTATTTAATTTTTGATAATTTAATTCATTTTAAATCTTTAAAAATTCAAATAAAATTCAAAAACCAATGGAATAGTGTCATTTGAATTTGGACAACTTCCATATGTCATGGGCCAACTCAAAAAATTCAGGCTAGGGTTAAATTGCACACTAAGTCTTGGTCTTGGCTTAAAAGAAGGAAAAGTTTGTTAATGAAAAAACCCTAGGACTAGTTCTCTCATGGGCATGAATCAAGGTCAAATAACAAGCTAATTCTCTTCCCTCATAAGTGCCAAGTCAAACCCTAACCATAACACACTCTCAGCTGCGCAGAAAAGGCTAGTACCAATTTGAAATTTTTGCCATAAAAAAGTCAAAACTGAAAAGCACTCTAGAGGTGAATTCAAGGCTCCAAACTTGGTTCAATAGCTTCCTTGACAAACTCTGAACGTGTGCCAATCCCTAACATCAACCAAAACGCAAAGAAGTGGTATCTATAACTCAAACTGTAAAGCAAAACTTTTGAAATCGTATATCATGATTCATACATCTTTGTGCATTTTTGTTTATTGATTCTTGTTCATATTGAAGTTTCCAAGCTAACCATTACCTTTAATTGCGTTTTTATTGACCATACGAGATTATGCCATGTTTGAGATTCTAGGGTTACAGGTTTTCAAAATTGGGGTTTTCTACCCTAGGCAAAATTAGGGTTCCAGACACACACCATTGCAATCAGCTCATCAAGACGAAGAAAAAGCATTAGTCGCGATTAATTTATGAGCTGCGTAGGCCTATTCGCTATTTTCTGGTAGCTGGCTTAAAGCAACACAACGAAAACCGTTGCTCAATGTTTTGGCTTTCAGGCACGCGAGGAAGATGATGCCATGTCAAGCGTGGATTGGTCCGTTCAAACTCTGGCGCCAAAATGCCACTAATGCGTTACTTTCTTTTTTAATATTTGTTTGCATATTATATATCAAATTGACTAAGTGGCTCAGCTGGCAAGCTATCAACGCATTGATGTCCAAAGACCTGGGTTCGAACCCCAGGTCTGAATAATTTCGCTATTATTTTTCTATACTCGTTCCTATGCAGGCACAACGTTGAAGCATATCATGTACCACCATCATCCAGATGCCCACGTGTCCAGGAGATTCCCATCCAAGGCTGAAGATTGGTGTATACCATGAGCGCGAGTCAATGCATCATACATGATCCAGAAAAGTCAACAAGTTCAAAGCTAATTGGGCCAGCATCCTAAGGCCTGCACCTCTAATTTGGGGCTACCCCCCCTGGTTTGTTTTTTTATTCTATTTTATTTTTAATTGTTATTTTCTTTTCTAATTTAATTAATTTATTTTTAACAAAATACAAAAACATCAAAAAATCAGAAAAAGGATAAAAATATAAAAAATATTTATTTTATTTATTTTCTTGTAAATAATTAACATGTAAATAAATTTAGTAAAATAGGTTTTAACTTTAATTCTTTCTTCCATAAAAAAATCCAAAAATATAGCATTAGGTTAATGACTTTTTTATTCCTTTTAACTTTCCTTGTTTTTTGCCATAATATTAGTAATTTTCATAATTAAACTAGGGTTGCATTTAGGTTAACTTTCATTTTCATAATAAACTTAAAAAATAATTAGAACTAGGTTTAACATTTCATTTTGGTTTTTAATTAATTCTTTATTATTAAATCTTAAAAAACACAAAATACCAAAAAAACATTTAATTTTTAATTTTAATTTCCTATTAATTTTAATTTTGCAAAAGGGTCCAACGCCCATTGTTTTATTTATTTAATTTCGCGCATTTTACTTTGTCGCTTATTATAATTATGTACATGTCCCAAAGCCTTGTAACAATTTTATTTCTCGCACTTTTATTGCTTTATTTATTTTTCAGTCAAATCGGGTCCGGTTTAATTTTGGCGATGTGGACCCGCGCCATTTGTAATAGCCTTAGATTTATTTTTCGCAAACTTTATAACTGTTAAATATGCATGCAAGAATGAATGGCCCTAATTAAAATCAAGCGTAGAACACAACAAACATGACAAGACAAATAATTGAAACATGACATACAATTCGCACACACCACCCCTAGGGTACGCCTCACTGTTGCCTTTCGAAAGGTGGTCGTCGAGTAGAAGACGTCTTAGTAAGTCCTCATGATCCGGGAACCTGGCATGAGGGTAGCTTCTAAGGTGTCTTCCCATTGCTCCGGTGATCACCATGTCCCTAAAACTCGAATTGACCCGAACACCTCCAACAGTGGTGCTACCTACCTCTCAATAGTGGGATGGCACTACTTTAAAGGACATTTACACAGACGAATTCCTTAGGGTAGGTAGGTTCTCAAGGATACTTGCTCTAATTTCAAACAAATCAAAACATCTTTTCACCAACACATTTTCAAAAGCTTTCAAAAGCAAATTTTTCAAATACTCTGACGTACGAGTCAAACTGAAATTTTTCAAAGAAACTTTTTAAACCCACATTGAAAAGCAAACAAACATTTTTGAAAACACATTGAGCAAGTATCTAAGAGCCCATGGATAACCATGGATAGAAAGGGTGCTAATACCTTCCCTTTCTATAACTTACCTCCCGAACCTAGAGCAATCTCTTTAAAGGAATTTTTCTGTGCTTTTGTCCTTTCCAATTGGAGAAAATAAAAGACGGTGGCGACTCTTGCTTCCGCGACATTTCGCGAACCAGCGTTAAACAGTCAGTTCCAGATCCACCGATCACAGAACTGGCGACTCTGCTGGGGATAAAACTTAAAGTGAGGTGTACCTTAGGATAGTTCATAAACTGTGTTTTCAATTACTTTGACTTGTGTGCTTTAAATTGTGGGTTGCTTGGGAGTTCTATAGATCCTAACCCGGATCTGGGGGATACCTTTCTTAGAAAGTAGCAACAAGGCTGTGAGGGAACTGTGCGGGGTATACCGACATGGTTGAAGCAGTCTGCTACGTTGATGTGGCACTTTGGTGTGTACCGGTAACCCTTGAGTTCAGTCAAGGAGAGTACGGGGCCTCCATGTGGTGTCATGAAGCATCAACAGACCTTAGGAACCTTAATTGAACCATCTTGGCCTCTTTAGGGTAGTGAGATAACTGACTTTGGTGCAGTCCGAGGTTGGTTGATACTCGATACTACACTCAATTGAGGGTTGCTTTCCTGGAATATTTCGGTCGCCAGTTCAGTGGCTAAATCGAAACGATGAACAATGAAAGCAATCCCGTGATATTGGGAACCTTAGAACCCGGTTACTTTGATAGGACAGGTTGAACCCACCAACTTCAAGAGGGTACTACCCAGACCCCATGCTGGCCTAAACTCTAAGGGCTCTTTTGTGTGACTTGTGTGCCTTCGTACTTGACTATTGCATGCTCGTTATCTAACCCTTGAGTTCTTGCAGGTTTTGTTTATAGTCCTTAATTAGGACTCATAACAAAATTTACCGAATGTCTTGCAGGTTTTGGTTTGTAGTCCTTAATAAGGGCTCATAACAGGGTTTATTCACATTACCCCATGCATCATGACATCATACCATTGCATACATCCTAACCTATTTCAAGGACCTCAAGGGCTTGTGATGCAGGTCATGATGAACCAACTGCCCAGCAAGGGGCAAAGAGGATTTATTTTCCTCTAGCCAATGTTGTCAGAGGCTATGACCCACTTGATATGGTGAGCTCTGACTCCTGAAGAAGGTTCCCTAACCAAGGTTGTTTGGAAATCAAAACCAGACATGATGACTAAAGTCAGGGGCTATGACCCACTTGATATGGTGAGCCTTTGACTCTTGAAGAAGAGTTCTCAATAACATGGGTGTCCTTCAATCAAGCTCTAAATTCCAATGCTAACAAATTTTCTTGTTTACCCCGCGAGATCCTTGAAAACATTGCATGCATATCATACTCATCCTTACATAACAGGTATCTTTGTTGCAGGTCACTTACCTTTCCCGCTGTTTATTTCAGCAATGGCTTCACAACAAGACAACCAGAACCTTCTTGCTCAAGAGGCTCGGCTCGGGGACATCCTCCTGAATTTATCCAAGGGGCAGGAGGAGTTAAGGACACTTCTCACGGGGACTTTGGTCAGGAACAATGCTGAGGATGACAAGGACGAACAGCTGAAACGTCTACAAGCTGAGGTAGACACATTGAAGACCCAGATGCTGGGGCAAAGGACCCTCATTCAAGGTTTAGCTCAGGAGCAAGGAGAACTGAGGGCCATGATCAGTCAGCTTCATCAAGACATGAAACAACCAGCCCAAGTCAGGGACCAAGTCATGGAACAGCCTCCAAGAGGGCAAAGGCCGGGCCCAATGAATAGACCTCTCCAAATTGCTACTACTTCACAAGCCCAGCATCAACGGGGTAATCGATGCAAGCGATACACTCCTGGAAGACATTTCACTGAGACTGGCATACCACCATCTCTAATGCTGAAACACTTATTGGAGGCCAATCTGATTACTTTGAAAGGTCCTCCCCAGAATCCTGGCACCTCTGCTCCTACTTATAACCCTGATAAAAGATGTGCCTACCATTCTGACAGTCCTGGACATGACACCGATGACTGTTGGAGCTTGAAGAACAAGATCCAGGACTTGGTCGACGGAAGGGTGCTGGAGTTCATGCCGGGTGGCCAAATGAAATTCTTCTGCTGAGAATCTTCCATTTGAAGTGACAAATCCTGAGACTGGAAAGTTTTGTTCATTCGAATGTTCAAGTTGCAATTTTCTTTTGTTCAAACATTTATTCATGTTAAAACATTGTTATTCCATTAATGCATCACTTATGTCTATTTTTGAATCAATATATTCGCATTCACTATATGCAAACTATTTTCATATTTTTTCTGATGTCAACTCTGGATCTAAACTCTAAGCCTCTTGAGGGAGGATGACGAAAGTGATACCATAATCTACAGTATGCTTTTGAACAGACCCCGCTGATGAGGTACAGGCATAGTTTCAATCCCTAAACACTGGAGTAATAAGGAAGGTAATCCCTCGTCAACCCCTCTGAGCCAAAGAAGTAGGAGTTTTTATTTGCGAAATTTAAAACCCTTTATCATAACCTGGGGCAGGGTAGTTCTCTCAGTTGATCCAAGTGCTTAACGAATGGCACCAAAGAGGTCCTTACAAAACAAAACGAAGAAAGACAGTGATGGTTCAGAACAATCAAAGACAGGCAGTTGTTATCAAAAAAAAAATCATAAACAAAAAGCCCAAAAAGTCAAAACCTATGAAAGGGACTTACGAAACTGGGGCATCCCGCTGACTGTAATTCCGAAAAAGGAAACAGTTCAGGCAAAAAAGAAAGGGATAACAAAAATCAGACAAGAAAGAGGTCTTACAAACCCTCAACAAAAAAGGAATGACTTCCTATTCAAAATAAGTTATCAACATCCGAATCATCACCAGAAAATCAAAGCAAAGACTCAAACAAGGTCTAACGTATGATCAACTGAGTTTAGGTTTGGAGAACATCACGAAGAGCGGGTGGGTACAAATAATTTGAGCCTTTATCCTTTGTTTCTTAAACCGTGAACCAGGCCACGTTATAACCCTCAAAAGTCCCAGCTGAAGCAGGGGTTAGTTCGAAAGCATACTGTTACGAAAGGTATCCTGACTCCTTAAGGCTTACGGTAAAATACGGAGTTGACATCACGTTTTACAAACGTTCACTTGTTTTATGAAAAACAATGCATTTTCAAAATCTTCAAGACAGACATAAGCTTTGCATTTTTAACATAACTTTGTTTGCATATGACTTTTTGTTTGAACAGCAAGGAAATTCGCACGACGAATGCCTAATGAACAGAAGTACCTCTAATCAAGGGGCATGGCATGACTATTATCCATCATCTGGGGCAGTTAAGTCAAGATTCGGAGAATCTCTCAAAAAGGCCAACCAGCCTGGGGCAAATCTCCGTCTAAGTCACTTGGGGCATTGGACGATCAAACGAAGATCTTCTGGTGGCATGACAAAACAATTTCTAACAGGGGCAACTCCCTACATGCTGAAAGCACGGACATAGTCGAAAAAATACTACGCACAATCAAAGACCCGCTAGGTTGACACACCTAGGCAAAAATAAGGGCTTCCCGGCGAACCAAAAGGGTTCGGGCAAAATGAGGGATGAAATGAAAAAATCTGTACACCCGGCAAGTCGAAAACCTGGAAAGGCGGCTGGGCAAAAAATGGGTACCCCGGTGGACTGAAAACCCGAAAGGGCGGTCCAGGCAAAAATTAGGGATCAAAGCGTACGACTATGTCCTGTCATCTCGTCACCTGCCTACCAGAAGAAGGTTTGTCCATCAGCAAGCTATCAGCACCTCTCAAGTCTTCCTCTCCCACTTCAGAAACAGGGGCAATAAAGATTTGTCTGAGCAGTCCAATTGTTCTATCCTCCAAGGTACCAAGGTAGGTTCAGCTAAAGAACATGACCAGTACATCTTAAATTCCCCAGAGAGTCAGCAGTCAGTGCATTCTTCTCCAAGCTATTGTCAAATCTCAAGGAAATTGAGTATTCTCCCGTAGATCTCAATACTTCCCCAGCAGCATATATTCTTAACAAGCATCCCCGGCAGTCTCGGCCTAAAGATTGTTCCCCGGCGGTATACCAACATTCAAAGGAATCACTCCCCCGCAGTTCCAAAACCCCCCAGGAGAGTCCCATCCAAGTTCCCCAGGAAAGATGGAATTCATCTCCCCAAGCAGTAAGCTTATCCCCAGTAAATTCTGGAAGCTTATCCTTCACAGAACACGAACGCGTCGTCTGGCTTGATTTAAAGAGTTATTTCCTCAACAGGATATAACTGGGTTATCCTCAGCCAAAAGCCACGGAAAGGTCGTCGTCAACGTAGTTCTTTCCTATCCCCAGCGAAGTCCATCAATACTTCCAACATAACAACGGTATCGCCAGCAAATTACTACTATCAACACTCAGCAAAGCATCTCTATCCCCACAGAGTATTGCTTCCCAGCATGATCGCTAGAGTATCTTTCCTCCCCGCAGAATCTTCCATTCGCCAAGTTTATTCCGCAACGGAGTCATCTTCTCCTACCAGTATCCTTGCAGTTATCATCCCCAGCGGAAGCAAAATCTATTCTTCGACATCAGCCCAGGATACGACTTCCCGGCACCCGTCAAGGATTCACTTTCCTAGACAAAAACATACATAAAACATCACATACATCATTATAACATGCATATACACATCATATCATACAAATCTCATTTATGTTGAGAACATCATTGCTTGATCCATATCATGCATTGCATATGGCTGACTTTTACCTTTCAGGAAAGATTTAGTTAAATTCTCAATCATATTTTAAGACCTAGACCGGTTCAGTTAAATCGCCCTAAGATTTTCCTGATGCTTATCCAGTCAAAGGCCTTCTCTGGTTCAGTCAGATCGACCCTAAGATCTCCCTGATGCTTATCCAGTTGAAGACATTTCAAGACCTAGGCCGGTTCAGTTAAATCGCCCTAAGATTTTCCTGATGCTTATCCAGTCAAAGGCCTTCTCTGGTTCAGTCAGATCGACCCTAAGATCTCCCTGATGCTTATCCAGTTGAAGACATTTCAAGACCTAGACCGGTTCAGTTAAATCGATCCCAAGATTTTCCTGATGCTTATCCAGTCAAAGGCCTTCTCTGGTTCAGTCAGATCGACCCTAAGATCTCCCTGATGCTTATCCAGTTGAAGACATTTCAAGACCTAGACCGGTTCAGTTAAATCGACCCTAAGATTTTCCTGATTCTTATCCAGTCAAAGGCCTTCTCTGGTTCAGTCAGATCGACCCTAATATCTCCCTGATGCTTATCCAGTTGAAGACATTTCAAGACCTAGACCGGTTCAGTTAAATCGACCCTAAGATTTTCCTGATTCTTATCCAGTCAAAGGCCTTCTCTGGTTCAGTCAGATCGACCCTAAGATCTCCCTGATGCTTATCCAGTTGAAGACATTTCAAGACCTAGACCGGTTCAGTTAAATCGACCCTAAGATTTTCCTGATTCTTATCCAGTCAAAGGCCTTCTCTGGTTCAGTCAGATCGACCCTAAGATCTCCCTGATGCTTATCCAGTTGAAGACATTTCAAGACCTAGACCGGTTCAGTTAAATCGTCCCAAGATTTTCCTGATGCTTATCCAGTCTAAGGCCTTCTCTGGTTCAGTCAGATCGACCCTAAGATCTCCCTGATGCTTATCCAGTTGAAGACATTTCAAGACCTAGACCGGTTCAGTTAAATCGACCCTAAGATTTTCCTGATGCTTATCCAGTCAAAGGCCTTCTCTGGTTCAGTCAGATCGACCCTAAGATCTCCCTGATGCTTATCCAGTTGAAGACACTTCAAGACCTAGACCGGTTCAGTTAAATCGACCCTAAGATTTTCCTGATGCTTATCCAGTCAAAGGCCTTCTCTGGTTCAGTCAGATCGACCCTAAGATCTCCCTGATGCTTATCCAGTTGAAGACACTTCAAGGCCTTCTCTGGTTCAGTCAGATCGACCCTAAGATCTCCCTGATGCTTATCCAGTTGAAGACATTTCAAGACCTAGACCGGTTCAGTTAAATCGTCCCAAGATTTTCCTGATGCTTATCCAGTCAAAGGCCTTCTTTGGTTCAGTCAGATCGACCCTAAGATCTCCCTGATGCTTATCCAGTTGAAGACATTTCAAGACCTAGACCGGTTCAGTTAAATCGTCCCAAGATTTTCCTGATGCTTATCCAGTCAAAGGCCTTCTCTGGTTCAGTCAGATCGACTCTAAGATCTCCTTGATGCTTATCCAGTTGAAGACATTTCAAGACCTAGACCGGTTCAGTTAAATCGTCCCAAGATTTTCCTGATGCCTATCCAGTCAAAGGCCTTCTCTGGTTCAGTCAGATCGACCCTAAGATCTCCCTGATGCTTATCCAGTTGAAGACATTTCAAGACCTAGACCGGTTCAGTTAAATCGTCCCAAGATTTTCCTGATGCTTATCCAGTCAAAGGCCTTCTCTGGTTCAGTCAGATCGACCCTAAGATCTCCCTGATTCTTATCCCAGTAGAAGACACCCAAGATTTTTCTCAACAAACGTTGTTGAAGATAAAGTCGCCCAAGGCTCTCTTACCATTCATGCTAAGGAAGTAATCATCCCTGGTTCTTTCATCGCCGTTTGAAGCTCCGGACTCAGCTCCTGTAACCAGTCAGGACACCTCTATACCAAGCATCTGAAAATTAGCTCCTGCAACGTGTCAGGTAGTCATTTTTCTTTTGCAGGTACGCAGGTTCTCGCTAAGGAATCTCTTACGCGATCAACATCCAGATGGCATCTATAAGCCCATCATCCTATCCAGCAACCTCTAAATGGCATCTATAAGCCCATTCCATCATCACACTGCTACTATGTGAGCGCAAATTTTTGGGCACTCTAGTGTTCAATCATCTTTCACCTTCGGATTACGAAACGCCCGTCAGCCAATCTGCATCCTCAGGTCTAAGAAGATTGAACAGGGGCAACTGTTATACCCCAAAATTTGCCCTCCCATATTCCTCAAGAAATTGCCAAGCCAAGTTACAAAATTCCCCAAGGGTTGTGCAGTGCAACAGTCTCCCATACAGTCAAAATTAGGGTTTTGAGTCTGATCAAGAAAAGGAAGTGTTCAAAGGCCCAATCAAGTCTCATATGCTTACAAACATGGTCAAACATCCTCATATCAAGTTTCAAGGCATTCAGCTCAAGATTGCACAGTCAAAACCCTAAATTGCACTACAGTCAACTGTAGGGGCAAAATGGTCATTTGACAGTCAAAAGTTCAAATTTTTGGTCAACATATCATTTTGAAGCCACAAACATCATTTGATCAATGCTTGATCATGATTCTCAAAATTTGGCTCAGAAATTATCAAAGATGCAAAAGTTGCTATATTTGGACAGCTGAAAAAGTCAACTGAAATTGACCAGGGCATAACTTTCACATGGATTATCAGAAAAATTCCACCCAAAGCTCATTTTGAAGAGAAAGACATTTCATACAACTCATATTCATACTTCAAGTCCAAGAAATGCTCTCACAAAAAGTTATCAATTTCAACATTATAGGTCATTTTCAAAAGTCAACAAAAAGGGACTTTAAGTCAAAGGCCATAACTTGAGATTGGAAAATCAAAATGACATGGGACCAAAGGCATTGGTTAAAGGACTCAAAGAACTTTCCAAAATGTCCAAGAACATGTGAAAAGCTTAAAAATTGAGCAAGTTATGCCTTATGGAAGTTGGGAAATTTTTGTGAAATGGCAAAAGTCAACTATCCTTGAAACTTCAATTTTTGACAAAAGGGCCCACTTTCTTCCACTTGATTCATCCTTGTCATGCCACACACGTGTCCCATGATTAATTTCAAGACCAAATATTGATTTTTCTATTTTATTTAATTTTTGATAATTTAATTCATTTTAAATCTTTAAAAATTCAAATAAAATTCAAAAACCAATGGAATAGTGTCATTTGAATTTGGACAACTTCCATATGTCATGGGCCAACTCAAAAAACTCAGGCTAGGGTTAAATTGCACACTAAGTCTTGGTCTTGGCTTAAAAGAAGGAAAAGTTTGTTAATGAAAAAACCCTAGGACTAGTTCTCTCATGGGCATGAATCAAGGTCAAATAACAAGCTAATTCTCTTCCCTCATAAGTGCCAAGTCAAACCCTAACCATAACACACTCTCAGCTGCGCAGAAAAGGCTAGTACCAATTTGAAATTTTTGCCATAAAAAAGTCAAAACTGAAAAGCACTCTAGAGGTGAATTCAAGGCTCCAAACTTGGTTCAATAGCTTCCTTGACAAACTCTGAACGTGTGCCAATCCCTAACATCAACCAAAACGCAAAGAAGTGGTATCTATAACTCAAACTGTAAAGCAAAACTTTTGAAATCGTATATCATGATTCATACATCTTTGTGCATTTTTGTTTATTGATTCTTGTTCATATTGAAGTTTCCAAGCTAACCATTACCTTTAATTGCGTTTTTATTGACCATACGAGATTATGCCATGTTTGAGATTCTAGGGTTACAGGTTTTCAAAATTGGGGTTTTCTACCCTAGGCAAAATTAGGGTTCCAGACACACACCATTGCAATCAGCTCATCAAGACGAAGAAAAAGCATTAGTCGCGATTAATTTATGAGCTGCGTAGGCCTATTCGCTATTTTCTGGTAGCTGGCTTAAAGCAACACAACGAAAACCGTTGCTCAATGTTTTGGCTTTCAGGCACGCGAGGAAGATGATGCCATGTCAAGCGTGGATTGGTCCGTTCAAACTCTGGCGCCAAAATGCCACTAATGCGTTACTTTCTTTTTTAATATTTGTTTGCATATTATATATCAAATTGACTAAGTGGCTCAGCTGGCAAGCTATCAACGCATTGATGTCCAAAGACCTGGGTTCGAACCCCAGGTCTGAATAATTTCGCTATTATTTTTCTATACTCGTTCCTATGCAGGCACAACGTTGAAGCATATCATGTACCACCATCATCCAGATGCCCACGTGTCCAGGAGATTCCCATCCAAGGCTGAAGATTGGTGTATACCATGAGCGCGAGTCAATGCATCATACATGATCCAGAAAAGTCAACAAGTTCAAAGCTAATTGGGCCAGCATCCTAAGGCCTGCACCTCTAATTTGGGGCTACCCCCCCCCCCTGGTTTGTTTTTTTATTCTATTTTATTTTTAATTGTTATTTTCTTTTCTAATTTAATTAATTTATTTTTAACAAAATACAAAAACATCAAAAAATCAGAAAAAGGATAAAAATATAAAAAATATTTATTTTATTTATTTTCTTGTAAATAATTAACATGTAAATAAATTTAGTAAAATAGGTTTTAACTTTAATTCTTTCTTCCATAAAAAAATCCAAAAATATAGCATTAGGTTAATGACTTTTTTATTCCTTTTAACTTTCCTTGTTTTTTGCCATAATATTAGTAATTTTCATAATTAAACTAGGGTTGCATTTAGGTTAACTTTCATTTTCATAATAAACTTAAAAAATAATTAGAACTAGGTTTAACATTTCATTTTGGTTTTTAATTAATTCTTTATTATTAAATCTTAAAAAACACAAAATACCAAAAAAACATTTAATTTTTAATTTTAATTTCCTATTAATTTTAATTTTGCAAAAGGGTCCAACGCCCATTGTTTTATTTATTTAATTTCGCGCATTTTACTTTGTCGCTTATTATAATTATGTACATGTCCCAAAGCCTTGTAACAATTTTATTTCTCGCACTTTTATTGCTTTATTTATTTTTCAGTCAAATCGGGTCCGGTTTAATTTTGGCGATGTGGACCCGCGCCATTTGTAATAGCCTTAGATTTATTTTTCGCAAACTTTATAACTGTTAAATATGCATGCAAGAATGAATGGCCCTAATTAAAATCAAGCGTAGAACACAACAAACATGACAAGACAAATAATTGAAACATGACATACAATTCGCACACACCACCCCTAGGGTACGCCTCACTGTTGCCTTTCGAAAGGTGGTCGTCGAGTAGAAGACGTCTTAGTAAGTCCTCATGATCCGGGAACCTGGCATGAGGGTAGCTTCTAAGGTGTCTTCCCATTGCTCCGGTGATCACCATGTCCCTAAAACTCGAATTGACCCGAACACCTCCAACAGTGGTGCTACCTACCTCTCAATAGTGGGATGGCACTACTTTAAAGGACATTTACACAGACGAATTCCTTAGGGTAGGTAGGTTCTCAAGGATACTTGCTCTAATTTCAAACAAATCAAAACATCTTTTCACCAACACATTTTCAAAAGCTTTCAAAAGCAAATTTTTCAAATACTCTGACGTACGAGTCGAACTGAAATTTTTCAAAGAAACTTTTTAAACCCACATTGAAAAGCAAACAAACATTTTTGAAAACACATTGAGCAAGTATCTAAGAGCCCATGGATAACCATGGATAGAAAGGGTGCTAATACCTTCCCTTTCTATAACTTACCTCCCGAACCTAGAGCAATCTCTTTAAAGGAATTTTTCTGTGCTTTTGTCCTTTCCAATTGGAGAAAATAAAAGACGGTGGCGACTCTTGCTTCCGCGACATTTCGCGAACCAGCGTTAAACAGTCAGTTCCAGATCCACCGATCACACTATGGATCTGACATCTACTACCATGGCGTCAAACAAGAACTACTGATTACTGTGAATGAAAGTACTGAAGTTGTTGATCCCGACATTGAAAATATTGTTGGGACCAGCAAGCTTACTAGAAGCGGAAGGGTTTTCTCTCCGGAAATCACTCCAAATAATATCACCACACTTGTTTGTGTTACCGCTACCGAGTCAGTTACTGAGGCTCGGGCAAAGAGAAAATGACAGAGTCTACCCAGATGGAGGCACCTAAAGAAGCCACCACTGATGATACTTCAAAGAAAGAGTTGGAGGAGGTATTGAAGATTATTCACAAAATTTATTACAAGATTGTCAAAAAATTGGGACAGACCCCATCTAAGATCTCCATGTTATCCTTGTTACTGTGCTCTGAAGCCCATGCGCAGGCTTTAGTAAAATTCTTGAAGTCTGCTCACGTGCCACAAGAGATTTCCGTTGATCAATTTGGAAGTTATGATGCTAGCCTGACCATTGATAATGGGCTAGGTTTTTCTGATTCTGACTTAACCCCTGAAGGAAGGAATAACAACAAAGCCTTGTATGTCTCCATTGAATGCAATGGCACTACTCTAGCTCATGTATTGGTTAATATTGGGTCCTCGCTAAATGTTCTACCAAAGGGTGCTCTTGAAAGACTTGATTGCGAAGGGGTTATACTGAAACCTAGTGATATTATAGTTCGAGCCTTTGACGGGTCAAAGAGGATGGTATACAGAGAAGTGGATCTTCCAATTAAGGTAGGGTCGCAGGTATTTGAATCTACCTTCTATGTGATGGATATCTGTCCAGCTTATTCTTGTTTACTTGGATGCCCTTGGATTCATGGGGCAGGCGCAGTCACCTTTATGTTGCATCAAAAGTTGAAATATCCTGTGAAAGGAAAGGTTGTCACAGTCTGCGGTGAAGAAGAGTATATGGTTAGTCACTTGAACTCATTCTGGTATGCAGAGATGGACGACGAGTTCATCGAGACTCCCTATCAGAATTTTGAAGTAATCCTTCCTACCACTACTGAAGATGTTTCTGCTATTCCCAAGGTTACCAGGGTTCCTCCCAGAATGGCTTCTTTGAAGGATGCTAAAGCTGTCATGGAAGAAGGTGGTTGCACTACTTGGGGTCATCTTCCTGATATTCTGTATAAATATGACATATTTGGTTTGGGTTTTACTACATATGCTCAAAAGGTTGTTTGTCGCGCTCGTGCTAGAAGACCACCATTATGTGTCAGCAACAATGGAGTCAATGCTATAGAAGATGCTGATAGTGATTATGACCTTGACGGATGGATCTTTCCTACCATGGGCGAAAGGATCAACAACTGGAAGACTCAAGACATTATCTCAATCTCCTTTAGTCAGGAGTAATAGCTACTTTATGTTTTTATTGCTTTCCAAGTTTTGGTTATGTAATTTTTAAGAAATGACTTTAAGCCTTGTGTCTTACCCGGGGCACAACGGTCCGTTTGTTAAGGGTTGTCATTTCATAAACATATTTTCATTTAATAAATCATTGGACGTTTGCATTCAATTTTTGTGCTCTTTGTCTTTCTTTTATTTTTATCACTTTCAAATAGCTATGTGTTCTTACATACACCCACACAATAAATTGCAGATCCACATCCACTCTGGATCCCATTTATAATGATTCTGTTATTGACGCGTATGACTTTGAGAATCCGATCTACCAAGCCGAGGACGAAGGTGAGGAAGATTATGAAATACCTGGAGAGCTTGCTATACTGTTATTGCAAGAGGAAAAGTCTATACAACCGCATGAAGAGCCAGTCGAGGTTGTAAACTTGGGTACTGAGTCAGACAGAAAAGAAGTCAAGATAGGTGCCAATCTATAGGACAATATTAAGAACAGACTAATCCAGATGTTGCATGACTATGTTGATATTTTCGCTTGGTCATATGAAGACATGCCAGGGCTAGATACTGATATTATGGTTCATCGTCTAACGATGAAAGAAGGTTATTCTCCAATAAAGCATAAACTTCGTCGCATGCGTCCCGAGATGTCGGAAAAGATCAAGGATGAGGTTATGAAGCAATTCAATGAAGGGTTTCTTAGTTGTTACATCATATCCTTAATGGGTTGTAAATGTGGTTATGGTACCAAAGAAATATGGCAAAGTGCATACATGTGTAGATTATAGAGATCTGAATAGGGCGAGCCCCAAGGATGACTTTCTGCTTCCATATATTGATGTTCTTGTTGACAACACTGCTCAACACAAGGTATTCTCCTTCATGGATGGTTTCTCGGGTTATAACCAGATCAAGATGGAACCTAAAGACATGGAGAAAACAACCTTCGTCACACAGTGGGCACTTTCTGTTACAAGGTTATGCCTTTTGGGTTGAAGAACGTCGACACCACATATCAGTATGCCATGGTAGCTTTGTTCTATGACATGATCCATCACGAGATAGAGGTCTACGTCGATGAAACGATAGCCAGATCCCAGACTGAAGAGGAACATCTTGGCCATCTACACAAGTTGTTTGAGAGGTTGAAGAAATACAAGTTGAGGTTGAATCTGAACAAGTGCACCTTTGGGTGAGATCCAGTAAGCTCCTAAGTTTAGTTGTCAGTGGTAAAGGTATTGAAGTTGATCCTGCCAAGGTCAAAGCCATTCAAGAAATTCCCACTCTCCGCACCGAGAAGGAAGTCTGAGGTTTCTTAGAATGACTGAACTATCTTGCCAGATTTATTTCTCATTTGACTGCTACTTATGAGCCGATCTTCAAGTTGCTGAAGAAATATCAGGTAGTGAAGTGGAATGACGATTTAAAGATAGCCTTTGACAAGATTAAGGAGTGTCTCCAAGAACCTCCAATTCTGATGCCACCAGTTAAAGGAAGACCTTTGATTATGTACTTAACAGTGTTAGAGAACTCAATAGGGGTGTGTATTGGGCCAGCATGACGAGTCTGGTCAAAAAGATTATGCAATATACTACCTTAGAAAAAAGTTCACCAACTGTGAAATAAGATACTCATTGCTCGAGAAAACTTGATTCGCTTTGGCATGGGTTGCTTGCCGACTAAGACAGTATATGTTGACTCATACTACCTTGTTGATCTCTAAGATGGATCCAATAAAATACATATTCGAGAAGCCCGCTCTATCTGGAAGAATAGCAAGATGGAAAATGGTCTTGACAGAATACGACATTAAATACACCACTCAGAAGACAATCAAAGGAAGTGTACTGGCATATCATTTGGCTCATCAAGCGGTAGACAACTATCAGTCTATGAATTTGAGTTCTCGGACGAGAATATCATGCAAATTACATATTGTGAAGAACTTGGACCGTATGAAGGACCTGAGCCAGGATCCCGATGGACTATGGTTTTTGATGGAGCTTCTAGCGCACTTGGCAACGAAATCGGTCTCATGATTATCTTTCCCAAGGGTTCCCATACGCCCTTCACCGTTATACTATGCTTTGATTGTACCAACAACATGGCCGAATACGAAGCATACATCATGGGTATCAAAGCTGCTATTGACCTACGAATCAAGTTCTTGAATGTATATGGGGACTCAACCCTGGTAATCATTCAGATTAAGGGAGAATGAGATACGAAACACCTGAATCTTATTCCTTATTGGGAGCATGTATTGACCTTAATTTTGTACTTCGAGGAAATTACCTTTGAACATATTCCATGAGAAGAGAACTAATTGGAAGATGCATTAGCTACCATGTCATCTATGTTCAAAGTCAGATGGGACAATGAAGCTCCTCAAATTACTATCGAAAGACTAGACGAACCAGTACATTGCTATGAAGTTGACACTGACGGGGTGGAAGAGAAGCCTTTGTTTCATGAAGTGAAGAGATACCTTGAGGATCAGGAGTACCTCGAGGGGGCATCTATCAATGACAAGAAATTTCTAAGAAGGTTCTCTGATAAGTTCTTCCTGAGCAACAGAATTTCGTACAAGCGCAACCATAATTCGACTCTGCTTCATTGTGTAGACAAGAAGGAAGTTGAGAAGATCATGGAAGATATGCACGATGGTATCTTTGGTACTCACTTCAACCGGCATACTATGGATAAGAAAATTCTGAGAGCAGGTTATTATTGGTCGACCATGGAAACTGACTGCCATCACCATTCCAAAACTTGTGACAAATTTCAGATTTATGCTGACAAAGTACATGTGCCTCCAGTTACTCTGAATGTCTTGACTTCTCCTTGGCCATTTTCAATGTGGGGCATTGATATGATTGGCGAGATCAAGCCGACCGCTTCTAATGGACATCGCTTCATCCTCGTCGTTATTGATTATTTCACAAAGTGGGTCGAAGCGGCCTCATTTGCCTCCAGCATCAAGAATGTTGTGGCCCGATTCATTAAGCATAACCTCATCTGTCGGGATGGAATTCCAAAAAGGATTATCACGGATAATGGTACTAATCTGAACAATACTACAATCATGGAACTCTACATGTAGTTTAAGATCAAGCACCACAACTCTTCTCTGTATCGACCGAAGATGAATGGCGCAGTGGAAGCCGCCAATAAGAACATTAAGAAGATTATACAGAAGATGACGCTAACCTACAAAGACTTGCACGAAATGTTACCATTTTATCTTCATGGTTATTGCACTTCAGCGTGTACATCAACTGGGACAACCTCATTCTCTCTCGTCTACGGTATGGAGGTTGTTCTACTTGTCAAATTCTAGATTCCTTCTCTAAGGATTATGAAGGACGCAAATTTAGAAGAAGATGAATGGTTTCAGACTAGGCTAGACTAGATAAATTTGATTGACGAGAAAAGGCTTGCGGCTATTTGCCATGGTAAGATGTACCAGAAGCGCATGATAAAAGCCTTTAACAAAAATGTCAAGCATCGGTTATATCAGGCTGGTGACTTGGTAATAAAGTGCATCATCCCACCACAAGGTGATCCCAGGGGAAATGGACTCCCACTTACGAAAGACCATTTGTAGTCAAGAAGATATTTTTTGGTGGTGCTATGATACTTACCACCATGGACGGTGAAGACTTTTTGCACCCTGTGAACACGGACATAGTCAAAAAATACTATGCAAGAATATGACCCGCTAGGTTGACTGGCCTATACAAAAATAAGGGCATCCCGGTGAACCAAAAGGGTTCAGGAAAAAATCAGGGATATATATGTATATAAAGATTGTACACTCGGCAAGTCGAAAACCTAAAAAGTTGGCTTGCACAAAAAAGGGTATCCCGATGGACTGAAAACCCGAAAGGACAGTCCAGGAAAAAGTTAGGGATTAAAGTATATGACTATGTCCCGTTGGATCATCTACTTACAGCAAGCTTTATTACTGACGTCAAGTTCAAATGGTACAGATCAATTCAGTCAACTTCTTCCTTTAGCGAGGGATGAGATGCTCGAAGACATAGGGGTAATAGCAGAGTTGAAACTCAATAAGATCGTTTCCACATAGATATTTTCTTGTTGTTTTACTCCGTACTATTTTCATTTTACGATAATTTCCTCTTACTAAGATTTTTGTCTCTATGTACAAAAATTGTCTGTTTATAGGCGAATTATCAATACAAATACAATTTCAAAATTCATATTTGTTTTACTTTCTCTGTTTTGTTTGCAAAAATGTCCAATGACTAAATTGAGTGAATATATGCATATGAATATGATTACTGTTAACAAATATATGCATAAAAATAGGAATAAGTATTTACTCAAGACTCTAGGAATTAGGATAGTGTTCAGGTCGTTCACAAGTCACCACAGGAAAATCCCCATAGAATAACCTTCATGGGATTATCCCCATGGAGTTACCTTCACAAGCTCATCCTTGGCGGAGATACATTCCCCCCGCAAGTCTAATATGCTTCCAGACAGGAATTGGGGCATCTTCCAGCTATTAATATAACCATACTCCCCAGAAAATCCCCTAGCGGATAAAGGAGTCTGATCATTTCTCCAGCATATAGTGGAAATTTCCTCTGCACAGCCTACGGAATTTCAATTCCCATCAGAAATGATTCCCTTAGTACAATTCATAGGAATTCAATTCCCCAACTGAATTATTTCTCCAACACTGCAAAATCCCCTGCAGAATTCTCTTCTCCAGCTGATTTTATTTCTCCAACACCGTAAGGTCCCCGACATACTTCTTTTCTCCAGTAAGGTTTATTTCCCTAACAGAATTTAACTTCCCAAGAAGAGTTCATTCCTTCAATTACTACAAATCCCAGGTAAGATTCTCTTCTCCAGCAAAGTGTAGTCCAGGTTGCTATCCTCGGAAAGTTGCTACGAAATCTGAAACTGAGCCTAATATCATTTAACTTTGTCCTCCCCCAGAAGAGTTGACGTCCATATCAGAAACTCGGTCATATGGCACCTCTGAAGGTTATTCATCTTTTTTATCCCCAATCAGGGTATATAAGAACTAAATTCCCTAGTAGAGCGATAAATGACCAATGTTCCTGAACTATTCTATCCCCAAGCAGAAGTCAAACATTCCCAGCAGAGTATCCTCAAAACAGAAAGCAGGAATCCCCAGTGGAGACATTCTAAACAAGATTGAAGATTCATATTCTTCATCCCCAGCAATGGTCAGGGATTTATTTTCCCCAGCAAAGATGTTATACGAAGCTACTGATACACTTCAACAACATCTTGCATCCATACATCATTTACAAGTATCATAGCACATGCATATGAAACACATATAACACACTCTCATTTACTTTGAGAACATCATTACGCAATACATTACATACATCATGACATTGCACAAAACTAAATTTGTTTCTTTCAGGTTAGTTCACAAACAAACGAATATCATCAACAATTCTCAAACAGGTCGTAGATTAATTCCCAAAACAAGACGGGGCAACTATCCATACAACCAGGCGGTATGAATTCCTGAAACAGGACGAGTTTACCAACAAAAAGCAGGTCAAAGATAAAATTCCCGAAACAGGATAGGGAAACTATCTAGATGACCAGGTCCAAGATTAATTTCCGAAACAAGACGGGGAAACTATTTGTATGACCAGGCGATATGAATTCCCAAAATAGGACGGGTTTGCCAACAGAAAGCAAGTCAAAGATTAATTTGCGAAACAGGACACGGAAACTATCTGTATGACCAGGAAAAGATTAACTCCCAAAACAAGATGGGGAAACTATCTTTATAACCAGTCAAAGATTAACTCTCGAAACAGGATGGGGAAACTATCAACATGACCCGGTGGTATGAATTCCCGAAACAGGATGGGTTTACCAACAAAAATAGATTGTGGATCAATTCCCAAAATAGGATGGGGAGACTATCTACATGACAAGCATTTACCTAATAGACTGAACTTTGACAAGCATTTCCTGTAGAGACTAAATCTGACAAGTAGCTACTTAAGCACCTTCCCTAGAGGTTCATTCTGGAAAGCATTCCTCAGATAACGGTCAAGCGTAGACTCATTATGATACTCCTATCAACAGCTATTTCGATGGCATCTATAAGCCTATCTCCAACGACATTCTATCACCTCTCCAAATTGCATCTTTAAGCCCATTCAAGCAATATTGTCAACTAACAGTGTTACCTTCTGCACATGCGAGTGCAAATTTATGGGCACTTAAGTGTTCAATCCTCTTCCACCCTCAGATCATGAATGGTGGACATGCCAATCTAACTCCTCATGTTTAATAATATTGAACAGGGGAAGTTGTTGTACCCCAAAATTTTCCCTCCCTTTTTCTTCAAGACATTCTCCTAGGGTTCTCAAATGCTCAAGGTTGCCCAAGAATTGATCAGACAAATTCTTCTCCTAAGCAATAGACTTACAACTAGGGTTTCACTTTTCTCAAGGAATATTGGATTTCTAAGGCCTCAAGTGGTTTTTATGGTTTCTTATAGGTATTTAGGAATGATCATGCCAAATTTCAAGCCTTGCATCACAAGTTTTCTCAGTCAATTGCTCAGATGACTAAAAATCAACTGTATTGGGTAAAAAGTCAACTATGGTTAACATACAGTCAAACTTCAATATTTTTGGTCAACATAAACATTTTGAATTAATATTCATCATTTGATCAAGGTTTTATCATGATTCATCAAGAAAAACTCTCAAATCATCAAAAGTCAAAAGTTGCCAAATTAGGGTTTTCTTAGGAGAAGTCAACTGAACTTTGACCAAACATAACTTTCACATGCTTCATTAGTTTTTCCCCAACCAAGGCTCATTTTTAAGAAAATTCAATTATCTACAACTTTGTCTCTCTTAGATCAAGTCCAAAAAATGCTTCAGTTGAGAGATATGGGCTAATACATTATAGGTCATTTCAAAAGTCAACAAAAAGACATTTTTTGTCAAGGTAACTTACATCAAGATAAATTCTTAAAATTCAAAAATTGTCAACATAGAGATTGTAGAAGACATATTTAGATTTCCAAAAAAGTCCAAGATCACCTTCAAATGATGAAAATTGAGAGAGTTATGATTGGAACAAGTTGGGGAATTTTGAGAGAATGCATGAAACCTAAAGTGACCAAACTTGGATTTTTGGGCTAATGGGTCATTGTTTTAAAGTACAAATGTGTTTTGCAATTTATTATGAATCTCACATCTTACTCCCTTTGATCCTTTATTCTATTTATTTTGATTTTAGTCATTACTAATTCAAAATAAATTAAATAAATGTCAAATAAATGGACTTAGACGCATGGCTTTGGTTTTGGACCAAATGTGAAGCCCAAAGAGCTCATGTATAGCTAGCAGAGGCGTGTAAGATCATGAAGGAATGATTGGCTTAAAAAGGAAACTTTTCATGCAAGATCGAAAGAAAACATTTTGATCATAATGCACAAAGATTCTATTCACAATTATTGATCTAATCTAAGCATTACAAATAAGAGGACACACTCAAGTAAACATGCACGAATTTGCAGCCACGAAAACTAGGGTTCTTGATCACAAAATTTCCAAGAAAAGCAAAAAAATGAAGTCAAAATTCCAAGCACTCACAGCCTAAGCCAAGCACTCAAAACACCTCCTGGACATCCATAGGGTAAGAATAGGTAATTTCTCATGCCCATCTACGCCTGAAACACGCATACAAGCTATGGCCAATTATTGATTTCTTTGACCATTCATATTTTCTAATTCCATGCATTGTTGAATGTTTCTAACCATCCAAATCAGTTCATATGAATGTTTAAAACAGGTTGCATTCGTTACATGGAGTTTATGATGTTCAGATCTTTGTTTTCCATTTTTGAACCGAGTTAGGGTTTTTTCTTTGAAACTCATGATGCAGGGACCTTTAGCTAAAACGAAGGGCATCATTGGATTCGCAGACCCCAAAATAGGGGGATAGGGTTCATCTTGCATTTCGATTTCATGTAATTTGCAGATTTGGTTTTAGAGCTCATCAGAGAAGATGATCGGACTTAGGGTTCCAATCACTTCTCCGTCAGTCAAACTTTCTCTGAAACAGGTTGACCATGGCGTAGCATTTTGAGACATTTTGATTGGTTAGCATTTGGTACAGGGTTCCACTGGCGCTGATGTTTGTTTTTTAATTCAAATATAAGTGCAGTCTTATTATTTAATAATTTTTTTGTGTTTTAATCAACGGATGTACAGCCACCCCAGTGGCAAGCGAGTGCACATTAAGGCATACTTGTCCCAGGGCGTGGGTTCGATCATGGCACTTCGCAATATTTTTTTACATATTTTCTCTTTACATATCCAATACATGCCATCCAGCTTTTACCATGCACCATCAGCTTATCCTATCATCGGATTTGGTCATCACAGTTGACCAAAAGATCCAGCGCTCCAGATCTATGCGCCTATGGTAAGCTTTCCCTGGAGCAAAGCACAGGAGCATACAAACTCCAACCAGTGTATTGGGCCTCTCCTCTTTGGACCGAGCGAATTGCTTTGCAGCACCCCCTGATTTCTATATTCCAGGCCCAATTTTTTTCCCTTTCTTTATCACTTTTTTTTATTTTTAAACATAATCAGTTTTTATTTTTAATTTTTATTAACTAAAATTAATCTAGACTCTTAGGTATTTCTAATTAACTTTTTTTAATTAATTCAATTAATTAACCCTTTTTTAAATTAATTAAATTAATTAAAAAAATTATAATCACTTAACCTTTTTTATAATTACAATTAATTGATTTTTCTTTAGACTTAATTAATTAATCATAAATATATTTTTTTCATAAAAAACAACAAAAAACATTCATGTTTCCCCCGATTCAAATTTCCAGGTTAACTGTGCTATTGCAGACATTTTTTTTTTATTTCTTGCATTTCTTTTCATCATTATTTGTAACTGCCTATGGCTTGTAATAGTAATTAGGGTTTACTATTCGGAATTTTATTATTTTTGTATCTGCCCCGAAGCCTTGTAATAGTCTAGGTTTTATTTTCTACTTTTATTTTCCGCATATTTACAACTTTATTATTCTTACTATTACTGTTAGTAATTGGGATTGTATGGCAAGATTAAAAACAAAACGGTAGCAAACCATAGTGCAAGATAAACAATAACTTAATCACAACACACTTTGCACACTTGCACCTCTAGGGTACCCTCTCTTGTTGCCTTACTAATATCAGTCATGTCCCTCGAACGTGGGGATGCTTTAGCACTGTCCCTCGAAAACAAAGATCGTAGTCCCTCGATGACCCTTTCATTGTTGTCTTTGGTAAACGATCTAGTCCCTTAACGATAAATTTCTAGAGCGCTCCTACAAGTTCTTTTCTATGACAACCTGTGTATGTCCCTTCACATGCAATGATAGGGATTCCTACTAACTAATGGTAGGATAGTGCTATCTAAGGAAGGAGGAAAAGTATAATAAAGACCTTGAGTAGGTAGACCGCTATTAATCGCTTTCTCACAAATCTCTTCAAAACAAAAACATTTCAGACACACACACTTTTGAAATATTTTCAAACATGCCCAACACAAAGCAATTTTCAAATAAAGTGAGTTAAGAGATTAAGAGCCCGTAGATAACTACGAATGAAAAGGGTGCTAACACCTTCCCTTTTCATAACCCCCCCCCCCCCCCGAACTCAAGAAATTCTTGAAGGTCTTTCATGTTCTTTTCACTCTTTCCTTATTGGATAAAAGAAAAGTCGGTGGTGACTCTTGCTATCTGCAACATTTGCGATAAAATACAAAAACAAGTCAGTTCTCCCACGGTATTATAATAATAATATAATTAGTGGCAAATACACCATTTAACCAACAATAATATTTTTATTAATAATAATGGGATATTTCATCCTTCACCAGAATTATCATTATTATAATATTATTCAAAGCTTACTCCAATTATCGAATCATACTAAGTTCTCACACCCCCTTAGTCAAGTCGACATAGTTCTACAAATCCAATCATCAAATGACTAAATATTTAAATAGGGCGTTACAACTCTCTCCCACTTAGAATATTTCTGTCTTCGAAAATTACCCGTCTTCAAAAATTTCAGAAGTATCTTGAATACCACTCATCAACATTCAACATTGTTAACCATTTTAATTTAACGGCAACACCATCACAAGGACATCGTCCCAACTATAATACCAACAACATTGACACACAATATTAGTACTTCGATGCTACGATTCATCAGTCAAACACTTAAATTAATACATCTATTGACACAACAACAATGAGAATAACACATAAACTCGTCACATATCACCTTCCTTCTAGAATGACCAATGGTTTTGCATCATTCCCACATGCTTCTGATGTTTAACCCTTGACTCTTACAATCACACACGTGCAACGAACTGCATTATATCACACTTCATCCGCTCTACTTTAATCATCTACTTTAAAGTCATTGTCCTTACTTTGATTTCTATCAACTACCAGGCCTACAATTTCACATCTAGTTCCTGACTCTCTTTAATATTCACTAGAAATCACTACTTACCTTTTATATCCTCAACTTTTCACTCTGCAACGTTAGGTCGTATACAACTCAAGTCTCTTAATTGTTCAATAAATCTCAACTCTTTCATATCCTCTTTTCTATTAGGCTCTCACGAAATGGTGAATGACTACCCTCTCGGTAAAACGCCAGTCACTTTACACACCATCAGGCTGGCAAGACAAGTCCATCCCGTCCAACACGATCTCGTTTACTATCAACAATAGATTGAGGGTGATCAGTTCCTCAATTTATCAATAAGTAGTCGACAATCATGATGGGGCGTAAACCATCATTACTAACTATAATAGCGTTTCTTTAGAACTTGCACTCAAAGTTACCTAAAGCACCACAATCCAAATAATCTCCTTTGAGATTTACATGTGCCTACATGATTTCCTTCTCATTCGATCTCATTGATGAGACACCATCGTCCAACATATTACATAGTCCACTTATCACTCACTTATCATCCCACAATGATTAATAATTTTCTAACTCAAGACCTGTTAGCATACCAAATACATCACAAATCATTCCGCTCTATTCTAAGTCTTTATCCACATAGAGATTCTAACAACATTCTTAAATTCTTGGTTTTCATTAAAATCTCACAACATCAAGAATCCATATATTTCCGCTTTTTAACATCATTCCAATCGTAACCTTAATAATACCATCTCGTCACTTAGTTGGTCATAGAAACTTCTCAATTTTTCCTGACATATATTCGCTACCATGTCTTCAATGACTCACATTCTATCTTACCATTTAAATTTCTCTTTTCCTCAAGGGTCCTTCCATTCTAACCATTCTCAATTGGCATACACTACATCTGCATGTGCTCCTACAACACTTAACACATTTTTCTTAACACCAAACATTTCAATCCCTCCATTTATTCATTACCAACCTATCACACTTGACCTCGTCTCTAACAGACGCCTTACTTCGTTTCACAAAATGTAATAGTAGCTGTTATACCCCAAAATTTACTCTCTTCATTTCGACTTTATTTTGGCTTATATTGCATTATCATATACATACATGCATATCATCAGTCGTGTTGTTGTTGGATCAGGGCATTTCTGTTCGACTGTTTATCGAAGGTGCTCAGAGTTTCATGCAAGACATTCATGTGGTGAATGAAAATTCTCTATCATGACTAACTCTAACTTATTCTATCATGTCTCGAGTGGTAGGGGTGAGCCAGAGTTTTTGTCTTATTTGAGACAGTTCAAGTTGAAAGTCTGTTTTGGCGCGGAAAGCTTCAGAATTTTCTAACTCTAAGCTGGAGTGTTATTTTGAGCTGATATTTGGTCACCGGGTCTGTGTAGATATTATCTTCATTTTTCGTATTCAGGCCGGGAGCCAATTGTGCATCTGAGATGGTCAAATAATTTTGTTACTGAGTTTTTGGGTTACCGATCAACGGTATTTCTGGTATTCATAAATTTATAACTCCAATTCGGTTTACTGTCTCAAGGTGGTTCTTTCGCTATTAAATCTTCCTCGATATTCTCCACAACTTCTATGTTCGGGTAGAAGGTTAATTCTCGAGGGATGATCTCCGAATATGCAATTTTGTTAGGGTTTAAACAATGCAAAATACTCGTAAAAGTTGGCTGAACCGTTGTTTCAGGCACATTAAAAAATGCATAATTCTCAGTTGGAGTACCGTATGAGCACGATTCTGGTGCCCAAAATTCAGTTTTGATTTTATCTTGATGCCGTCTTTTATGACCAAGAGTTTATTCTACATGGAAAGTGTTGGAAATTTCGAGTTTTTGAAGAAATTAATTGAGCAAAATATGTAATTTGTCAGTTTGATTTCCAATATTCAAAAATTCATAACTCGCTCAATTTTTACCGTATCGTGCTGGTTCTTGAAGCGTTGGTTCAAGAATATTTTCTACTTCAACTTTGATTTAGATTTTAAAATCAAAAGGTAGCCCGAGGATCTCCATTATTAGTTTATTTCGTAAAACCGAGTTTTCTGATCTGTGAAAAAGACTGGACGTCGCTTCGCTGGGAAATTCATAATAAATTCATAGTTTATCAGATAGTTCTCATTTTTTGACACGATGTCAAGGACGGGAAGATCTATATTTCTTCTGGAAACATCGAGACGAGATTCTAATTTTTCGGGCACAAGTTCGTGGTTTGTTCGAGTGATGAGAGTCAAATAAGCTGATATTTTGACTTAATTAATTTTTTACTGTGACGTTTCGCCGCTTAAACGTACCAAAATTACTGAATTTTTATCAGAAAGTGTCTGTTCTTTTTGGGTGACGTCCGTGATTCAGAAATGCGTATTTTTACAAGAGGTCGGTATTCGGAAAGATTCGTGGATCACAGTGTAATTTTCACTTAAGCGGCAAATAAGCTAAAAATTTGACTTTTTAAACAACACTATATATTGTTTTTGCCACCAAATTTCAAATGGGAGCCTCATTATTTTCAAAAACACTTTCCCTCTCTATTCTCTCTTCTCTCTCTCTCAAGAACAAAGATCTCCAACCTTCTTCCTCCTCCCTCATCATCGGCCACCACCTCCGACGACAACCTCCTCCCTCCGTGCGCCTCTTCTCCTCCACCGTGCGATCTCCCTCCTTCCTCTTTCTCCGCTGATTCCTCTCTTCTCCGTACAACATCCTCATCATATCCTTTTCATCTTCTTCAAGTACTCAAGAGGTAACATAACATCAACCTCCATTGTTGTGCTTTGAGTTTTGTGAAATAATTGAACATTAGGTTGTGATATGAATCTAATAGGAATTAACATAGCTTAGGTTGATTCAAGAATTGAATTAGATATTTAGGTTGAATTTGTTTTAGAATTAGATTAGGTTCTTGAATCAATTTTGTGAAGTAGAAAGTTAACATAATTTGTGCATACTAGGTGTTTGTTTAAATTTCTCATAGAAGTATAGAATTGAATTAGAATTAGGATGACACTTAGATTATAGTGTGGTTTTTAATTCTTCGATTTAGGTATTAATTCCTTTGATTTAGGTGTTGTAATATAAACTAACAAGTAGTTTAGTTTAGGCCTAATCCTTGTTTTCAAGCTTCATGACATGTTTCCATGTATTGTGATTGATAATCATTGATATTTTTGTGTATTTAAAATGCATTTTATGCATAATCTTAAGTTACCAATTCTTGACATAAATTATCTTTTTGCCAATTTTTGGTTGATTGTTTGTTGCTTGCCATTTTAATGAGTTGAGATAATTTCTAGTGGACTCAAATATCATTGCAAAACATATTCGAAACAAGTTTGATTGAGTTTTGAACAAAAAATATCTCAATACTTGGTAAATTGGCAAAGTTTGACATAATTGGTGTTTTTGCTCTAACTTTTGATCCGTTTTGAGTTTTTCCGACTTTTATTAATGAAAACCGAATTTCTCAAGCCATCTGAAGCTCTCCTCGAACGGTTTCTCAATTCGGATACGTTTCAGTCAAATCTGGAAGCTGCTAACTTGTGTGTGAAAATCGCATTTTTAAACGAAATTTGACCGAAATGTCCATATTTTGAGACCGTGTGCGTGTGCATAGCTTCCGATAATTTTGATAAATCATTCCGGTTGATTTTTAAGTTTGTGCCTTTTGTTTCGGTTCACTTTTCCAACTTATCTATAATTGTGATTCTTGGCCTAAATGTGACTTTTTTGTCTTAATTCATTATTTTTCATAGTTTGTGATTGTGACAATCATGTGATACTTGTGACATATTGTTGAATTATCTCATGAGTTAGAAATTAACGTTGAGAGTTTTCTTTAATGTCTTGATATCAATAATATCAATTGTTTATAACCATTTGGTTGTTGATCATTGTGGTTTTTGTGTATTTAAAATGCATTTTTTGTATATAATTTCAAGTTGTTTGATTTTTGACATAAACTATTTTTTGCCAATTTGTTGATTGGCATTTGTTGTTTGTCATTTACATGTGTCTAGATAAATTACAATAGACTCAAATGACATCATGAAACACATTGGAAACAAGTTTGATTGAGTTTGATGGAATATACCTCAACACTTGAATATTAACAAATTCTTGACATAATTGTTATTTTTACCATAACTTTTGATCCGTGATGAGTTTTTCGGATTTCTATTAATGAAAACCGAGTTTCTTGAGCCATTCGGTGCTCCTCATGCGATTACTTTTGCGATTTGGACAAATTTCGATCCATTTTTGCGCCACTGTTGCTGTTTCGAATTTTGTACCTCAGATTAAAATTTGGCTGAACCGAGTTAATTTTTGGAACCGTTGGCACGTTTCTATGTCGCCATAATTTTTGCGGTTGATTCCGGATGCTTTTAGATTAATTTTCTAACCTTCCTATTCAAGTTTTTTTTACACATTATCTTGTGTTTCACTTTGAATTGTGATACTTTTTGTTAATTCTAACTTTGATGTCGAGTAATATCATTTGGTTTAATTAATTGCTTGAGAGATTTTATGAACTTAGCGCATCGGAATATTTATTTTGTTCATAACCTTTGAACTTGATAAATTGTGAATCGATTCCTATTCATCGCACTTTTGGCATAAATACATAAACTCATGAATTGGACTTAATTCACAATTTATTGATTAAATTCTGATACATTAAATTCATGTAGTTTTAAGACTTTAATTCTTGATTTAAGATCAATCTTGAGGTTACATGTTCATATGCAAGTTTCGAATAGCTTTCTCATGCTAATATGTAAGATTAGCGGATTAAAGCTTTGATTTTCAAATCGATTCATGATAAATTTCAAAATGCGTGTAATGGTATCCAGAACTTGCATTTTACATGTGCGTTGAGTTTTGGCTTATGAATAATACTTTGTTGTACTTATTTAAGCATTTCTTTGGTATCGGTAGCAAGTTTGGGTGTTTCTAAATCAGTTTTTGCACCTATTTTCTTTAATATGAGGTTGCTGTCTGGAATGCTATGTTATGTATTTTTGACTTATTTGTTTTGCCTTGTACATATTCATATTTCATTTTTGCGCATATTGCCAATTGTTACTATCGCATTTGATTTTGTTGTTATCTACTAACAAATTTTATGAGATGTGCATATTTTAAGAAGCAAGTTGGATACCGATTACTTTGGTGACGGATACGTTTTGCTCGCACATATTGTTCATGCTTCTAACGCTATTTGTTGTTGATGCTAGCTTGCGGTACCCTCCGAGCTTTCGCCATGCGTTGAGTTTGCTTTGCGGATTTTCATTATCCGTTTGGTATGGTTTCGGGCCGTTTGTTGTAACATTGCATTTACCGCTTTCTAGAGATCATGTATAGTATGGACATTTATCGCTTTCTAGAAATCATGTGAGGTAGGAAGCACGAAATAGAAAGTATGCGTTCGAAGTATCTGTTTAAATTTCTGTAGCAGGCACCGCTTTTTGTATCCCAATTGTGTTTATTTAAAGTCCTATCTTTGATTAGGCAATTCTGCACGTGTGTTTATTTTTCCCGCGTGTCTTTTTTGTGTCATTCTCGATGATGAGTTTGGTGCTTGGTCTTTGATTCATTCTCAATAATGAGTTTGTTCCGAGTGAATTTGGTTTACATTACATTTTTGTCATTTACGATTATGTTAAAAATACAAAGAAAGAAATGATAATGTTGTGCGCCTGGTTCATACCCGGATGGGATGTTCCCTTTGAGGCTTGGTTTGATTCATTCTCAATGATGAGTTTGCTCCTTATTTATTTTACTTGTTGCACAAGCATAAAAAGAAAAGAAATACTTGGATATTATGTGTCGTGCTTCACTCTCGATGATGAGTTTGTTCCCTCTTTTGTGTCGGTTCACTCTCGATGATGAGTTTGTCTCATCTGTGTGTTTATCTCTTTTTACATTTTGTACTTGCTTTCTTCTCTTTGTCATGCTCCCTTAGGACTTACGGATTATTCTCGACGATGAGTTTATTTCGAATAGCAATTAGGATGGTTCTTTCTCGGATGAGTTGGTTCCTAGTAAACCTTAGTCTGAACCTTAAGGCAATTTTGGTATGATAACTCTAGGCTAGAAATAGGTTAGGTCCCCATAGACTTTTCCCTTTTTCCCCACTTTGCACATGCATAAAGTACACTCTTTCTTGGAAAATCTTTAAAATACCTCTAATAAGCTCAAAACCCTTTCGCAAAGGTAAAAGACACAAACAAATGCAAACTTATTCTTGCCTTTTGGGTTTTTGATTTTAAACTGGATGTGTTATTGTTCCTCTATTCAATATGACGCGTAATTCCCCAAGGGTCGGGTTGCATTATATCTACTTGCTACAAGTCGCGACGATAGCATTATTCGCCTCCAGGCACTTTTTGAGCATATTAATTCCTTTCTACTCTAGATGCATAAGTCTCCAAAGGTTGAGCTGCATGTAGAATGCGAAATTGTTGTCGTTCCATAAAAAATACAAATCTACAAAAACTATTGAGCCGAACTACGGCTGCTCTGATTCCTTAAAAGGGATACGTAGGCGGAGGATTTTGTGGAGCCTAATCGAGCACAATTTGTAAATACTTCTTTATTTTCCCCATATTTTTTCCTTTCTTTTACATGCATACCCTGTACAGCTTAGATATATATTCTTATAAACCCTTTAGCTAAATAACAAGAGTAGGTACCATAGAGTACTACAAACGTATGGGGTGCTAATACCTTCCCCTTGCGTAACCGACTCCCTTACCCGATTTCTTGATCGAAAGATTGTGATTTCTCCCTTTCAGGTTTTCTTCGATATTTCCCTTTCTCCTTTGTGAGATAAATAGATTTTTGGTAGCGACTTTATTGATTTTTATCCAATGAGTTTTGTTTGGTTCCTTCAGTAACCAACTAAGCCCAAAGAGCTTCTAATCTTTGTATCCAACTTTGGAAACTCTCGACGTATAACCGCATCTACTTTGAACGGATCCATAATTATCCTTACCCGAAACAATACGCCTAAGGAACTCACCTTCTTAAATCAACATTCACACCTTGACCCCTTAGTATACAGTTTCTTCTCGTTCAACGCTTGCAATACAATTCACAATTATTCCACCTGCTCTTATTCTGACTTGGAGTAAATCAGAATGTCCATAATAAACACCACAACAACTAATCTAAAAATTCATAATGCCTACATGGAGTTCTAAAAGTTGTTCTCCAAATATCCTCATCTCCTAGAAGTTATCCTACTTGCTTAGTAGATATCTCCTAAACATCCAGAAGGTATCCACCACTGGTATATCACTAGCCGTCAAACTGCTCTCTATCCCCTAAGAAGCAACCACCAATAATACTTGATTGTCTTCTCTCAGAGACACCTTAATCATCCAATAAAATGGAACCTTGAATTTTGCAACATCTCCCACACGGAAGAGTCTGCACTAACTCAACAACATAATTCTAAAGCACTTGGTTCCACTCCAAATCATTCGCCCTCAAAGACTACCTCACGTCAATCCAACATATCGCTCTACGACAAGTCACAATCATCCTCGGGAAAGCATCAGGACCCACACACAATTGGCACATCATTAGCCATAACACCGCTCTCTACTCCTAGAGTTACGAACAACATAAGTACCTAGTCACACCCTCCCAAGGACACTACAATCTGACTGTTATACATGAATCTCGAATCCGCATCCTCTTCGGAATCGGAAAACCACACAGTCCTACCAACACTTGCACTATTTTAATCTATGGCACTACCGAACCAACTGTTCACCTCTTGTAACCAAAACGTCTCCGAGAAGCAACAACTTCTCCCCCACTTATTTCAATCCCTCTCCTGCAAACAAGTGATTAGAAAAAAAACAAGAAATCACTGACAGTGTTTCACACAGATGTCGCGTACAAAGGAAAAACACGTCGACAATATTCAACGGTCACACTCTAGAGACTCAACAACCTGGTCAGACAGACCGACCTGCTCTGATACCAATTATGACACTCCACTTTCCTCACAAGAATAATTATAATATAATATATGAAAATACATCATAGTACTCAAGTATGATGTCACATCTTTCAAAAACTAATAAAATTTCAAATTATTTATTACTTCATTTCTCATAAAAGAATTATTTACACAACAAAAATATCCAATTATTTATTCTCATAGCACTACGGTTTTAATAACAACATTCTCCAAAAAACTCGTGGTTCAGCATAAATTTGAAGTTAAGATACATAAAAAATATGACAAATACAAAACATAAACAACTTCCCATAATATCACGTGTTACGTATCAGAGCGACTCCTAAGACTCGGTCGGGAAACTCATACTCCAAGCACTACTCAGGTACCTGATTATTTGTGCTCTCAGAGGAGCACAGACACAACAACAGAAAATAGGGTGAGAATTACATTCAATAAATAATGGTGAATATCACATGTTAAGGAGTAGTAATATCACACAATTCAAATAACTCACATTTCACCCAAATACTTTGCAACACATTCACCATTCACATAACACCACGTCAAATCAAGATAGTGCAATGCAATACAGCCGACAACAACTCAATGCATGTGGTACCAACAGACATAAGCCCACAACATAATGCCATATAGGATAGCAACAGGGCATAAGCCCTCAACATAACTCCATTACAGGCCAACAACAGGGCATAAGCCCTCGCCAATGTATGCATGCAACACCAACATACAACAACTAAATATACAACTACATGGCATAAGCCCACAACATCTTACCAATAAAGGCCACCAATAGAGCATAATCCCTCACCATACATGCAACGATAGCAATAGCCAATAGTAACAACATACTTACAAACAACCAACAACATCATCGTATCACACTTCATCAAACATTACAGCAACATTTCAACAACATAGTGTCATAGTATCAAAATCCATTACGCATATTATCAATCCATCATGAACATTCAACAACAACAAAATTACACAGCATAACATCATAGTATCACAATATAGTATCATAGCATCACAACTAAGCATAATAACAATTCCTCGTGTACATTCGACAACAACAACACTACAACAACATAACATTATAGAATCACAACCACTAAACATAACAACAATATTTACATTAACATAACATCATATAATCACAATAACTAAACATGTTATCAATTTATCATGTATATTCGATAGCAACGATATTTACAACAACATAACATCCTAAGCAATTCCTTCATACGTCATTCGTACAACAACCATATGTTAGGTCACATCACTCAATATCAACACCATACAGAGTTCTCATTACGTTCTACGTTTCAACATGATTCCCATTATTACAAACCTTCATATATCCGTCTAAGTCATACTAGTCATTACAGACCAAGAGAAATTACACTGCACGCGAAAACGGAAAAGAAATCGCGAAAATTGAAATTTCTCCACACATGCCTGCCCTTACGCGTAATGCCCTGATCCATACGCGTATTGCATTGTTGTCCTAGCCAATCCCTAATCCTTGTTGGGCACCATACGTGTAACACTGCCGGCCTTACGTGTAACGCTCCATGCCTTACACGTAACGCCAGAGGAGGATTTCCCTTAAAATTCTTCCCAGAACGCCATACACATAACACACTCTGCCTTACGCATAACGCCATTTGTCTTATGCGTAACGCTCACTGCCTTACACGTATTGGCAGTCTGCAACAGCAAAAAATATGTTTTTGCACCAGTTCGATTTTCATTCGTTTTGAGCACTTTCAACCTCCAAATTTGGGGTTCAAAATAGTGTTTTTACACATAATAACTTATAGGCTTCATCTACTTTCATTAAACACTTATTCTATAACAATTTCCTACATTAAAACATCATTTTTCATCATCTTTATAAACCCATATTTTCATATTTGGGATTTTATAGAAGAACCCACAACAACAACATCAATCTTTATCAAAATTCACAGTAATAATATCGCATCATTCACAATTACATGATAATCATATAGATATAACAATAATCAAACAATGGAAAAGGATACATGTCTATTACACACAAAACCTAAAGAGAGAAAGGAACTTTCACTACTCTCTCATGTTATAATCACCATTTACAGAACTCATTCCCCCCTCTCCCCTTATCTCAATTTGGAGCTTTGATTATTCAACAATAGTGGGAATTCCTCTTGTTTCCCTCCTGCCCTAGCTCATCTTCCTCTCTCTTCTCTTCTTTTCTTTTCACGTGAAAACAATTCTCCCAATTCCTTCTACCACTCTCCCAATTATTCTTTATTATTTCTCAATAATAATAATATCATTAGTGGCAAGTACACCATTTAATCAACAATAATATTTTTATTAATAATAATGGGATATTTCATCCTTCACCAGAATTATCATTATTATAATATTATTCAAAGTTTACTCCAATTATCGAATCATACTAAGTTCTCACACCCCCTTAGTTAAACCGACATAGTTCTACAACTCCAATCATCAAATGACTAAATATTTAAATTGGGTGTTACACTTGGTGATCCTTCAAGGAAAACTCAAAGATAGGAGAGAGTAGAAATGAGAATCAACCCTAATGTGTGATCTTGATGCATTGTGATGATATGAAGTAATGAGGGATCTTAGGGGCAAAAACTAGGGTACAACAAGTTGTATATTGGAAATCAAAGAAGCAGGCTATCTTTGCTTAGTCCACGATGGAGTCTGAGATGATAGCATTAGCGACTGCTAGTGAAGAAGCAAGTTGGTTAAGATGCTTGCTAGTTGATATCCCTTTGTGAGAAAAACATATGTCAGCTGTGTTGATTCACTAAAATAGTACCGCGACTATTACAAAAATTGAGAATTGTTATTGTAATGGTAAAATACGTCAAATAAGAAGAAAGCACAACATTGTTAGAGATTGTATCTCTAAAGGAGTTGTAAGAGTGGATCATGTACGCACTGATGAAAATTTAGCAAATTCTTTGACGAAATGATTAGCTAGAATGAAAGTCCAGAATACATAAAAAAGGATGGGACTAATGCGCCTATAGAGAAATGAGTTTCTCGTGATGGTAATCTGACCTAAATGACTAAAGATTCCAAGAAATAGGTTCAATGGATAATAACAAGTTGTGAGTAATATGAGGTGGTCATGCTAATGTGAATAAGAGAAATATGAATCCTAAAACGATAAGAGGATGAGATAATAGAAACTCTTAATGAGATCTATACTCTGTATGGGGGAGTACCTCGACTACATGAGTACTCTTGATAGACTCACCTATGTGATTGTAGAACTTAGGCTGGTTCTTATGAAATTTCGAGGCATAATTCCTAGAGCCTTCACTAAATCGAGATACACATGTAGCCATTAAAGCAGGGGTTGTTAGAATACACCTTAAGAAAAGATTGTGTGCGGGTTTGATGTCTAAGATAAAGTTCAAGACATTTGTGTCACTCTTGTTGAATCGAAATCATATTCGCTACGCAAAGGTTCAAGTCGTAGACACCTTTGTTTATGCACAATCTTAGAAACATATGACGTTACTTCTGAAATACTTTTTTAAATTCAAGTGGGAGATTGTTGAAATATTATATCAATATTCTAATATAGGGAGATGAATTGAAAAAGTTCTTTGAGTCAAGTCTTCATATTGTGTGTTAGTTGAAAAAAAAATTTAGTCTCACATTGCTTAGATTAGAAATCTTGACTAGTTTACTTCATTATGTAAGGAAATAATTTGTTTCGTTCCAAAACACACAAAAAATATATTGAATTTTTCTTTCCTCACTCTCATAACTCTGCGTCTTTTAAATTGTCGAAGCGTCAACTTCTTCTCCTTTATTTCTATTCGTTGAATTTTCTGATTACTTTCTTGAATTCTCTTTAGAGAATTATGTTAATTTCTCTTATTTGAGTTGAGAAATTATCAAGTATAATTTTTAAATTATCTTTAAGAGAATTATTTAAATTTCTCTTTGTATGAAAAATTATTTTGAGTGGTCAAATGATCATTATTGAATTCTCTTTGAAGAATTATTGGAATTTCTCTTGGTTTCAAAAATTGTTACGACTCGATATACCAAGTATTTATATCATATTCAAATATTCTTTGTACCATTAGAAGGTGTATTTCTAGACCGATTATCTATCGTGCAAGTAGTAATCGTACAGTATAGAACTGGGTTATTTTATCTCGAAGGCCGCGTAGTAGTTCGACTGCTTTGCATAATTTTGAGTTGTCACAAAACGTCTTAAAGAGAATGACTTAGTTCGCGACTCGGTCCAGTAATTTTTTTAGTGACAAAATTTTCAAAATCATAAAACAACAATTTCTCCTATAAGTTTTCTTCATTTCTCCTTACAGCTTCACATTTGTTTCCTTCAAACAAGCATAGTTCAAGAGACAATTTTACCAACCTAAACAAACAAATCATCACTTATGGTAATCTAAAACTTATTATTTTCTCATTTTATATGGTGATTTCAATAAAGTTACTACTACAATTGGAATACAAGAAAAGGCTAATAATAACAAAACCTCTAGTCCAGAGAAAAACCTAAAAAAGAAAAATAGCAAATCTATGATGAATTCTGAGGGGAAAGAATGATCAGCATGCATACATATATATCTTTACATTTACACAAGGTCACAAAGGTGCATGGAATAACAAGGTTCCTTCCACTGATTTCCTAGAGATCTCAATATGTGCGGAAGACCAAAGTTGATTCCTCCCTCCGTTTTTTTTAATTGTTATTTTTTGACTTTTTACACATACCAAAAAAACTAATAATTTTGTTACTTTTTAAGCA
Source organism: Vicia faba (assembly GCA_948472305.1). Classification (NCBI taxonomy): domain Eukaryota; kingdom Viridiplantae; phylum Streptophyta; class Magnoliopsida; order Fabales; family Fabaceae; genus Vicia; species Vicia faba. The sequence continues at coordinate 794,396,980 of OX451741.1, forward strand.
ATAACTTTTATTTTACCTATAATATCCTTAACTATTCATTAATCCATTTGACTTTTTCTCTCTATAATAAATAATTAAGGATAATTTTGGCAAAACAATAATTAATGCTGCCTAGAACTTTAAAAACGACACTTAAAAAAAACAAATTTTATTCAAAAGAGACAGTTAAAAATGAACGGGAGAGTAACATTTTATCTACTTTTGTCAGGCCGGAAATATTGAGTAATATTAGAACCTCGTCTAACCACATGAGGCCGCTTACGAGGCCTAAACCATGTTCGAAACTCATCCTGAATTTCAGGTGGTAATTCATCAATGATAGAGGGGTCAATCTCATCAATGTTATAACTCCAGGCTTGGCTTCTTTGAGGCATACAATCTATGCTGTTTTTATCAACCTCTTGAGGTGGCATCTCAACTTGATTATTTGATAAATAACTAGAACTGGCAGAGTGAGATCCTGTAGAGTTGGTGATATTAGGAATAAGAAATAGAGGAGTCTAAAAAAACATAATAATGGAATGTGTTGCAACAATGGTATTTTAACACCTTGAGCATTTGTAACATTCTTCTGCTCAAATGAAGACTGGGCATTATGGTAATTGTTGAAGAATTTTGTAATTGAACAACTCCCCTGCTACACAAAATTATCATGTAAAAATCATTGGTATCAACAAAAGCTACCACAATTTAACACTGTTTGGATCAAAGGGAGAACCTCCAAGTCGAATGATGGATATCACACAGTCGTCCTTTGCATTTATTATAAAGGCTTCTAAAATGATGTTATGAATTAGAACAGGCACAGAGGTATTCACTGTTCTTAAAAATGAATTTAGTTATTAAATTGTTCAGGAGACTGGCGAGTCGCCTGCACATATGTATGTGCGAAGAATTGGAACCGTGTATACTGACACTTTACACACAATAATACTCCACGCCATATTCATGAAAAGTTCAATCATACAGCACTATAAGTCTATAACATGTCTTTCAAGGTCCAAGTTGAGAGGCGAAACAGTGTATCTTGCCAGAGCTATTACCCTCGGGAAAACTGGTTTCCAGATCCGTTGTCACCCCAACACTGGCTTAGTCAGGCCAGCATAAGGGTCGCATTCTTTAGTTTATTTGAAAAATACTCCTTTCAAACAATGTCAATTTTGGCATTAGCTGAAAAGTATTTGAAAAATTAACCATCTGACATGAAAACCACCAAAAAATATATTATGACCTCTTGGAAGAGTGTTGAGATGACAGCTGATCTAAAAACCAGTTTTCTGGTTTTTGACAAGTTCTTGAAATAATTGTGAATGGACTGGTGAAATAACTGGTTTCCAGCTTATCCAACTCAGATGGTTAGCTGGTTCAGTTTATAGAACTAGGACTGGAGCAAAGATAAATAGTTTTGGTCAAGAAACAGTATTCGGAGAGCACCAAACTACCCATCCTAGATCCTTGCTTTGCAGAATTGCAACCAATTTGAAGGTTTTTACGCTCAGGATTGCATTAAGAATCGGAAAACTATATAAACAGCAATTAAAATAGTGAGGCAATGCATACTTGAGGCTTCTTTCCTGCTGTCTTTTTCTTCTCAACTGCTTTCAAACTGTAGGTATCGGAAGCATGCCTAAGTTCTTTTGTGAGTATATCTCTAGATGGCTCACTCTGTGCCATCCGCTCTTCATTTCCTGAATTTAAAAGGCAACATCGATCATAACCTCAGAAGAAAACAAGAGAGAAATAACGATGATGAGATAAAACGAGCATGGCACAGTACCTGGGGGTGCAACAAGGGAGGGTTCTTCAGTCAAGCCATCTACTTTCTCAGATAAATTGCACAGCAGATCCTGTAAAAGAGAAATCTCATATTAGGTATGTTTTCTGCTTAAAACCCTTTGCATACAGAGAACAGAAGCCGTGGGTTTAAAGTTTATACTGCAATGCACATACATGTAGAATATCAACTTTACACTCATAAGAAATAACTAGCAAACTCTTGTTGAATTTATCCGTACAACAACTTTTCATACAAGCAAGTTTATATTTGAGCTCTAGTCCCTCAACTTAATAGCATTGAAATCCTGCATTATAAATGCATTACATTCTCAATGAATCTAATAGCAAGAGCTCACTTTCTGAAAGTATACTGTATATATGTTCTATAAAATTCATTAAATTATGCATTACCATTGAAGAAAACACATGAAAATTAGAAACCCGTTTTGAATTGAAGTGTGATAGAATACCAATAAGCAAAGGATATTTCATAAGAAATTTTAGATTTCAAATCTTATGATAATGTCAATCAACTACTATTATATTCATAAAAGGGTGGGAACTATAACCACAAATAAATTTCTGTACCAGATCCCAATTTAGCCATTAAAGCCTTTCAAAACCAATTCACCTTGCAGTCATGTAAAAAAATTTATATGTGCAACAAAATTACATCTTGTTATGTTATGTATGACTGACGACATATACATCTTCCTTTAATATACCGGTTGATCTAGACAAGCATTTGAATGGTTCATTCCTGTGTCTTCTTCAGGATATTCAAGTTGCAGTTCATTAGGAATCACTTCCCAACAATTTTCACCTGCTTCAACATAGAGCCTCTATCAAATTAAAGTGGAACTAAAGAGGATGGGTGATTTAATAATTAATGCAACTGACGAGAATATTTAAAACCTGGCGGTGAGGATGGTGCAACTTCGTCAATGACATTATCTACTGGTTGATTTGATGAAGAACCAGATGGTAACCGCTCACTGAAATATTTAGCAATCGAATGTGTCCCCTAGATACAAATAAGTTCAATATGTTAAATATCATTAGATGACCCTAAAGCTATGACTTGCTAATAAGTAAAAACCACCCAAATAAAAGAAAAGTAAAATTTCAAGGCTATGTTGACAAGTATAAACCAATTATTGAACACGTAGCTTTGAAACACTGAATGTGGAAAGTATTATTTATTGTAATAGTATACCACATACTGTAATTATTAATTGCTCATTTTAAGTCTAGTGTGATTCCTATCTTTTTTTAAGGCAATCCTATATCAAGAGCCACAATCGCAATCAAGTTAGTAATCCAAGCAGTTCAAACTTACAGATGGTATGGGGACAATTTTACTCGCAGAAACAGAAAGCGCCGTTATTCCCCAGTTGTTATTTTCACTGCTGTGAGTCTTAAAGTTGAAAACGCCCAAAAAATCACGTAATCCCGCGTGAAATAGAGTTAGGGCATCCTCTTGGATCTTTGTAGTCCCATATCTTAAAGAACAAGATTTAGAAGGGAACTTTTTATGTGAATCTAAATCCCCTCTCTGCAAAAGAAAATACGAGAATAAAATAGATCTAGAATAAAATCACTGATAAAGAGGACAAAAGAGAACCTCGCCCAAAGATAGTGAAAATGGACAAATTTATCTGAGTGAAGAGAATTGTGCATAGATCAGTCACAGAATAATAGTCACCTTATATGCCCTAGCATGCATAGTCAACGTATGCGCAATCCGCTTGTTTTGGTCCATGTCAGACTCAAGGCGTTCACTCAGCTCTTCGCACAGTTCGTTAAGCCAGTGCTGAACCTAAAGGGGGGGAAACAGGGAGATGTGATGATATGGACATGCTCGTAAAACTGAACAAAAAATGATAAAATAATCAATGAATTGCAATCCTTGAATGCTAGTTTACACAAACATCAACATGAAAAACAAAAATATTCATAGGAAAAAGTATACGATCCAAGAGCATTGAGAGAAAAAGCATCATGAGTTTTCATCAATAATAAGTGCTGCTGAAAGCAGCAGCAGCCAAAACAAAGTGCAAGAAGTTTCCGTCAGCTCAGACGACAATTCTTACAGATGCAAATGTCTTCAAAGCTTGAGGCCCGGGAAATGTCTTTCCAGAACCATGGCTCTTGGGAAGTAGTCGCCCCTCAACTTCTTCCCCGCTGATTCCTCTCGCAATATTCCACAGCCAAGTACTGCAATGCTGTAAAAGTTAAATCAGGTATAACATACCAATAGATTGCTATGCAGACAATCGAATGGACAGTCATAAGTAACTAAACCGCAAGGTGAACTACAAAAGATTTCACTGAAGGAAACCACAAAATCACTTGCATGCATAATTACGTATTGGTAAAAAAAAATAGTCATCCTTATCAAGGTAATACATGCAGTCAGATTAGAAAAGTGATTAAAAAGCTGTTGCTAAAACATGAGATCGCAAAACTAAAATCAGGATAGATGGCCCAACTATATTCCTGTAGTGTGCTATGTTAAAAGACAAACAACTACCCAGTATTGATCCCATAACGTTGTTGTAGCTTCTCCTCTGAAAATTGAAGCAGATCACCAACAGTGTTGATACCAAGGTCACTTTGTAAGGAAGTCCCCAGCTTTCCCCCAAGCTGTTTCCTGAAAGCCAAGTTTTCTTCTATATCATGTTTTATAATCTATCCAATTGTTATCTTGGAAACTTAAAACAGTTACAACAACTGCAAAAAGTACACTCATGTGATTCACAGACTTCAAAATTAAACTCATACATGACGTTTAAATCTGAGTAAAATACGTGACATCCTTCCAATAATAACATTAGTTCATTACATTTTCTTAATGGGAAAAGACTCGAGCAACCCTTCAACAGATGAATGTGGCACAACTGTCTGTTGTGCAGGTTTGTTCATAGCACTAGCAAGTTTAGCCAGCATCTGAAAAAGCACCAAGCATATGTTAATGGCCATTACAACTTTACAGACACCAAGGAAACGTCCTAAGAAAGTTGTAAGAAACTTGGGATGTAAATGCAAACACGCCAATGCTGCTTCTAACCTTATTATGAGCAATACCAGCAGAGCATGTGAATTCCGTCTCTTTCAAAACCTGCATTCTGAGGTCCGCAACAATGAAGGCCCCACAAGCTAATAGCTTTTCTTGGTAGCTAGCATCGCTCCTACAAAGCCACTTCCTAACTTCTTCTTTAGCATCATCTCCATCCTGAATAAAAAACAAGTTAAATAATAAATACTACTTAATAGTTAATACTCTATCCATGCCCCTTGATCTTATTTGGCAAGAGAAATTAAAGGTGTGGTAACCTAATGAAGAGTACCACAGCATTATCATAAAAATTATAAACTAAGAACTGGAATGTACTGACAAGTGATCATTCTCGAACATTATGCCCCATTCAATGAGCCAAAAAGACTTGAAGATGGACACTAGCTACTTAAGCTGAAATCATAATGAATTTAATTACATTATGCTTCATAAAAAATTTGAAACACTCACTGTTACTATTACGAATTTTTCACAACTCACAGTTTCATTGAATTGTTACTTTATATGTATTTTTATTTATTTATTTTGTTTTTGTTGTACCATACAATAAACTTCAGATTCAAATTGGTTGAACTTGTGAACCAAAAAGCATTCATTTTTTCAGCACGTTCATTAATCTGGTTTTCAGTATTCGATATAAAGCAAAGCAAAGACATACATACTATATCAAACATTTAATTTGAAATTTTAACAAAAATAGACCAAGACGAAGAAAACCTACGAAACATACAAACAAATAAATACATGTATTTCAATATTGAAATTAAAAATCACATAAATGTAAGACCTCTAACTCTAAGCATAGCCTCTGACCTTAACTTGAAGCCCCAAAACATGAGACCTGATAACTTCCTCCTCAACATGTTCCATGCTTTCCGGAGGAGTTTCCATTAACATAGTTTGAGCAGCATCAGTGAGGTCCAGATACACCTCATCAATTGAAGCTCTCTCACATCGACCCTTCCGCGAAAGAATTGTAACAACCTTGCAAAATGAAAAACTCGCCATAATATAACATGAGTGAATGACTGCTAAACATAATCAATAAAAACAGTGTGATATGCTCCCGATGATAAATGAAATACCTCAGAACCTGCATTCCTATACGTGTTGAGGTTAGCTTTACCACGTGCGACCGGGACTTGAACCAATTGAATTTGCGGACAGGCTTCCTTTGCTTCATCGCCACGCATTGAACTGAAAACGAACAAGCATTTGTATGTGCATTCATGTATCATGTATGGTAGTAATAAGAGAATAAACAGTCACTTTGGTTGGACAAGAGTGAATATGAACAAGAGAAATTACCGTTTGACTCCACATTTGCGAGCTTCATAGCTAACAGCAATCAAGCCTCCGCCTTTGTAGGAGTTGTACTGCACGACTGCAGTAGGCAAGCCTCTTAAGCATGGCTGCTTCCTCTGTTCCACTGCAAAAGTAGCATAGAATTGTATTAAATTGGGGAAATAGAAATTTGCAGAAGCAAAGAAACTAGCGATTATGGAACCCTAGAAATCAAAAAGAGAGAGAGAAGAGGAACCTTGGACATAAAAGCAATCCATGTCAACGTGAGCAATGACTCTGCCATCACAAGTCTCTCGTCTTGCCACAGGCATCGTCTCTTTCTTGGCTGCTCTCCTCACTTCTTTTCTTCTTTTTCCCCTCTTTCTTTCTTCTACATACTCTTGTTTTTCTATGATAATATCACCTTAACGAGTAAAGTCTATTGGACCATTATTTGTAAAGTTTGTCTATGTTTATTCATAGTTATAATTTATAATCATTGATATATATTTATAATAAATCCTACAATAAATTTTTTAACTTCAATTATAAAACAGCAGCAAAATAAATTGTTTAAAATATGGATATTAAAATAAATAGTTTACAATTGGTATCTCATAGATACGTTCACATCTACTCGTGAATTTATGTCTGCAAGAATTTTCATTACGATGAACAATATACAACTGTTAAATTGAGAAATAAAATAAAAAATAAAAAGAACTCTTAGATTAATATACATGATCAAGTGAGTATTAAGTTTAAGGTTAATCGGATTTTGTTAAAAAGATTTTAAAAATTAGTCAAAAATGAATTCTATAATGAAATAATATATAACGACATCAAAAGAAAGATTTAAAATATGAATATTAAAATGAATAGTCTACAGCCGGTATCTCATAGATACGTTCAGATCTATTCATTTTGACATACACATTACACGTTATGTCTGGTAGACTTTTTGAATTGAAAATAAGTTCGTAATTTATTCCCATTTATAAAAATAATTGTATCAACAATATATTTTTTTGCTTATAAAAATATTTTTAAGTTATTCCCAATAATAATAAAAAAATTGTATCGGCAATATATTTTTCTCGTTTATAAAAATATTTATAACTTACTCTCGTTTAAAAATATAATTGTATGAACAATGAAAAAAATTTTGTTTATAAAAATAATTATGTCAATATAACTGAATAAAAACGTATATCAAAATGAAATAATAATGAAATAGCATAGATAAAAATAAAGATAATACAAAAAAATTTGTATTTGTCAAATAAAAAATTAGAAACAATAAAACATATAATAAAGATATATATAGTCAGGGGTAGTTTCTAATTCCTTATCTATTATTTAAATTTATTTTATCTCTCTATGCACTCTAACAATGTATCATGTTGTACTAAAATTAAAATATCTTTACATCAATTTTTCGTCCAGAAAAATAAAAGTAAAGAAACTAAAACTACTATTTGAAAGAAACCACTCTCTTATTTGAGTTACTTCCAATATTCAATCTTTGAAAAAAATCACCACTTGCAGCAATAAATATGAAGCCAAATTCTCTATGAAAATATTATATAAACATGATGGCTTGTGAACCAGGATACTAACTTTAACAACTATGGCATTCGTGTGTAATATCTCTGTCTTTTCATCTTAGTCATATATATTCTCTATCTATTTCTTTTAATTAAATAAGAAAAAATTTATGGACTAATAATTTACTATAACAATTTGTATTAAAATTGTCATAAATAATGTCATAAACTACATCCCTTAGATATGAGAAGACGAAGTTGTTATTCAATATTTATAGTTGAAAACAAAAATTATGTATAAAATTTCTCATAAGTTTAACCTTGAAACTAACTTAAAGCATATAATTTTTTTTAACTCTTACACAACATTTTTTGTAAGAGTAACACATACACAATAATTAAATCGATAAACACACAAAATCTGGTACAAAATAGATATTATAAATCACATTAGAGATAGAGAGAGGAAAATAAAAATATTACACTAACTATGGATAAGGACTAAAAAAATAAAATAGAAGTCATTAGATTTCATTTATATTATTCCACTTTATTGATGTAGACACCACATGATAAAATGATAAAGAATGCTCTGCATTCAACAATCTGCACTTTGTGCAGTTTCTGTAATATTTCAAAAGACTTAATGATCTTTACAGTAGAGGATAAGAACTTTTATACTACTGTTTACAAGTGGGCCAATATAACAACTTCCACAACTAACTCAACCAATAACAATAGCCTAACAGAAAACCAATTACAAGCATACAATTGGACAAATGCACATATTCTAATATATATATAACTAATACTCCCCCTCAAGATCAAGATGGTGGCAGCATTACAACTTTGAGCTTGTCCCTGATTTGTTGAAAAACAGCTGTTGGAAGAGGCTTGGTCAGAATGTCTGCTAACTGAGCAGTAGCTGGAACATGTTGGATCTTGAGCTTGTTGGCCATAATTTTTCCCCTTACAAAGTGAAGATCCAATTCAATATGCTTAGTTCTAGCATGAAGGACAGGATTATGAGACAATAGAACAACACTGAGGTTATCACATAACAGAGTAGGAGAGAAATACTGAATTTGTAGTTGTCAGCAGAGATTCCAGCCATAAAACTTCTGATGTGGTGTGAGCCAAAGCCCTATATTCTGCTTCAGCACTGGACTTTGCAACAAGGGACTGTTTCTTTGAGCTTCATGATATGAGATTTGATCCAATGAAGATGCAAGTGCCAGAAGTTGACCTTCTATCATCTGGATCATTAGCCTAGTCAGAATCACTATAGGCTCTTAAAGATAGAGGTTGATCAGGAGTAGCAGGAGACATGAGTAATCCCATTTTGACAGTGCCACTCAAGTACCTGAGTATCCTCTTCACCATACTCCAGTGGCTGTGTAAAGGAGAAGCCGTGAACTGGCAGGCTTTGTTTACATAGTATGCTATATCAGGTCTTGTTAAGGTAATATACTGCAAAGCTCCTACAATAGATCTGTATAGCAATGGTTCTTCCATGAAGGCAGTGCCATATTTGCTAGGTTTGCAGTGGCTAAGCATTGGTGCTCCCACTCCATTAGCTGTGTTCATATTGAATCTAGAAAGGAGATCTCTGATATATTTTATTTGAGTCAATACTAGTGATCCATTGGTTTGATAATGTACTTCCAAACCTAAGAAGTATTCAGGCTTGCCGAGTTTCTTCAGAGCAAACTGATGATGCAGTTGATTTATCAGCCTGTGAATAAGATGAGAGGATGAACTTGTAACTAAGATGTCATCCACATATACTAAGGCATAAATAATAATTCCTTGATGCTTGTAAATGAACAATGAGTGGTCACACTTGCTAGCCACAAAACCAAAATGAAACAGGGTCTAGTGTAATTTCTCATACCAGGATATGTGTGCCTGCTTGAGCCCATATAAGGCTCTATTCAACTTGCATACCAGATTTTTGTTCTCATTCTCAAACCCAGGTGGCTATTGCATATATATTTCTTCCTGCAGAGCACCATTTAAGAAGGCATTTTTGATGTCTATCTATTGTATTTCCCACTTATGAGTTATAGCTAGGGTTAGAAGAACTTTTATAGTTGTTGGCTGAACAACAAGACTGAAGGTTTCATGAAAGTCAAGACCATATTGTTGATTGAAGCCTTTGGCAACCAACCTAGCTTTGTGTTTGTTGATGGTTCCATCAGAATTTTCCTTCAGTTTAAACACCCACTTACAGCCTATTGGTTTTTTTTGTGAAGGTAAATGAGTGAGTGTCCAAGTGTTTTTGGCTAGGAGAGCATCAAACTCCTGTTTCATAGCCTCAAACCATTCTGGTTGAGCTAAGGCTTGTTTGTAGGTGACTGATTCACATTGTGCAAGGAAGACTTTAGGTTTAAGGTTACCTGTTTTGCTTCTAGTAACCATAGAATGGTTGTTAGTAACTAAGGCAGGAGAAGAATGAGTATCAGAAGTAACAGCAGCCAGGGATGGACCAGATTCCTGATGTATAGGATTTTGATTAGTTAATGCAGTGTCATGAGTTTGGATATTTGGTGTATTTTATGTATGTTGAGAATGAAAAGGGGTACTCTGAGAGGACTCTGTGTTTCTATCCAAGGGTTCTTCCTCAGTGGAGGAGGAAATTTGATTATGAGAGGAAGTATGATTATGTTCAATAGTCATAGACTGGTTTTGAAAAGAGTGTTGGGGTGTGTTATTCAAGGACAGGACAAGTTGAGTAGTCTTGCTACCATTGGGTATAGGAGTATCACAGGGAGCATAAAAAGGACTGCTTTGTACAAGTAAAGAGGTAGACTTGGTGGGTCATGTTTTGACAGATTGAAGTTGGTCATTGAATGTTGGGAAAGGAAAGACTTTTTCATTGAAAATGACATCCTTGGAAATATAAAATCCTGCCTTCTTTGCTAAGGCATTTATATCCCTTATGATGTGGAGAAATTCATAGATACACACACTTAGAGCTTCTTAAATGAAGTTTATTTTGATTATAGGGTCTTAAATGAGGAAAACAGGAGCAACCAAAGACTCTAAGAGTGGAATAGTCAGGCATTTTGTTGAACAGAGCCTGAAAAGGGGAGACAGTTTTAGGAAGTGTAGGAGTGGGGAGTGTGATCGGTGGATCTGGAACTGACTGTTTAAAGCTGGCTCGCGAAAATGTCGCGGAAGCAAGAGTCGCCACCGTCTTTTATTTTCTCCAAATGGAAAGGACAAAAGCACAGAAAAATTCCTTTAAAGAGATTGCTCTCGGTTCGGGAGGTAGGTTATAGAAAGGGAAGGTGTTAGCACCCTTTCTATCCATGGTTATCCATGGGCTCTTAGATACTCGCTCAATGTGTTTTCAAAATTGTTTTGTTTGCTTTTCAATGTGGGTTTAAAAAAGTTCCTTTGAAAAAATTTCAGTTCGACTCGTACGTCAGAGTGTTTGAAAAGATTGCTTTGAAAGCTTTTGAAAATGTGTTGGTGCGAAAAAGTATTTTTGTTTGAAATTAGAGCAAGTATCCTTGAGAACCTACCTACCCTAAGGAATTCGTCTGTGTAAATGTCCTTTAAAGTAGTGCCATCCCACCATTGAGAGGTAGGTAGCACCACCGTTGGAGGTGTTCGGGTCAATTCGAGGTTCGGGACATTGTGGTCACTGAGCAAAGGTAAGACACCTTAGATGCTACCCTTATGCCATTGATCTTTTATTCCGAGGCAACCGTTCCGAGGCAACTTATTCGAGGCAACTTGGTTTTAGGCAACTAGATCAATGGACACAAGGACTCACTAAGACGTCCTATAGTCGGCGGCCACGTTTCGAGGGACAAGGCAACAGTGTGATCACCGGAGTAATGGGAAGACACCTTAGAAGCTACCCTCATGCCAGGTTCCCGGATCATGAGGACTTACTAAGACGTCCTCTACTCGACGATCACCTTTCGAAAGGCAACAGTGAGGCGTACCCTAGGGGTGGTGTGTGCGATTCGTGTGTCGTTTTCATTGATATTTGTCTTGTCATGTTTATTTGTGATCTACGCTTGATTTTAATTAGGGCCATTCATTCTTGCATGCATATTTAACAGTTATAAAGTTTGCGAAAAATAAATCTAAGGCTATTACAAATGGCGCGGGTCCACATCGCCAAAATTAAACCGGACCCGATTTGACGGAAAGTAAATAAAGCGAAGTAAAAATGCGAAAAGTAAAAATTGTTACAAGGCTTTGGGACATGTACATAATTATAATAAATGACATAAAATAAATGCGCAAATTAAATACATTATGAACACGGGCGTTGGACCCTTTTGCAATAAATTAAAATTAATGAAGAATTAAAATGACAGTATTAAATGTTTTTGGTATTTTTGTGTTTTTAAGATTTAAAAGAAAAAAAAAAGAATTTTGTTGAAATTAAAAATAAAATGCTAAACCCTAGTTCTAATGTTTTTTTTGAGTTTATTGTGAAAAAGATTGAGTTTTAACCTAATTTAAATCTAAATTATATTTATGTACAATGTAAATATGAAAATAAATAAGTAATAGTATTATGATAAAAAAGGAAAAATTAAAAAAAAAAAGATATAAAACTTATCAATTAACCTAATTCCGATATTTTGGATTTTTATTATGAAAGAGAATTAAAGTTAAAAACCTAATTAAACTAAATAATTTACATATTAATTATTTACAAGAAAATAAATAAAATAAATATTTTTCATGCTTTTTATCCTTTTTGATTTTTTTTTGTGATATTTTTATGTTTTGTAAAGAAAACAATTAATTAATTAAAACAATGAAAATAAATCAAAATAAATAAATTATAAAAAACAAAGCAAACCAGGGGGGGTAGACCCCAAAATTGTGAGGTGCAGGCCTGGCAATCTGGCCCATTTATCTTTGAGTTCGTTGACTTTTGGAATCCTGTATGATGCATTGACTGGCACTTATTGTGTTCTTCAATCTGTGACCCTTGATCTAGATGCTTTGGGCACGTGGATGGTGATTTCTGGGCGTGCATGAAGGTCTTGCAATGGGAGTGCTGCATAGGAATTAGTGTTGAAAAATAATATGAGATTTTACACAGACCTGGGACTCGAACCCAGGTCTTGGACAATGCAAAGGAATCCACTTACCAGCTGAGCTACTTAATTTCAATTAATATAATATGGTTAATAAATAATAAAAAGAATAAACAAGACGTTAATGATTCCACGCGCGCATTTTCAAATTCCTCCAATCCGCTTGTGCCACGCCATCATCTCTTTCGTTTTCCTGAAACACAAAGAACGAAGGCAACGGTTTTCGTTGTGTTTTCTTAGGCTACTTTTGGAGAAATAGCGAATAGAGCTATAGGCTCCATAAATCGTTCGCGAATAGTGATTCATGTCCGTCTCAACACAATGAATTCAATGGCCATGGTCTGAAGCTCTGATTTTTCTTATTTGCAAAAGCCCTAAATTAAGCTCTACAAAACCCTAGAATATGAAAATGGTAGAATCACGTATGGCCACTGAAAACTCAATTGAACACATCAGTTAGCTTGTAAACTTCACATTAAACAAGAATTCACAAATAAAAAGTGCAAAGGATGCTTAAAAAATGATGCACGATTTCAACAATTTTTCTTTACAGTTTGAGTTGTAGCCACCACCTCTTTGCGTTTTGATTGATGTTAGGGATTGGCACACGTTCAGAGTTTGTCCAGGATGCTATTAGAAAAAGAATTAAGGCTTAAAACTCCTTTGAACCTTGAAATCAGTTTTGTGTTTTTATGCCAAAATTTCAATGTTGCCACAAGCCTTTGAGCGCAGCATATGGTGTCTTATGGTTAGGGTTTGACTTGGTGCTTATGATGGAAGAGAATTGGCTTGCTAACTGACCTAGATTCATGCTCATGAGAGAACTAGTCCTAGGGTTTTTTCATTAACAAATTTTCCTTCTTTTAAGCCAAGACCAAGACTTAGTGTGCAATTTAACCCTAGCCTGAGTTTTTGAGTTGGCCCATGATATATGGAAGTTGTCCAAATTCACATGACACTATTCCATTGGTTTTTGAATTTTATTTGAATTTTCAAAGATTTAAAATGAATTAAATTATCAAAAATTAAATAAAATAGAAAAATCAATATTTGGTCTTGAAATTAATCATGGGACACGTGTGTGGCATGACAAGGATGAATCAAGTGGAAGAAAGTGGGCCCTTTTGTCAAAAATTGGAGTTTCAAGGATAGTTGACTTTTGCCATTTCACAAAAATTTCCCAACTTCTACAAGGCACAACTTGCTCAATTTTTAAGCTTTTCACATGTTCTTGGACATTTTGGAAAGGTCTTTGAGTCCTTTAACCAATGCCTTTGGTCCCATGTCATTTTGATTCACCAATCTCAAGTTATGGCCTTTGACTTAAAGTCCCTTTTTGTTGACTTTTGAAAATGACCTATAATGTTGAAATTGATAACTTTTTGTGAGAGCATTTCTTGGACTTGAAGTATGAAGATGAGTTGTAGGAAATGTCTTTCTCTTCAAAATGAGCTTTGGATGGAATTTTTCTGATAATCCATGTGAAAGTTATGCCCTGGTCAATTTCAGTTGACTTTTTCAACTGTCCAAATATAGCAACTTTTGCATCTTTGATGATTTCTGAGCCAAATCTTGAGAATCATGATCAAGCATTGATCAAATGATGTTTGTGACTTCAAAATGATATGTTGACCAAAAATTTGAACTTTTGACTGCCAAATGACCATTTTGCCCCTACAGTTGACCGTAGTGCAATTTAGGGTTTTGACTGTGCAATCTTGAGCTGAATGCCTTGAAACTTGATATGAGGATGCTTGACCATGTTTGTAAGCATATGAGACTTGATTGAGCCTTTGAAAACTTCCTTTTCTTGATCAGACTCAAAACCCTAATTTTGACTGTATGGGAGACTGTTGCACTGCACAACCCTTGGGAAATTTTGTAGCTTGGCTTGGCAATTTCTTGAGGAATATGGGAGGGCAAATTTTAGGGTATAACAGGGAGTCTATTAATCAGATAGACAGTTGTTGTAAAGGCATGATCCCAATATTCTATGGACAGATTAGCATGAGCAAGTAAAGTTAGTCCCATTTCTACTATGTTTCTATGTTTCCTTTCAACTGTACCATTTTGATGAGAAGTATGTGGGCAAGTTAGTCTATGAACAATGCCAAGATCATTCAGAAGGTTAGTAAATAGCCTGTACTCACCACCAAAGTCAGAGTGAAGAGCCTTAATAGTGGTATGGAATTGTGTTTTGACAAAGGCAAGGAAGTGTTTGAAACTATTTAGGGCATCTGACTTATGTTTGAGAAAGTATACCCAAGTATACTTAGTGTACACATATACAAATGCTATGTAGTAAGAAAAGCCTTGGCTAGAGGGGTTTGGTGATGGTCCCCACAAATCAGTGTGAATTAATTCAAAAGGGGTAGTAGCCTAACGGAAAACCAATTACAAGCATACAGTTGGACAAATGCACCTATTCTAATATATATAACTAATACCACATAGTGCTTCCCCCTACTGCAATATATAGTTAATACCAGTCTCTGTTTCCCTCTTTTCCTTGTTGGATGCATCCTACTGCTTGAAGGAAAATAAAATATATTATTATGTACAAATCTGTTGGTAATTATGGATTGAAGATAATGATGCAAGAAGAAGCACGTGTTTAATACAAAAGGAAATAGTCATGAGAATTCACTTAGGAAGTGGTAATTTTTCATGAATTTTGTTAACACATACAACTAAGACAATTAAAATAATCAACAAACCTCGTTTCTAAAAGCCTGGTCAATTTGTGCAGCAACAAAGGCTAGCTTGTTTCCACCAAATTATATATGATGCAGATGTAACACTTTTTGTTCACCAATTGGTAGAAAATTTTGATGAATGTATGGTCTTTGATAATGAAGCACTCTATGACATCTGCTTTAGAACCCTCAAACTCACCACACCAAGTTGTAAGTATACCGGAGAAGGAATGGATGAGATAGAATTTACTGAAGCAGAAAGCAATATGAATGACCTTGTTGCTGAATATCAATAATACCAAGATGCCCCGATCGATGAAGATGGTGATGATTACCAAGAAGAAGAGGATGCTCAAAGCTGAAGATAATCTATAAACTTGATGCTTCACATACTGCAAGCAATGTTTTATGGACATTAATATATTTGTTCTTTGATTATCAAAAAATATGTATTCAAGTTCTTTGGTTTTCAAAATGTATGGTCACGTTTGTAATTTATTGTTGTTGCCAGTTCTACCTATTTTCATATACTTTTTTTATACATTTCAATAACAGTTTCTTGATATAATAATAGTCACTAACACTAAGGCCTAATACCATTAAGTTTTTTTTAGCAACGGAAGCACCTTTTAGAGGCATTTATGAAATTCCATGAGAACTCGGAGGCATAACGCTTGGTGTAGCCAAGTACTTTGAACAAATCAACAATCGTTATTGTTCAGTGTTATGCTATATAGTACAACGCTGTCAAATCATGGGTATAGCACCGTAGCATAGGGGAATTTGAACAAACTGTTAATTTCTACAATCGACAATATTGGTTTAGTGATTCATACATGTAGATACTGACTATCAAATGTTATTTTGTCATGTATGGGCATGAGGTATCGTGTTATTAATAAAAAGTCAAGCAACTGACCTCTTTCAGTAAGTTAATAAATCTCCAATTTACAATATCTTCACCTTCACATGCAAGAAATATATTACTTGGATATCCTCTTAAGTGTACCTACAAATCAGAGAATACAGATATTGAATATAGCTATACATCGAAAAAACAACTTCATAATGACATTAAATGTTTGTAGTGAATCAATCTAAATTCATAAAGAAAAATATTCAATGAGTGTGATAAATTGATAACTAATTATCATTATTTTCAAACAACATTGCTATTTAAAAGACTAACTAATAAGGTTTGAAACATCACAACTTTAATCACCTTAGCAAGTGTTTGTTTTGAAGGATGGTCAGCATCCTGATTCTGCAGCAAGTTCTAAAAAATATGACAACATCCAACAAAGAAATTGGGTAATCATTACAAATGAGAATCATTACAATTAGGTAATAATTAAATTCAACTTATAATTATTATATTAGAAACGGAATATAAAACCTCAGATGAAAGGAAATGCACATATATATATTAGTTATCATGTGATCATGAATACATTTAGGAAGATGGACATTGTGATCGGTGGATCTGGAACTGACTGTTTAACGCTGGTTCGCGAAATGTCGCGGAAGCAAGAGTCGCCACCGTCTTTTATTTTCTCCAAATGGAAAGGACAAAAGCACAGAAAAATTCCTTAAAGAGATTGCTCTCGGTTCGGGAGGTAGGTTATAGAAAGGGAAGGTGCTAGCACCCTTTCTATCCATGGTTATCCATGGGCTCTTAGATACTTGCTCACTTGTGTTTTCAAAATTGTTTGTTTGCTTTTCAACTGTGGGTTTTAAAAAGTTTCTTTGAAAATTCTAGTTCGACTCTTGTATCGGTCCTCAAGAGTGTTTGAAAAATTACTTTCGAAAGCTTTTTGAAAAGGTGTCGGTGTGAAAAGTATTTTTGATTTGTTTTGAAATTAGAGCAAGTATCTAGAGTCGTCTACCTACCCTAAGGAATTCGTCTGTGTAGATGTCCTTTAAAGTAGTGCCATCCCACCATTGAGAGGTAGGTAGCACCACTATTGGAGTTGTTCGGGTCAATTCGAGGTTTAGGGACATGGTGATCACCAGAGCAATAGGAAGACACCTTAGAAGCTACCCTCATGCCAGGTTCCCGGATCATGAGGACTTACTAAGACATCCTCTACTCGACGATCACCTTTCGAGGCAAGGCAACAGTGAGGCGTACCCTAGGGATGGTGTGTGATTTGTGTATCGTTTTCAGATATTTTTGTCTTTTGTCATGTCATGGGTGATCTACGCATTTGTTTTTATTTTGTCATTCATTCTTGCATGCAATTATTAACAGTTAAAAAGTTGCGAGAAATATAAAATTCCTAAACTATTACAAAGGCGCGGGTCCACATCGCCAAATTTAATCCAGGACCCGATTTGACAGAAAATAAAGGAAAGTGCGAGAAATTAAATTTACACGGCTTTGGGAGAATTACATCAATATTTAAAAGAAGGAATAAATAAAATGCGCGAAGAGAATAAAAAAAATCGCAAGCGAGGGCGTTGGACCCTTTTTTAATGAAATTAAATTATGATTATTAAATTAATGAAATTAAAATGAAAAAGAAATTGTTTTTTGAGGACTTTTTGTATTTATGGTTTTTTATGAGAATTAAACGAAATTTAAACCTAATTCTAGCTATTTTTTAATTTATTAAGAAAATATGAAAATTAACTAAAATTAAACCTAATTAATTAATGGCAAGATTTATTTACAAAAATAATAATTAATAATTAATAATTAATAAAAAAGAAGAAAAAGAATGAAAAATATTTAAAACCCTAATTCTAGCTTTTTAAGTTTATTATGAAAAATATTTGAGTTAAACCTAAATTTGAAAACTAAATTAATTAATGATTTTTATTTACAAAAATAATAAATAAAATATATTTTAATTTTCATGATTTCTGGTTTTTTTATTATTTTTATGTTTTATGAAAATAAATTAAATTAAATTAAAGGGATTAATTAAAAAATAATAATTGAAACAAATAAAATAAAGAAAAGAAAAGAAATACAATACCTTGGGGGGTTCTGTCCCCAATTGGAGGTAAAGCCCTAGCAATTCTGGCCCATTAAGCCTTGGCCTTATTGACTTTTTGGCTAGGTGCGTTGACTGCAGCACATCGTAGGCTTCAGATCCTGGCCATTGGATGGAGGTTGTGAGACGTGTGGCACGTTTGAGTGAGGAGCGTATGGTGATCTTCAGGGCATGAGCTACATGGGAAGATGTTATGAAAAATATTATTGAAAGGGAAGGGGACCTGGGGTTCGAACCCAGGTCCTAGAGATTACCAATGCCAAGCCTGACCAGTGGAGCCACTCACGCGTTTTGTTTATTATCTGGCCAATGAACAATATAAGATAAAACAAAAGTTAGTGGGAAATTTAGCGCGAAATTCAAATAACCCAATCACGCCTTGACACTTCATCATCTTCTCCATGGCTTTTGTACCTGAAACGAAAATTACATTTAAATAGCAGGGGTTTTAAACCCCCACTAAACAGCAAGCATGAAAATAGCGAATAGGAGATGCTGGCTTATAAATTAGGCGCGAGGTATGTGTTCAGATCGTCCAAGCATGCTGACTTCAATGGTCTAGGTCTCAAGTCTCAATTGTTCCAGAATAAAGAAACCCCAATCCGTGACCTCTGTAACCCTAAAAGACAACAATGGCAACTTCGCGTATGGTGTATAAAAACTCAATCAAACTATGTGGTTAGCTTCAGAATCAATTAATTAGTATGAATCCATAAAAAAATGCAATGAGAATGCCTGAATATTGAAATACGAATATGCATAAAGTTGGAAACAGTTTGAGTTTTGTATACCAATTCTGGGCGTGTAAGGGTTGAAAAACAATGCAGTTAGGTTCAGTAATACACTAGGAAGCTTTTGCAATTGGTCTCTTGCTCTGAATCGTGCTAGAATATTGTTTTCAGTTTTCAATTTTTTGGCAAAAAACTCAAACTTGGCTATGCTTTTCTGGCGCAGCTTAAAGGGTATGAACACTAGGGTTTGCATGAGTATATATATGTGAATGATTAGGGTTGAGAAATTGATCCAAAGAATCAATGAATTGATGGAAAGAATATTTGATTTTCCATGCATATATTTTCAATCTTTTTCATGCAAATTTGCTTCAAATCATGTCCAATTACCATGATTCTTTCCAAATCTGATCATGCACGAAATCTTGAGGCTATTTCATGTATAAAAAGATTTGATTTCACTGGTTTGGTATTTTCCACATATTTATTTTAATTAAATGAATTATTGGCAATTAAAAATTCAAATAAATAAATAAAAATGATGAAAAACTTCCCTTTGGGCCAAATGGTCGTGCACGTGCTTTGGATGATGAATCTTGGAAAAAAAAGAGGCCCATTAGCAATTTTAAGACATTTGAAGCAAAGTTGACTTTTCAAAATATCCAAAAATTTCCCAACTTCCACAAGGCATATCTTGCTCGATTTTTAAGCTTTGCTCATGTTCTTGGACATTTTGGAAAGGTCTTGAAGTCCTCTAACCAATGCCTTTGGTCCCATGTCATTTTAATTTACCAATCTCAATTTATGGCCTTTGACTTAAAGTCCCTTTTTGTTGACTTTTGAAAATGACCTATAATGTTGAAATTGATAACTTTTTGTGAGAGAATTTCTTGGACTTGAAGTGTGAAGAGGAGTTGTAGGAAATGTCTTTCTCTTCAAAATGAGCTTTGGATGGAATTTTTCTGATAAACCATGTGGAAGTTATGCCCTGGTCAAGTTACAGTTGACTTTTTCAACTGTCCAAATATGGAAACTTTTGCATATTGAGACTTTTTGAGCCAAGCTTTGAGAATCATGATCAAGAATTGATCAAATGATGTTTGTGGCTTCAAAATGAGATGTTGACCAAAATTTTGAACTTTTGACTGTCAAATGACCATTTTGCCCCTACAGTTGACTGTAGTGCAATTAGGGTTTTTGACTGTGCAATTTTGTGCTGTAAGTCTTGAAACTTGGTATGAGGATGCTTGACCATGTTTGTAGGCATGTGGGACTTGATTTGACCCTTGGAAACTTCATTTCCTTTGTCAGAACCAAAACCCTAGTTTTTGACTGTTAGGAGGCCCTTGAACTATGCAACCCTTGGGGAGATTTTGAAGCTTGCTCTTTGCAATTCTTGAAGAATATGGGAGGGAAAATTTTGGGGTGCAACAGTTGCCCCTGTTCAATCTTCTTAGACCTGAGGATGCAGATTGGCTGACGTGTCTTTCGTAATCCGAAGGTGGAAGATGATTGAACACTATAGTGCCCAGAAATTTGCGCTCACATGTTAACAGTGTGATGGTAGAATGGGCTTATAGATGCCATTTGGAGATTGATGGATAGGATGATGGGCTTATAGATGCCATCTGGATGTCGATCGCGTAAGAGATTCCTTAGCGAGAACTTGCGTACCTGCAAAAGAAAATGATTACCTGACCTGTTACAGGAGCTGGTCTTCAGATTCTTGGTATAGATGTGTCCTGACTGGTTACAGGGGCTGGATTTGGATCTTCAAAAGGTGATGAATGAACCAGGGATGGTTACTACCTCAACAGGAACGCTGAGAGAACCTTAGGCGACTTCAACCTCAACAGTAATCATTGAGAGAATCTTTGGACGACTTCAACCTCAACAGTAACGCTGAGAGAATCTGGGGACGATTACTACCTCCGTAGTATCGGGGAGAGAACCATAGGCGACTTCAATCTCAACAGTAATCATTGAGAGAATCTTGGATGACTTCAACCTCAACAGTAATCATTGAGAGAATCTTGGGCGACTTCAACCTCAACAGTAATCATTGAGAGAATCTTGGGCGACTTCAACCTCAACAGTAATCATTGAGAGAATCTTGGGCGACTTCAACCTCAACAGTAATCATTGAGAGAATCTTGGGTATCTTCTACTAAGTCTTTATCAGGAAAATCTGTTAGGGGCCGATTTAGCTGGACTAGAGAAGGCCTTTGACTGGGTAAGAAACAGTAAAATCTTAGGGTCGATTTAACTGAACCGGTCTAGGTCTTGAAATCTTCAACTGGATAAGAAACAGGGAGATCTTAGGGTCGATCTGACTGAACCAGAGAAGTCCTTTGACGGGATAAGAAACAGAGAAATCTTAGGGTCGATTTAACTGAACCGGTCTAGGTCTTGAAATCTTCAACTGGATAAGAAACAAGGAGATCTTAGGGTCGATCTGACTGAACCAGAGAAGGCCTTGGACTGGATAACAAACAGAAAAATCTTAGGGTCAATTTAACTGAACCGGTCTAGGTCTTGGAATGTCTTCAACTGGATAAGAAACAGGGAGATCTTAGGGTCGATCTGACTGAACTAGAGAAGGCCTTTGACTGGATAAGAAACAGAAAAATCTTAGGGTCGATTTAACTGAACCGGTCTAGGTCTTGGAATGTCTTCAACTGGATAAGAAACAGGGAGATCTTAGGGTCGATCTGACTGAACCAGAGAAGGCCTTTGACTGGATAAGAAACAGAAAAATCTTAGGGTAGATTTAACTGAACCGGTCTAGGTCTTGAAACGTAGCTGAGAACTTAACTGAATCTCTCCTGAAAGGTGAAGGTCAGTCATATGCAATGCATGATATGGATCAAGCAATGATGTTCTCAACATAAATGAGATTTGTAAGATGTGATGCGTATATGCATGCTATAATGCATGGAAGTGTGATGTTTATGAATGTTTCTTTTTCGTCTAGGAAAGTAAATCCTTGACGGGTGCCGGGAAGTCACTCCTGGGCTGATGTTGAAGGATAGATTTTTGCTCCGCTGGGGAATAAACTTGGCGAATAGATTACTCTGCGGGGAGAAAAGTACTCTAGTGATCTTGCTGGGGAGCAATACTCTGTGGGGAGAGTGGTACTTTGTTGAGTTGTTGATGAGGATAACTCCGGTGGGGATACCCTTGTTGTGTTGGAAGTGTTAATAGACTTTGTTGGGGTTAAGAAGACTTCGTCGAGGACGATCTTTCCGTGGCTTTTGGCTGAGGATAACCCAGTTATATCCTGGTAAGGAAATAACTCTTGAATAAAGCCAGGAGACGCGTTCGTGTTCTGTGAGGATAAGCTTCCAGAATCTACTGGGGATAAGCTTACTGCTTGGGGAGATGAATTCCAACTTTCCTGGGGACACTGGATTGGACTCTCCTGGGGGAAGTTTTGAACTATACCGGGAAGTAGCTCCATTGAATGTTTGATATACCGCCGGGGAACAATCTTTAGGTCAAGACTGCCGGGGATGCTTGTTAAGAGTGCATATATACTGCTGGGGAATATTGAGATCTGCGGGGGATACCCAACTTCCTTAAGGTTGATAATATAGCTTGGCTTGAGGAGAGTGTACTGACTTGCTGGCTCACTCTCTGGGGGAATCAAGATATCTGGTTGTATTCTTCAGCTGAACCTACCTTGATACTTTGGAGGACAGAACAATTAGATTGTTTAGACAACTCTTTATTGCCCCTGTTTCTAATGTTACCTGTAATTAATCCTTTGTTTCGTATGCAAATATTTATGAGTTAGCAAATCATTGTCAATGCATATATCACAAATTGAACCTTGGACGTTCTTCGCAAAACAAAATAGAAAAGGAAAAACAATTGGCAATTTCAACTGAAAAGTATATTTGTATTGATTTTTGAATTGCCTGTAAATAGGCGTTTTTATGTACAAGAGGCTGGCATCCTAGTAAGAAAACGCCGCCGAACAAAGAAATTTATACAAATTTATATAAGAGAAAATAAAACAGCTGTGTGAAATGAATGATCCCACTGGGTTTCAACTCTGCTATTGCCCTTATATCTCTGAGCGTCTCATCACTTGATGACCTTAGTTGAAGATGAAGTTGACTGATCGATGCCGTCTGAACTTGATGTAGATACCGGATTCTGGATGCAAAATGATCCAATGAGACATAGTATTACGCTTTATCCCTAACTTTTGCCTGGACCGCCCTTTCGGGTTTTCAGTCCACCGGGATACCCATTTTTGCCCAAGCCGCCTTTTCAGGTTTTCGACTTGCCGGGTGTACAGATTTTTTTCATTTCATCCCTTCATTTTGCCCGAACCCTTTTGGTTCGCCGGGAAGCCCTAATTTTTGCCTAGGCATGTCAGCCTAGCGGGTCTTTTTTTATGCGTAGTATCTTTTTACTATGTCTGCATTGGCGGGGTGAGGAAGGTCGTCACCATCCATGTTGGTTAGAATCATGGCTCCTCTTGAGAACACATGCTTAACCACAAATGGCCCTTCATATGTAGGGGTCCATTTGCCCCTTGGATCACTCTGAGGAAGGATGATTCGCTTGATTACCAGATCCCCAACTTGATATTCCTGCGGTCTGACCTTTTTGTTAAATGCCTTGATCATCCGTTTCTGATACGTCTGACCGTGGCAGATAGCAGCAAGTCTCTTTTCATCAATAAGGTTTAGCTGATCAAGTCGTGTCTGGATCCAATCATCTTCGTTCAGATTTGCATCCTTCATTATCCGGAGAGAGGGTATTTGCACTTCGATCGGTAAGACTGCCTCCATACCATAAACCAAGGAGAAAGGAGTTGCCCCGGTTGACGTCCTGGCTGAGGTACGGTACCCATGTAGAGCAAACGGTAACATCTTGTGCCAATCTTTATAGGTCACTGTCATCTTCTGCACGATTTTCTTGATGTTCTTATTTGCTGCTTCTACAACCCCATTCATCTTCGGCCTGTAAGGAGAAGAGTTGTGGTGCTGCATCTTAAACTGCTCGCAGAGCTCAGTGATCATCTTGTTATTGAGATTGGTACCGTTGTCTGTAATAATTCTCTCTGGGACGCCGTATCGACAGATCAGATTATGCCGAATGAACCGTGCCACAACCGTCTTGGTTACCGTAGCGTAGGAAGCTGCTTTGACCCACCTCGTGAAGTAATCAATTGCCACCAGGATGAAGCGATACCCGTTAGATGCCGTAGGTTTAATCTCGCCGATCATATATATGCCCCACATTGCAAACGGCCAAGGCGCAGTCAGAACATTTAGAGGAACTGGAGGAACATGCACCTTGTCTGCATAAATCTGGCATTTATGGCATGTCCGGGAATGTTGGTAACAGTCAGCTTCCATGGTGCACCAGAAATACCCTGCCTGGAGGATCTTCTTTGCCATAGTGTGCCCACTGGAATGTGTACCAAAGGTCCCTTCATGTAGCTCTTCCATGATCCTTTCTGCTTCAGTCTTGTCCACACAACGCAATAAGGTCGAATCATGGTTTCGCTTGTACAGGATGTCGTTGCTAAGGAAGAACTTCGCTGTGAACCTTCTCAGAAACTTCTTGTCGTTGACAGACGCACCTTCAGGATATTCCTGAACTTCCAAATATCTCTTTACCTCATGGTACCAAGGCTTCTCAGTCACCAATTCAGTCTCGAGATCACAACAGTATGCCGGTTCGTCCAGTTTCCAGATGATGATCCGGGGAGCCTCATTATCCCATTTGACCTTGAACATAGAAGACATTGTAGCTAACGCGTCCGCCAACTGATTCTCTTCTCTTGGAAAGTGTTCAAAGGTTATCTTCGTGAAGTGGGGGATCAATGTCAACACACATTCTCTGTAAGGAATAAGATTCAGATGTTTCGTATCCCACTCTCCTTTGATCTGATTGATCACGAGAGCGGAATCTCCAAAGACACTCAGAAACTTGATCTTTAGGTCGATCGCAGCTTGAAGACCCATGATGCATGCCTCATACTCTGCCATGTTGTTGGTACAGTTGAAACATAGCCGGGCAGTAAGTGGAGTATGGGTACCTTGAGGGGATATGATTATAGCGCCGATACTGTTTCCCAAAGCGTTGGAGGCTCCATCAAAGTGCATAGACCATTGGGATCCTTCCTCAGGTCCTTCATCCGGTCCAGGTACTTCACAATCACACTATCATGATGCTTTCGTCAGGAAACTCAAAGTTCATTGACTGATAGTCGTCTACTGCCTGATGTGCCAAGTGGTCTGCCAATACACTCCCTTTGATGGCTTTCTGGGTCGTGTACTGGATGTCGTATTTTGTCAAGATCATTTGCCATCTTGCTATTCTCCCAGACAGAGCAGGCTTTTCAAATATGTACTTTATCGGATCCATCTTTGAGATCAACAAGGTGGTATGAGTCAGCATATACTGTCTTAGCCGGCGAGCAGCCCATACCAAAGCGCGGCAAGTTTTCTCGAGCAGTGAGTATCGGGTCTCACAGTCGGTAAACTTTTTGCTAAGGTAATAAATGGCATGCTCTTTTCGGCCAGACTCGTCATGCTGCCCCAGCACGCACCCCATTGAGTTGTCAAGTACTGTCAGGTATAATATCAGAGGTCTCCCCTCAACTGGTGGCATAAGGATGGGTGGTTCTTGGAGATACTCCTTGATTCTGTCAAAAGCGGCCTGACATTCATCATTCCAACGTACTACCTGATCTTTCTTCAGCAGCTTGAAGATTGGCTCACAAGTAGCAGTTAGGTGCGAGATGAATCGAGCAATGTAATTCAGGCGTCCTAAAAAGCCTCTGACCTCTTTCTCTGTCCTAGGAACCGACATCTCTTGAATAGCTTTAACCTTGGCAGGGTCCACTTGAATACCCTTATCACTTACAACGAAGCCTAGCAACTTTCCAGATCTTACCCTGAAGGTGCACTTGTTCGGGTTCAACCTCAGCTTGTACAGTTTCAGTCGGTCAAACAACTTCTGCAGATGATCAAGGTGTTCTTCCTCAGTTTGAGACCTTGCGATCATGTCGTCAACATACACTTCTATCTCATGATGGATCATGTCGTGAAATAAAGCAACCATGGCACGTTGGTAGGTTGCCCCAACATTTTTCAGTCCAAAAGGCATGACCTTGTAGCAGAAGGTGCCCCACTGAGTAACAAAGGTAGTTGTTTCCATGTCTTCAGGTGCCATCTTGATCTGATTGTAACCTGAAAAACCATCCATGAAAGAGAACACCTTATGCTGAGCCGTATTGTCAACAAGGACATCAATGTGAGGTAGGGGGAAGTCATCTTTGGGGCTGGCCCTGTTCAGATCCCTGTAGTCGACACACATTCTGACCTTACCATCTTTCTTTGGTACCAGCACTACATTAGCAACCCACTGAGGGTAAGAAGTCACTGCAAGGAAACCGGCATCAAACTGTTTCATTACCTCGGCTTTGATTTTCTCAGACATCTCTGGACGCATACGGCGGACCTTTTGCTTAACCGGAGGGCAGTCTTCCTTAGTAGGCAAGTGATGGACTACAATGTCGGTATCCAACCCGGGCATGTCTTTGTAGGACCAGACAAAGATCTCCATATAACCATGTAGCGTCTTAGTCAACCGTTGCTTCACGCTGAGCTCTAGGTTGGCACCAATCTTAACTTCCTTCCTGTCTGCCTCAGTACCCAGATTTATTGTTTCCACCGGCTCTTCGTGTGGTTGAATTGCCCTATCTTCCTGAAGTAACAGTCTTGCAAGCTCGCCAGGCACTTCGCAATCATCTTCACCTTCGTCTTCGGCTAAGTTGATCGGATTTTCGAAGTCATAACTGGCAGTAGCAGAGTCGTTACCAGTGAGATTCAGAGTGGATTGAAACCTGTATGAGTGAGTGTGTGTAAATACAGTTGTTTTGGTAATATATAAAGAAAGGAAAGAAAGAAAAGGAGCATAAGATTCGAAATGCGAGAAAACGTCCAAGATTTTTATTCATGATATATGAAATGACAATTTATATGCCCTCACAAATGAAACCACGGTGCCTCGGGTAAGACACCGGGCCATAGAGTTTTATTTATTGTTTATTACAAATAACCAAAACATAGGAATTCATTACTCAGTAACAAGAGAAACAGGTAGATTTTCCTTTGCACTCCAATTTCTAGGTCCACTGTCGGTTGTCGGGTAAATCCAGCTATCAAACTCAGCTTCATCCACTTCATCTTCGTCCCCAATAGCATTCACTCCATGAGCAGGCAGGGGAGCTGTCACTACATTAGGTTTCTCAGATGCCTCAAACTGTACCTCCTTGGCGTCAATAAGATCCTGCAGCTTGTTCCTTAAGGCCCAACAATCATCAGTGGAATGCCCCGGGCTATCGGAGTGATAAGCACAGCGGGTGTTTGGATTGTATTTCGGAGAGGCAGTGTTCACAACCTTTGGGGCCTCTCTGACAGTCACTAGGTTGGTGGACAGCAACTGCGGCAAAATCTACGATAGGGTCATGCTCAAACGGGTAAACTCTCTCCGGGGTCTTTCAGCCCTTTGAGGATTGGTTTGCCGAGGAGAGGCAGCAGGCTTGGCAATCATCACCGCGTTGACAGATTGGCGGCGCTCAGGTTTCTCTTGTCGTCTAGAGCCATATACAGCACTGGCCTCCTTCTTGAAGGGTTTCTTCTCAGAACTTGTAGATGCACCCTTCAGAATCTTACCAGACTTCAACCCAGCCTCAATTCTCTCTCCAGTCAGAATAAGATCAGTAAACCCTGCAGATGAGTTACCGATAAGATGGTTGAAAAATGGCCCAGATAGGGTCCCCAAGAACATGTTTACCAACTCCCGGTCAGTCAACGGAGGCTGCACCCTGCCAGCCAGATCCCTCCACTTCTGTGCGTGCTCCTTAAAACCTTCGCTTGAACCTAACGACATACCCTGGAGTTGGGTACGTGTAGGGGCAAGGTCGGCATTATATTGATACTGCTTATAGAAAGCAGTAGCCAACTCCTCCCAGTTACGAACCTTGGTCCCATCTAGCTGATAGAACCATTCGAGATGAGTCCCTGAAAGACTCTCCTGGAAGAAGTGGATCCACAAGTTCTTGTCCACTGAGTACGGTTGAATCTTCCGCACATAAGACCTGAGGTGTAGCTTGGGACAGGATGCCCCATCATACTTGGTAAAGGATGGTTCTTTGAACTTATGAGGAATAATCACACCAGTAGACAAACCCAAGTCTCCGAAATCCAGCCCAGGTACCTGTTGTATCTCCATAGCATTCAGTCTGTCTTCCAACTGCTTGTAACGGTCTTCAGCTGGAGGATACTGTTCCTCATCAAAATCAGTCTCGTTGTCGGAGACTACCGGACTAGGACCTTTTTTCCCTTGAGGGGTACCCTTGCCTATAGAAGAACCAGCCTCTTCATTCTGCAGAGTGTTGTTAAACCTTCGGCCCGAGTTAAAAAGAACAATTCTCTTTTTCTTCTTCTTTTCCTTCTTCAGGAGCAGAGCCTTCAGCTCTTCTTGGCCCTGAGCCAAACCCATGATTAGTTCCTGAAATTGCGCATTCTGCGCCTGAAGAGCCTTGATGGACATCTCGGTTGATGATGAGTCAGGATTCATGATGCTGAAATAAACAACGAAGAACGGTAAGCAACCTGAAAAGAAGAAAACCTGCTATGCACATGATGAATGATATGTGTTTATGCAATGCATTCAAGGGTTCGAAAGTTCAAATTTGTTGTAGACAAAAAAGAACACACGTTATCATTAAGGACATAATTGTTCAGTACATCAAAGCCTCATGGGCACAAATTACAAAGCAAATCAATCCCAAAAGACACTACGCATCCTTTTTGGAGCTATGTAGGTGTTGAGATTCCTCTCCTCATGCAATAGGCGGGTGAGCTCTAAGACCTTCTTTTCACTAGCATGTAGACTGGTTTCAAGAGAATTCCGTTCTTCCTTAAGCTGGATCCAGCTCTTCTGCATCTCTTCCCAGGATGTGGGCATATCAGGATGCTGAATGGTGTAGGACACCTCTCCTTCCAAGACTGGCTCTTTGATGACATGGAGCATATGAGGATATGGCATCACTAACTTCTGGGAGCGGGCTCGTACCCACTTGAGATAGGGTTCCAATGGGATGGAATTCCTGTGCCCCAATGTCTTGCTGTCTATCCTACTGGGCATCCTCCAGGCTCTGATAAATCTCTGGCGAAGTCCTTGTGCATCGTTGTCGAAGTCAAAAACTATGTCAGGAATTAACATGTCATGAGGACCATCCCTCCGAGCATAACCAAACTGTCTCCAAGCCAGGCATGGGTTGTAAGTGATACCTCCTCTGATTCCAAGTAAAGGAACATTAGGGTACTCCCCGCAACGATCAATGATAGTGACATTTTCTCTGGACCGAGAACACCAATGTATATCAGCATGTGTAAGAGTCATCAACCGTTGTGACCATCTCAAACCCCGCTCGTTCTTCAAAACTGATTGTGGAAGGTGCGAAATAAACCACCTTCCCAGGAGAGGAGTGCACCACATAAGGACACCTCTTTTTCTCATGGTTCGAGTGTAACATGAGTGAAGGATGTCCCCCAGCAACGTAGGTATAGGATTCCTGGACATGAAGATCTGAACGGCACTGATATCAATAAGCTGATATGGGTTAGGGAACAACACCAAACCATAGACAAGGAGGGCCACCACTTCTTCAAAAGCTTGTAAGTCAAGGGAGTTCCAACATTCATGGGCCTTTTCAAACAGAAACCTGGCTAAGAACCCTTTGATACCACTTCTAACTTCCCAATGTCCCTTGAGGTCAGATGACTGTAGGTGTAAGGCTTTAGCAATCTCTTCAAGCTTGGGTTCCTTTTCCGTACCGTTGTAGGGTAATTGATCAAGGATAGGAATCTTCAGGAGCCGGGAGAACTCCTCCAAGGTAGGTACCAGCTGATAATCCAAGAAGGTGAAACAGTGATGCAGAGGGTCAAAGAACTGGAACAGGACCTTTATCATATCTTCCTCAATGTTGGTATTGACCAAGCTGATGAGTCTTCCATGTCTTTCACTGAATGAAGAGCTCTCGGGAATCCTGGATATAAGCTCCTTAAGCTGAGGAGGGATCTTTACAAGACTGATTTGAATTGTCTTTCTGCGAACAGTTTCCATGTCCTACAAAACAAGAACAAAGATGAAGATTCGAACCCCTGAAATGGTTAGTCAATGCATATGATGCTGGATGATGTCATGATGCTATGATTAAACACACCACGGATATTTACAAAGACAAACATGTAAGGCACACAAGGCACACAAGACAAGCCCTTAGAGTTTAGGCCAGCATGGGGTCTGGGTATTACCCTCTTGAAGTTGGTGGGTTCAACCTGTCCTATTAGAAGTAACCGGGTTCTAAGGGTCCTAATATCACGGGATTGCTTTCATTGTTCATCGTTTCGATTTAGCCACTGAACTGGCGACCGAAATATTCCAGGAAAGCAACCCTCAATTGAGTGTAGTATCGAGTATCAACCAACCTCGGACTGCACCAAAGTCAGTTATCTCACTACCCTAAAGAGGCCAAGATAGTTCAATTAAGGTTCCTAAGGTCTGTTGATGCTTCACGACACCACACGGAGGCCCCGTACTCTCCTTGACTGAACTCAAGGGTTACCGGTACACACCAAAGTGCCACATCAACGTAGCAGACTGTTTCAACCATGTCGGTATACCCCGCACAGTTCCCTCACAACCTTGTTGCTACTTTCTAAGAAGGTATCCCCCAGATCCGGGTTAGGATCTATAGAACTCCCAAGACAGTCCCACAATAATAAAGCAAGCAAAGAAAGTAATTGAAAACACAGTTATGAACTAACCCTAAGGTACACCTCACTTTATAAAGATATCCCCAGCAGAGTCGCCAGTTCTGTGATCGGTGGATCTGGAACTAACTGTTTAACGCTGGTTCGCGAAATGTCGCAGAAGCAAGAGTCGCCACCGTCTTTTATTTTCTCCAAATGGAAAGGACAAAAGCACAGAAAAATTCCTTAAAGAGATTGCTCTCGGTTCGGGAGGTAGGTTATAGAAAGGGAAGGTGCTAGCACCCTTTCTATCCATGGTTATCCATGGGCTCTTAGATACTTGCTCACTTGTGTTTTCAAAATTGTTTGTTTGCTTTTCAACTGTGGGCTTTAAAAAGTTTCTTTGAAAATTCCAGTTCGACTCTTGTATCGGTCCTCAAGAGTGTTTGAAAAATTGCTTTCGAAAGCTTTTTGAAAAGGTGTCGGTGTGAAAAGTATTTTTGATTTGTTTTGAAATTAGAGCAAGTATCTAGAGTCGTCTACCTACCCTAAGGAATTCGTCTGTGTAGATGTCCTTTAAAGTAGTTCCATCCCACCATTGAGAGGTAGGTAGCACCACTATTGGAGTTGTTCGGGTCAATTCGAGGTTTAGGGACATGGTGATCACCAGAGCAATAGGAAGACACCTTAGAAGCTACCCTCATGCCAGGTTCCCGGATCATGAGGACTTACTAAGACATCCTCTACTCGACGATCACCTTTCGAGGCAAGGCAACAGTGAGGCGTACCCTAGGGGTGGTGTGTGATTTGTGTATCGTTTTCAGATATTTTTGTCTTTTGTCATGTCATGGGTGATCTACGCATTTGTTTTTATTTTGTCATTCATTCTTGCATGCAATTATTAACAGTTAAAAAGTTGCGAGAAATATAAAATTCCTAAACTATTACAAAGGCGCGGGTCCACATCGCCAAATTTAATCCAGGACCCGATTTGACAGAAAATAAAGGAAAGTGCGAGAAATTAAATTTACACGGCTTTGGGAGAATTACATCAATATTTAAAAGAAGGAATAAATAAAATGCGCGAAGAGAATAAAAAAAATCGCAAGCGAGGGCGTTGGACCCTTTTTTAATGAAATTAAATTATGATTATTAAATTAATGAAATTAAAATTGAAAAGAAATTGTTTTTTGAGGACTTTTTGTATTTATGGTTTTTTATGAGAATTAAACGAAATTTAAACCTAATTCTAGCTATTTTTTAATTTATTAAGAAAATATGAAAATTAACTAAAATTAAACCTAATTAATTAATGGCAAGATTTATTTACAAGAATAATAATTAATAATTAATAATTAATAAAAAAGAAGAAAAAGAATGACAAATATTTAAAACCCTAATTCTAACTTTTTAAGTTTATTACGAAAAATATTTGAGTTAAACCTAAATTTGAAAACTAAATTAATTAATGATTTTTATTTACAAAAATAATAAATAAAATATATTTTAATTTTCATGATTTCTGGTTTTTTTATTATTTTTATGTTTTATGAAAATAAATTAAATTAATGGGATTAATTAAAAAAAATAATTGAAACAAATAAAATAAAGAAAAGAAAAGAAATACAATACCTTGGGGGGGTCTGTCCCCAATTGGAGGTAAAGCCCTAACAATTCTGGCCCATTAAGCCTTGGCCTTATTGACTTTTTGGCTAGCGTGTAGGTGCGTTGACTGCAGCACATCGTAGGCTTCAGATCCTGGCCATTGGATGGAGGTTGTGAGACGTGTGGCACGTTTGAGTGAGGAGCGTATGGTGATCTTCAGGGCATGAGCTACATGGGAAGATGTTATGAAAAATATTATTGAAAGGGAAGGGGACCTGGGGTTCGAACCCAGGTCCTAAAGATTACCAATGCCAAGCCTGACCAGTGGAGCCATTCACGCGTTTTATTTATTATCTGTCCAATGAACAATATAAGATAAAACAAAAGTTAGTGGGAAATTTAGCGCGAAATTCAAATAACCCAATCACGCCTTGACACTTCATCATCTTCTCCATGGCTTTTGTACCTGAAACGAAAATTACATTTAAATAGCGGGGGTTTTAAACCCCCACTAAACAGCAAGCATGAAAATAGCGAATAGGAGATGCTGGCTTATAAATTAGGCGTGAGGTATGTGTTCAGATCGTCCAAGCATGCTGACTTCAATGGTCTAGGTCTCAAGTCTCAATTGTTCCAGAATAAAGAAACCCCAATTCGTGACCTTTGTAACCCTAAAAGACAACAATGGCAACTTCGTGTATGGTGTATAAAAACTCAATCAAACTATGTGGTTAGCTTCAGAATCAATTAATTAGTATGAATCCATAAAAAATGCAATGAGAATGCCTGAATATTGAAATACGAATATGCATAAAGTTGGAAACAGTTTGAGTTTTGTATACCAATTCTGGGCGTGTAAGGGTTGAAAAACAATGCAGTTAGGTTCAGTAATACACTAGGAAGCTTTTGCAATTGGTCTCTTGCTCTGAATCGTGCTAGAATATTATTTTCAGTTTTCAATTTTTTGGCAAAAAACTCAAACTTGGCTATGCTTTTCTGGCGCAGCTTAGAGGGTATGAACACTAGGGTTTGCATGAGTATATATATGTGAATGATTAGGGTTGAGAAATTGATCCAAAGAATCAATGAATTGATGGAAAGAATATTTGATTTTCCATGCATATATTTTCAATCTTTTTCATGCAAATTTGCTTCAAATCATGTCCAATTACCATGATTCTTTCCAAATCTGATCATGCACGAAATCTTGAGGCTATTTCATGTATAAAAAGATTTGATTGCATTGGTTTGGTATTTTCCACATATTTATTTTAATTAAATGATTTATTGGCAATTAAAAATTCAAATAAATAAATAAAAATGATGAAAAACTTCCCTTTGGGTCAAATGGTCGTGCACATGCTTTGGATGATGAATCTTGGAAAAAAAAAGAGGCCCATTAGCAATTTTAAGACATTTGAAGCAAAGTTGACTTTTCAAAATATCCAAAAATTTCCCAACTTCCACAAGGCATATCTTGCTCAATTTTTAAGATTTGCTCATGTTCTTGGACATTTTGGAAAGGTCTTGAAGTCCTATAACCAATGCCTTTGGTCCCATGTCATTTTGATTTACCAATCTCAAGTTATGGCCTTTGACTTAAAGTCCCTTTTTGTTGACTTTTGAAAATGACCTATAATGTTGAAATTGATAACTTTTTGTGAGAGCATTTCTTGGACTTGAAGTGTGAAGAGGAGTTGTAGGAAATGTCTTTCTATTCAAAATGAGCTTTGGATGGAATTTTTCTGATAAACCATGTGGAAGTTATGCCCTGGTCAAGTTACAGTTGACTTTTTCAACTGTCCAAATATGGAAACTTTTGCATATTGAGACTTTTTGAGCCAAGCTTTGAGAATCATGATCAAGCATTGATCAAATGATGTTTGTGGCTTCAAAATGAGATGTTGACCAAAATTTTGAACTTTTGACTGTCAAATAATCATTTTGCCCCTACAGTTGACTGTAGTGCAATTAGGGTTTTTGACTGTGCAATTTTGTGCTGTAAGTCTTGAAACTTGGTATGAGGATGCTTGACCATGTTTGTAGGCATGTGGGACTTGATTGGACCCTTAGAAACTTCATTTCCTTTGTCAGAACCAAAACCCTAGTTTTTGACTGTTAGGAGGCCCTTGAACTATGCAACCCTTGGGGAGATTTTGAAGCTTGCTCTTTGCAATTCTTGAAGAATATGGGAGGGCAAATTTTGGGGTGCAACAGACATCTATCAGTTACCCTATGATCTAGAAGTTCTTGTATTTTAGCATCTAATTACATAAACTCTTCAATGTTATCTAACATAAACCTACATGATTGAAATGAGAATAAGGCATCTCTAGTAGTTGTAAAAATAAAATGTATATAGATTGAAATGAAAAATTGAAATGAAATCCAAATCTAAACGCTAAGATCTGTGACATTAAATTTAATATAGACAGCAGTCTAGTTTAGGAAGCCTTGTTTGAGTGTAGTCTTATAAATTTCTACCTTGATCTATATCTTAGAATCAAGTTTGGAAGTATATTGATCCAAGAATACCTACAACTCCTGCATATTAGAAAAAGGAAATTGATTTAGCTAACATCAAATTAATCTTCATTTCTGCAAATCTACCATAACAAAACATTTGTAAAAGTGTTTGGATGCCATATAAATAAGTTATGAGACGTCCTCATAGCACAAAAGTAAATCAGTCTCATATAAAAATTGAAACCAAATGCATTCCCAATTAAAACCCTAAAATTGCAGTAGACAATCTCAGATTAATTTCACTCCTAAAGTAACAAACACAAAATTTCAAGAATTTCAAGTTTAGAAACGGAAGCATATGGTATCAACTACAACAACGAAACTTTTACACACAGATCAACAAACAAAATCAACAAATAGCAAAATCTGAAAGCAAACTAAATTCATAAATTGAAGTAACTAATTAAGCATTAATCAGTAATCACCTTAACGACAATGTCATTTTTCTTGGCTTTAAACGCGACAGCAACTTGTTTCACAAGTGGATCATCATCAGAGGCTTTAACAGGCGGAGGCAAAACACGGTGATTCTTGTAACAGAGAAACACGTGGTAATCGTAGGGTTCAACGGTTCCGGTAAGATTTTGTTTGTACATCTCATGACGAGAGAAATCATGTTTGGCATCGTCGACGAAGGTAGTGGAAGACATAGTGGTGGAGGAAAGGAGGAGAAATCATGTATGCTTTAATCTTTCAGATTTGGAATTGATGTAATTATTATTGATGGTGGTGTACAGTCACAGTGACATAAAAGAGATGGAAGAGATATTTCTTGTTTGAAGAATGGACTAATTTGAATGATGGAGTAATAGAGAGCAATTGATTTAAAGAGAGTATTTTGTTACCACAACTCTCAATGTGTCCTTTCAATTCTTGAGGAGAGTGAAAGTTTATTGAAGGAAGACAAATTTCAATGATGCATTTGAATTTGAATATGATTTGTCTTTCCAACTTTTGCATTGGGTAATTAAACGTGTAACAAAATAATCCAAAAGCATAACAAAATGATATATTAGATTAAAATAAAATAAAATATAATAGTAAGAAGAATTGTAGGAGTGACACATAAGCAGTAATAAATGTTAAACCAATGTGGTGATAGGAGTAGTTTAAAAAGTCAATTTTACCCTTACAATTAGTGAAATTAAAGATTTTAATCAAAAGGTTAGCAATATCATTACCAGGTACTTTGAAGTTTATATATTTATATTAGATTTTTGGCTGTTAACCCGAGCCTATGTATTATAATTGACTTATCCTATTAAAAGTCTCTTAACAAACTTTTTAGAACAAAAACTATTGTTAATTTATTATAAATATATAAACTTCAAAGTATTGGTATTATTACCCTCTAATCCCTTTGATTCCAAGTTTTATTATGACTAATTACAAGGTTAAATATGTCTTATCAAACCATAATCACTTTATATTGATTTGTTATTTAATGATGCTGAGGTGGCACGCTTAGAATTTTTGTTGGTATTCTATAATTATTTTATTTTATATAATTAGCCAACCAAAGTTACAAAACCCTAATTATCTTAATGTGTGCGGTTGAAAGGAAGCATTATGAGAAGAGTTCCAATACAAAGTAATGTGCATCCATAAACTACACAACTCCCCACATAATGATAATCGTACCCTTTCATCTCCATGTATTTTGCAACCTAACCATAAATATATGAATCTTAAACCATTCATACCCTAAACTATTCTTTCTCCAAACTGCAATTTGATAATACTCAGGTTGTTTGAGCGTAAACGATTGAAGAGTTGGAAGAGAAATCATTGACCTAATAAATTTTGAAGCTATTTAATTTTTGAACCAATTCTAAAATAGATGCATTCTAGGGTTTTTCAAAGATGAACCTTTTTCATTGATTTCTTTTTTACAACAACAATTTCTTAAGAGTCGAATTCTGTCTTATTTGTGCAACTTCTTTTTCAAGTTTTTGGATGTTATCTTTGTGAAATTTCGCCTCCGCTTCCGATCTGATAATCTCCTTCTTGGCTCTGCCAGACTCCTCAATTTGTTCTCTTTCTTTTTTTAAAGAACTGGCCAGTGGGAGAACTTGTTATGTTTTCTTTAACCACTGTTGTCGTTTAGCATTTGAACTGAATTGTCGTCGTTGTATACTCCCATCGGTTTGGTTATAATGTACGACTTTCGCCACCAACATTGTTATCTACCTCAAGGTATGTTCAATGTTGTTTTATCTTTGTTGTTGGAAAATCTATGGTCATGAGATTCTACTTTGAAAGTTTTAGATGTAAACAAGGTTTTAATAAGTTATCTTGACCAGCTTATGAAAATAAGTAGAAGTGGATACAGTTTATAAACATTTTACGGGTTTCTTCATAAGTTCTTCATGAGTTGATCCTTAATTTATGTGAGTTTTCAATCAAATTTTATTTATTTACATGGTGTTTTGTTTGCAGTTGGAGATCTGTCGGATGTTATATGGTGTTTTATTTCATTAATTTATGTGCCATTTGTACCTAATGTTATATGGTGTTTTGTTTGCAGTTGGAGATCTGCCAGATGGACAAATTTTGTATGGGAAACAACCTGATATGGATGATTGTGTCTCTTTGAAAAATCAAGATAAATAGGGGTTTCCGGAAGTACCTTTGATAGTAAAGATTATATGGCTGCCACAAAAATGATGAATCAGAACACCACAAAACCTTAGCCAAACCAATATATTTTCTTGGACATCAAAACTCCATCTTTAACTAAGTCAAATGTTTACATAGGTCTGCAACTACATTTCGATTTCTCTTTAGAACTCTTATGTGTATTTTACTTTAATGGGATTCTCATGTTTTTGACGATTTTGTTTCTTTTATGTCATGGTTGTGTCATGGCAACTATCAGAAGCGGTTTTTTAGCTCTTTGTCATGTTCAAATTTGTGAAAGATGGTGGCGTTGTGGCACCATATCTATATGCAGATATGGCGGTGTCATATTCCAGAGTTTTGGCTCTCCGCCATGGTCTGCCATAGATAACACTGGCAGTACCTTTATATCATATCCATTACTTGACATTTGCAACAGAGTTTCCTTGATTTGATCTATTGAATCGTTCAATTTAAAATTATTTACTGCAATAAGCAATTGTTATAACGTTTGAGAAAGCTTGTGGAAATGGCTTATGACATGTCCATAAGTTGTTTTCAACTTATTTGCATAAGCTCTCTATGATAATCACTTAGTTAAGTTGTTTATCCAAATAGGAATGTACAAAGGATATATCAACTATTTAAATTTATTGTTTTCTCATCCAAACTAATATGCTATACTGTTTTATTATTTATGTCAGGTCTTCCACTATTTTGGACAATATTTCTGTCTCCATTTTGAAGCCTTTCGACTCAGAATGGCTCTAGTTTACATGGCACTCCTCTGTTTTATAGGCGACGAAAGAGACGCAAGAAGCTACAACTACAATCTTCAAGTAGGCGTAAGCAGCCGCAGACTAATCTAAGAGGACAGTCCAAGGAACATTAGAGACAACCACAAGAAAGTTAAAGACAATCGCGATGATTTCATTGTATACTGGAACATGACACTTCTCAAAATACCTTCAACACATAATAGAAATCAACTAGCCTTTAGTAGTTTTTTTCTAGCATATATGTGAATCGTGATAACCTGTGACTTTATAAGTAGCACTAAAGTCATATTCAATTGTGTTTTTAAATTATTTGTTTAGTTATTATGTATGTAATAGTTAGAATACAATTAATCACTTTTAAATATTTATACTTGCATTTGTTGTAAATTCATAGATTTTTAAGTAAATAATAAAAAGTTAACCATAATTTTAAAAAATTAATTCATTTACATGTGCCCTAAGTACACATGATAGCATGACCATTATTATTATTATTATTATTATTATTATTATTATTATTATTATTATTATTATTATTATTATTATTATTATTATTATTATTATTATTATTATTATTATTATTATTATTATTATTATTATTATTATTATTATTATTATTATTATTATTATTATTATTATTATTATTATTATTATTATTATTATTATTATTATTATTATTATTATTATTATTATTATTATTATTATTATTATTATTATTATTATTATTATTATTATTATTATTATTATTATTATTATTATTATTATTATTATTATTATTATTATTATTATTATTATTATTATTATTATTATTATTATTATTATTATTATTATTATTATTATTATTATTATTATTATTATTATTATTATTATTATTATTATTATTATTATTATTATTATTATTATTATTATTATTATTATTATTATTATTATTATTATTATTATTATTATTATTATTATTATTATTATTATTATTATTATTATTATTATTATTATTATTATTATTATTATTATTATTATTATTATTATTATTATTATTATTATTAATTATTATTATTATTATTATTATTATTATTATTATTATTATTATTATTATTATTATTATTATTATTATTATTATTATTATTATTATTATTATTATTATTATTATTATTATTATTATTATTATTATTATTATTATTATTATTATTATTATTATTATTATTATTATTATTATTATTATTATTATTATTATTATTATTATTATTATTATTATTATTATTATTATTATTATTATTATTATTATTATTATTATTATTATTATTATTTCTTATTATTATATATTATTATTACTTATTATTATTATTATAAT